>VWZW01001528.1:251741-375845 GCA_013397115.1 Edolisoma coerulescens
GTGTCCCATGGCTGTGTGCCCCAAGGCTGTGTGTCCTATGGCTGCGTGTCCCATGGCTGTGTGTCCCATGGCTGTGTGTCCTATGGCTGCGTGTCCCATGGCTGTGTGTCCCATGGCTGTGTGTCCCATGGCACTAATGATGCTGGGGTGGCTCCCAGGACATCACTCAACACCACCTGTGCAGTTCCGCACCACAACGTGGTGTTGGTTAAGTGGCTGCACAGCCCGTTTTGCTTTTCTCTGCCCGTATTTTCAGCTGACTCTGCGTCTGGGATGTCTGCGAGGTCCCTGGAGAGTTTGTGCTCCGTTTTGGAGTGCAGACAAAAACAGATGAGGCCAAAATGCAGCTGAACTTGCGATCACTGGGAGTGCCAGCACACCCTGCACCTGGGCAGGGGCTGTGAGTCCCAGAGGCGCATACATCTCTGCATACCTCAAGCTCGGAATGATCCTCCCTAAAAGTTCAAGAATGATCACAAAAACGGGAAGTTCTGCTGCAGAACTCCTGATCTAATTAGAAAAAAATCTGTTTCACCTTAGGGAATGAGGCAGGTTTCATCAGAAAAATGGCTTGCTAAATGCAGGGAGAGTTAAAACACCAGTATTTTAAAAATGGTAGTCCTGAAGCAACACAGATAATTATGCATAAGAAAATATGTGTTGAAAATGTGGGAGTTAATGAAACAGAACTCTTGATATGTAGCCTCACAAACACTTGCAAATTATTGTTCTTTCTTTTATAATTAGTTTTTAGATTACCTGGGAACAAAAGCAGCAAGGACAACAGTCGACAGTGACAGAGATGCTGAAAAGACTTGGATTCTGTTTGGGGCTGCAGAAAACCTGAAGCTGTGCAGGAGCGGCAAGGCTGCATCGGACACAGAGCCCATGTCCTGCTGGGTCAGAGGCACCAGTGGTGCCTTGCAGCTCCACTGACAGTCTCTACCCAGCCAAAGAGCAAAGCTACTGAGCTTTGCTCAGCTTTGCTAAGAGCAAAGCAAGCTAAAGGAAACTACAGCAGATGTCAAACCAGTTTAAAGGTGGCCAAGCTCTCCAGTTCAGATCCAAGCCTACACCTCAGTCACTGCTCTCCCAGCACTCACTTCAAACCTGGCTCCATGTTGCCTTTCCTATCAGTTAGAGACTGGGCCCTATAAATTCACTGACTTCTTCAAACCCTCCACCAGCCAAGACTTTGGACTTTATCTTCTGTCTGGAAACCGGCCAATTATTTTCCAGGTTCCATCATTGTTCATGCCTACTGTAAGTTTCTGCTCCAGCATTTGGGTCACTGCTTTGTGCATGGTGCATTTATAAATGCTTTGTAAAGGGTTAGTAAATGAACAACTGATGGTTCAAGAAACCATCAATCCACTGCTACTGAGGCTGAAGGATCTAAAGGTCATTTACAGCCACAACTTAAAATGTTCTCCATCACTTTCTACTGTTCTGCCAACAAAGATTTTTCTATCATTCACTATTCCTGTCTATAAGATCTCATAACATACTTATCAGTTATTCTCTCTGTAAAACACATCTTCCTGTAACCTTCAGAGTATGAATATGCTTATTTACATATGGATGCCACTAGTTCAAGCTTTCTGTGAGGAACAGAAAGGGCTAGAAATCCTGTGGTATGTATACGGCAAACTCATCCCATCACATTTGACAAGGCAAGAATTCAATTTACTGAATTCACCGTGACTGGTAGGTTCAGTTCGTTTTTAAGGGGCACAGGGTTTGTTATGATGGAGGGAAAAATCTGTTTCATCTCATGTTTTTGACTGAGAGTGTCTGATCGCAGACATCACAGCGGCTCCATCAAAAGTCTTAACTTTTTTATTATTGACTAGACTGTTATAATAACCTGGCACTGCTGAAACAATATCAACAACTCTGAGATGACACACGCTTTATCTCAAATATTTCTTCTCCAA
Source organism: Edolisoma coerulescens (assembly GCA_013397115.1). Taxonomy (NCBI): domain Eukaryota; kingdom Metazoa; phylum Chordata; class Aves; order Passeriformes; family Campephagidae; genus Edolisoma; species Edolisoma coerulescens. The sequence goes on from VWZW01001528.1 coordinate 253,679, forward strand.
AACAACCTCTCTTCATATTTTCCTAGGCACAACAAACAAAATAATTGTTCTTGTTCACAGAGGATAAAATAATTTTTCTTCAGATCTCCCTTTACCCAGGGGAAATCTCTTTTTCCACCCAACTAAAGAGGTAATCTATTTTCTTTATCCTTCCACCCCAGCCCAGAAGCTGTGTCAACATGGTTAACTGGATACCTGATAAAGCTGACAGAATGTGCATCTCCGATGGCGCAGCTCGGGATGCGGTGTCAGTGGAAGTGACCCGTGCACTCCGCTGACGTTAGAGCATCCCTGGGAAGGGCTGTTACCACTCCAGGAGATGGGGCTAAGGCTGATAGCAATCCATGAAACAACCTTTCAAAACCACTCCAGGAGACAACCAAAGCGCAGACGCAGAAAATGTTTGAAATTTTGCCGGGCTGTCACGCGAGGGGCAACCTATTCTTTTAGCAATTTGTGGGACTGGGTCTGCTGTGCAATTATATTGTGCAATAGAGAGGCTGGGATTTACATCAAAACATAGCAACCAATTACACTGTGAGCATTCTGCAGGTAGAGCATTTTATGAACTAGGATAGCATGAGGCACCATCACTTTTGAGTGTAATTAATCTTAATTAATTCCCTGATATTTAATATTAGCCTATCTGCGTATTTAAAAACCTATCTGACACACCCCCATCATACTGCCTGAACATCTCCTGGTGAATTAAAGTGAAAAATGACTATAGCAATTATTGCATGTTTAGATGCAGTAATGATTCTTAAATTACTAATTTCCCAAGACACGCTAATGTAGTGACTGGCTTCTCATGGTTTTGGGTGGTTCAGTCTACACATAAATTTGCATGGATTTAGCAAGCACTGTGAAGTTGCACCATTTTAAACAAATGAATCTGACTTTGTGTCTGAAAAAGACATCAGTTTATCTCCACTTTTATAGAATCACAGAATTGTTTAGGTTGGAAAAGTCCTCTAAGATCAAATCCAACTGCTCCCCCAGCACTGCCAAGCCCATCACTCAACTGTGTCCCCAGGTGCCATATCTACATGGCTTTTAAATCCTCCCAGGAATGGTGACTCCACCACTGCCCTGGACAGCCTGTGCCAGGGCTGGACAACCCTTGTGGTACAGAAGTTTTTCCGGACATCCAACCTAAACCTCTCCTGGCACAACCCCCAGGTGGCTACAACCGCCTTCCAGGTAGTCATAGAGAGTGATGAGGTCTCCCCTGAGCCTCCTTTTCCCCAGGGTGAGCCCCCCCAGCTCCTTCAGCTGCTCCTCATCAAACTCACTCTCTCTACCCTTCCCCAGCTCTGCTGCCCTTCCCTGGACATGCTCCATGTTCTTCTTGTGGTCAGGGGACCAAAACTGACCCCAGGATTTGAGCTGTGGCCTCACCAGTGCCCAGCACAGGAGGACAATCACTGCCCTAGTCCTGCTGGCCACTCTACTGCTGATACAGGCCAAGTGCCATTGGCCTTCTTGGCCACCTGGGCATACGCTGGCTCACATTCAGCTGCCACCAACCAGCACTTTGCATCGGTTTGGCTGATTTAGCACATCCCTTCTTGAACCCAGCAATTCTGCCCTGTGCTTGTAAGCCCGGATAAAAGTCAGGATGTTTGATGCTCACATGGTAGGAAGCTCTTTCTTCCCTGTCCATCGGGCGTGTCACGTACATCCTGCCAGACACAGGGTCAATGTTGAAGACCTCCATGGGCGGCTGGTCGGCTCCCACTCCGGTGATGCTGTATCTGATATGGATCTCTTTGTCCTTATCGGAACGGATCTGGAGGAAATAACAGAGACAAGAATCCATAAGTTCTAGACAAAAGCCACACGGATGTTTAAGCACCTTTAAAGATCTGAGCCTGAAGGCTGCAGAGATGTAATATCACTGTCGATCCTGACAAGGGAGCTGAACGCCAAAGATTTGGCAAAAAGCCATGAGAAGTATATTCCACATAGTTGCAGCTATTTTACTCCTCTTTAATTCATAGGAAATCGTTGAAATTGTGATTTTTTGACTGAGACGTGGAAGAGCCTAAAATGCACAAAACCTACTGTTTTCGTATTTCTGAAACCCCAGTCTCCTTAAAGTGTCCAAATTTTTCAGCCATACCCAGAGTCTCCCGGCCATTAATCACTTCTGAAAATGCTGTCTGCAAGCTCCCACATCGTATTCTCAAACCTGGTGACTGTGCACACAAATACTCCCATGAAATTCAAAGAATGGGGCTGTTTGCTCCTCTTTGTCTGACCCTGCTGGCTTGACAAGGCCAGGCTGGGAATGCCCAGTGGGATGTTACCATTTCATGTGATTATTTGTTGAGGAAAAACATGTTTTGGACACTGTTTCTGAAAGCCCTTCCCTCCTGCACCTTGAGAACAACACTGCAAGCCGAATACAGCACAGTGAGTTCCATGAACCTTGGATACAGAGACGAGGACAAAAAGAGGGGAGGTTAATATGTTGTCCTAGCAACCCTGACTATCTCTTTAAACACAAATTTAATTTTCTGATCAAATGCTGAAAGAAGTTCTTGCAACAGCACGACTATTCCCAAAAGAAAGTGCAAGGTACAAATAAATTACCACCCCCCGCACCATCACAAAGTGTCTTGGCACTGTAAAAAGCGATGTGCATAAATTTTTCCCTAACAGGTCTATGAATACAACGAAGTAGTGGGAAGAGAACAGAGCCCTCGTAGCTGACTGCACGCTGGCATCTCTGCTACAGCAGCTGCACCCTTGGAGGGGCTTGAGCGAACTTAGTGGGGTCCTGTGTCCCCCAAACAGCCTCAGTCTGGGGAGAGAAGGTCATTTCCCAAGGGAAGAGGAGGCTTTGCTCGTAAGACAAAGGAATTGAGATGGGGCTGTGGGCTGCTCCACACTCCTCCTGTACGCAACCTACTGCTGTTCGTTCCTCTCCTGACACAGGAGGCTGACAAGACGCTGAAGTGTCGGTGCAGGGCAATATCAGATCCCTGGCCCCCAGAATCTCCTTTGATAGCTTTGTCCAGATCATTACCAAGTTTGTACACTGTTTTCTTTGTACTTCCCCCACCAAACTGTCTGCTCCTGCTAATGGCTAATCATGTCAGTTATTACAGACGCCGCCAGGATTGATCCGCGCGGCACCTGCGCCGCTGGAGCTGCAGGTCAGGGAATAGACACAATTCCATTTGTCTTCTCTCCAAAGGATTCACTGCTTGTTACACCGTTAGTATTGAGGAAAACTGATTGGACTTACACTGGTATAGTCACTTAAAAGAGGGCCTGGGGACACTGAAAGTGCCCTCACTGCACAGGATGATTTTTCCAGGTTTATGTGGGGCTAGTGGTTACCTGGAAGAGGGACCCAAGGAGACAGCCACGAATCCAACTTTCATTAGAAAATCTGTGGGTGAGGAAGGGTAGACTAAAATCAAGCCTTGCTTGCACAACTGTGGTTTCGGTGACAGCAGCTGACCCACCAGCTCAACAACTGAAGACCACAGCCCCCCTTTTCAGAAGGTGGGCTCTGCCCTGCCAGAGGGAAGGGCTGGAAATGGAGCTGGTGGCAATGTCTGTGCAAATGCACAGCTCGAGTCAGGGAGTTCAAGCTCCAACCCACTACAGCCACATCTGGAGCCAGGCTTAAGGCAAGGGAAAACAGGAAGACGCTGCTGGACCTCCAGCTTTGAGCCAGGGTGGGGATCCCATCTTACAAAATAAAGATACACAGTTGTGTGTCTGCACAGCTCCAAACAACCTGTAATGTAAATTTTTCCCTAACAAAGGTGGAGAAACCCCATAGCAACCCAACCAAGGCATCTGCACTTCTCCCCAGCCTGGCTCAGCTATGGCTGTGCTTGAGCACAAACACCAAAGAGCTAGGCAGTCACTCCAGGGAACCAAAATGGGAGCAGTTTTAACCCAAATCACAGAAGGGGAGAGCCTGTTAGTGGACATTTTTCTGCTCTATTTCCTGTTGCATATAGTACCCAGATCCCATTGTGATAGAAGCATTAGAAATGCATAGAGAGAGACAGAAACAGGGGAAAGGAGCCTGGATTTAAATATTCAGTGCTAAAGGCACTATATTTTATTTTTGGGAAACACAGATAAACAGAAGCTCTCGAAGAAAGCTATGTACAGTTTAATAAAGTGCATGCTATAGGATGTCCTTGCAGCACTTTTATTAGCATTAATAGGGTCTAAGCTGTCTGTATGTAAATCATTGCAGATCTAGGAGATGAAATATATCATAAGACCCACACGACTCACCCAATTATACTGAGAGAAATCCATGAGCTAATTATACTGTATTGAGCAAAACAAAGATGGGGGAAATATATCGCAAATATTCAGCAATGACTCGCTATTTGCTGTTAATTGCAATCATAGCACAAGGGTTTGCCTGCTACCTGTACTTAAATCCATTTCCCGTAAAAATACAAGGGTGTGAAGTGTTCAGAAAAAAATCATGTAAGAAGTAGCACTTGTCACAGAAAGTTGCAAAGACCACTGACAAGGAAGCATAGTACATTTTACTACCAGGGAGATATTTATCACACACATGTTTTTTTATACCGGAACATATAATTTTAGCACTCTTAATGAGATTTTTTAAAAAAATTATTTTTCAGTAATCCTGTAAGATTTTGACCAAAGGTTTCATTTGCCTAATTCCCAGGGTGCAATTTAGTAAATCTTGTTGAGAAGTTAAGAACATTATCTGAACACAATGCAAGGTTTACTTCTTTTGTTGAACCTGTTCCTGGAGCAGTTTACCATAGTAATAATAATAATAACAAACCCCTCTCTATTCCCAAGGAGCTCACTAGATCAGGAGTAAAAATTACTGGTTGGGGGAATTTACTGCTTCAGAAGGGAGTTATACTTTTTCCTTCGTTTAGCCTGGGAAGTGAGAAGATGGTAACAGATCCATATGATAATCTTCTGACTGGAGAACATACACATGAATTTTCCTTTCATTTATCTCTCCTTTTATAATGCAGTCAAGAGGTATGCAGGGCTCTGGGTTACAGAACAGATGGCAGAGGGATGGTTTTCCTTAGCTGCATTTATACATTTTTTACTCAGAGAACCCTTGGAGCTTTGAGCTTCTCCAGTGCCTGGCATGATACAACTCTGCATATGATGATGTGAGCAGGATGAATGATGATGGCTGATGACTGTCATAAAAGGAATTTGCTTGCAAAGCAGCTTTTATGCTCTAAAAAACCCCTCTGGGATGGAGCTTGGAGTGGATTGATACACTGGTGAGGGAAAATGTCCCAGATCAAAAGGCAATTTATGTTGGAAGATACAATCCCTTGTTCCTATCCTACCTCATGAACACAGGTAGCATTTTCCATGCAGGAGCCCTCACCAACTCTGACAGATACAAATGGACCATCTGGAAACCGTGGGATCAGCCACCAAAGCCCCAGAGGGGACCTGCAGCAGAGCCAGGCACCGCACTGGCATTGCCATCCCTCTGCTTGGCTGTGGCCAGCAAGGACAGGGTGGCCTTGCAGCCCAGCAGTGAGTGGTTGGAGCTCAAATCATTGAGGCATCATCCAAAACACAGCAATGTTTGCAACTCAGAACCAGAACATCAGGACTCTGACTCAGCCCTCGTTTCTATAAAGCAATCCCAGAAACAGGAAAAAAGGTGCAATTTCACAGATGGGTATTTTCCACCGCAGGTTCTGATCTAATAACTAAAATGTTTGAAAATTAGCATTGCAACTCTTGAGACAATACAGGGATAAGCCCTTCCAAGCTGGCTTTCTCCTCTGCAGCAATGTCTCATTTAGACAGAAAAGCACTGTTTGTGGCACAGGACTGCATCCTGCTCTTACAGGTAACATCTCATGGTTCGTGCATCTCCGTCAGGATTTACTAAAGGGCAGCTAAACCACTCCTACAAGCTTTACTGGTGAACAGAATTTCAGGTGATGAGCTCCTCTAAGGTACCAGATTTTATCACTGTTTTTCTCCTGTTCATCCACACCCTCGTGCTCTCAGCACTGCCCTTTCTTGCTGCAGGGGTTTGAATTCACAAGCCCTCTCTCTCATCCTGGCAGGGACAGGAGCCACCAGAGATCCCTGCGATGCTCCAAAGCCAGGAGCAGGGGTGGTACGGAGTATGGAAAGCTGTGTGGTCAGCAGATTGGAGGGCACCGGTGAGACTATAAATTATGCAGTTTTTGGAGCATGACATTGCCAGGAAAAAAAGTGTTCCAATGGAGACTGTTTGGAGAGCAGTAAAGAAAATGCCTGGAGGCCCAGGAAATGGGGTGTGTAAGGAAGAGCTGAACGAACAAGGACAACTGAGCCTAGAGAAGATGTGACCGTAACAATAGTATTCCTGTACCTAATAAACTATATTTAGAGAATTTTTCACAAGGTGTCCATGGCCTGGGCTCTGCCCATCCCTCCACTGTGCCTGGAAATGTATCTGGAGAAAGCAAAGCAGGACATTTATTCTCTCTTACATTTTCCTTCCATAGAAAAAACCAGAAAATAAATTTCCTCTGAAGTTCTTTGTCTTGCTCTACAACATATGGAGTAAAAAATGCCCCTCAAAAAACACTTAGTTTCCCAAATCTCCCATAGAATACTATGCAACATTTGCACTAACATGACCTGGGGATACTCAGACTTGATTTTTTTGTTTTATAAAACCCATTATAATTATTAATGAACACATAAAATAATGTAAATGATAAGCAGTAAGTGTCTTTTATTATTAAGCTCTTAGCTATTTTGCCCATTAAGAAAAGCAAATTAAAATAATTGAAGATTATAATCTGTCATGCATTCAAAATGCTCCATAGAAATTCAGACAGGCAAACATATTCAAAGCCTTTAAAAGAGCACACTTAAGAGTCAGTCTAAGCATTCCAGGATTGGCTCATTAATTTTAGTGGAAATATTTTAATTCAACTACTCTTACTGCTTATTGAAATCTCTGCTAAGGACTTACTTATTTATTTTTAACTGAATTTGCAATATGTTTAGGACTCATTTGTATAAAAGTTCTTAACTCTTATTTCACAGTTGTTTTAGAAGCCAGTAAAGAGACAGATCTCTAGCCTTGTATTTCCAAACAAATTACTGCATGTTGCTGAAAGAATCACATATGTTTTCAACAAAAAGATGCAAAAGTCAAGCAGAGAAAAATTAAGACAGATTTGGAGACCCAACCAGGTGAAGGTAACATTTATTAACTTCTGCCTCCTTTTATCACACTTGCCAATGATCCCAAGCTATGTCCTAGAAGGAAATGAAAAAAAAAACCAAACAACTAGAAGATACTCTAAAACACTTCTGTCTTCAGAGAAAACTGTCTCTTCTGTGCCTCACAAAGAGGATGCTTGGACATGGCAAGGGCAGTTTGTATAAACCCAGCATTTTCACTAACTCCAGCCCTGGGTTCAACAGCAGCCTGCCCTGAAGTGTTCATCCACCCCTGGACAAAATGACCATTGTCCAAGCCAAGTGTCCATGGTGGTGGCCTTTGCAAACAAGGTTAAGCAGGGAAAGACCTCCACTGGCAAAGAAAGAAGAGATGGAATCGCACATTTTTAAGCCGGGATTTCTTTCTTTCCTCAACTGGGACTGGTTTCATCTCACACATGAGTTTCTAAAGGCTTTGTCTCAGATAAACAGAAGAGAAGCGAGGGTGAAATCCATCCTCCTGAAGGCTTAAGTATACACCACATTTCCTGGAAGAAGTGGTTTTCTCTTTCCACCAAGAGAAAGAGAGAACTAAGGACTACACCTAGACTAGAGATCAAATTTTCACATGGTTGAGATTCACTGCCGAGAGCTCAAGTTTCTTCCTCTTCTTTAAAATACAAATCCAAAGCCCAACTACAAAACGTTCCCTTTGCCCCAACGGCTGGATCTCTCCCATGTCAGGTTAAATCTTCCAGCTGAAATCTGTGCAAAGTGGTTTCTCACGTATTTATTTTGATGATAAGACAGAGTACAAGTAGTGCTCCAGAGAGATTAAAGCTGTCATTTAAGCCATTCATGTAACTGATGATGCAGCCTGCGTTAAAGAAGGGAGGCTATGAGATGTTTGAACCCAAAAGAGAAGAACCTCTCCTGTGTGCCCGGCTTGTTCTGCAGAGGAGCGCATTCCCATCCAGCCCTTCCCATCCAGCTTTCCTGCTCCTTACCAAGAGGATTTGCTTCCTCTGCACGCACCCTGCGAGCGCTTGGCTAAGGTGCTGCACCAAATGTTCAGCTGCTGACAGCTTCCAGCATTTCACAGGTCATTTGGCTTCCACACGGCTCCCTCTGTCCAAGGGCTCCTCTCCAACCCTGCCGCTCCCTTCAGGCCAATTACATCCACATGGACACACTCCTCTGGAGCCTTCCCTATGCCCATGGGTAGCTTTGATAGTTTTCACTCCTTCTCTCGCTTCCAAGTGTTTTGAATTGTTTACCAGGATTTTTCTCCTCTACCTGTATGAAAATGTAACACGGAGCAGATGGAGAACAGCATATAAATCAGGCTCAATAAGGAGCTGGTAATGCAGTGGGAGAGAATTTCTGCCTGCAACTCTGGCCAGTAACTGTGTGTGACCCCACACATAAGCACAGAATGAAATTGAACTTGTCAGACTCACGGTCTAATTCAAAACTACCATTATTCTGCTTGGGATAAAAGCAGAATGACAATCCTTTTGCCTAGGAAACCAAATTTCCTACATGATGAGATGACACACTACAAGCACAGAATACCTGGTGTGCAGCAGTGCATCCAGGCCAAGGATCTGCTGCAGCTTAACTGTGCTTTCCTACCTGCTGAAACAGCAAAGAATTTATGTTTTAGCTTGAGTTGTCCTGACACGACAAGACTGAGGTCTGCAGGGCTCATGGGGCCAGTCTGCTCTGTGTAACTCTGCAGCTGGTCAAAGTTTCCGAGTGGCGACTTGGGACTGCCAGCAGCTTCTGTCAGGTGTCTGTCTTTACCAGTGAAAAACTCAGTAAACTGCAATTTGTTGCATGGTCTTTGTGATTAAACAATTAAGTAATTTTCATTACTCAGTATAATGAAGGTCAAGAAGCCAAGGTGCCTGTATCAGGAACTGGCCAATGCTAACGGGTCTTCCACATCTCACGGTAATTGATATGGCACAGCCATTTCTAAAGCAGTAAGTGCCTTTCTTTGGGCCTTTCACAGCAGTGGAGAACTCCACTGTGGAAATACCTCAGACTGTAGCAAGGCAAGAGAGAGGGAGGAGAGCAACCCTGATGGGAAAAGAAGATTACAGAACACCTCCACATGACCAACATCTTATCACTGCCAGAACCCTGATAGCGGAAGCAACAAAACTAATTTTTACTACTCTTTCCCTTATCTCTCTTGCAAGAGAGCAGATTCTTCACTGCAGTGACTGAAGGCATCCCAGTGGAGCTGATGTGCTGCTATCAGGTGAATTTTGGCCCTGAAGAACTGAGGCTGGTTCATACTGTGCAAGATGCAAGGGGCTGATAACTGCCTGACTGGGATTTGAACCAGATGCACAAACCCTCCTCTGCTGTAGAGGATGCTCCATGACAAAAGGTGAGAGGAAATACCTCTGAGAGTTCAAACCACACTGTTCTTACTCCTGTGACAGAGGGGTTGTGACAGGCAAGAGATCATCCTTCATAATCTATTTAAGAAGGGCTACCCACTGTTTCTTTGCAGAGGGTACCATCCTGCAGCACCTCCTTGCAGCTGACCCCACTGCTGCCTGTGATGGCTACGCCTAAATGAAGACAAAGTCAAGAAAAACAGATCATGGCAGTGGGAATTTGTCCTCATTTCTTTTTGAAGTGTACCTCTCCTGAAGCCTTATGTCATTACATCATGTCTGCCACAAAGCCAGCCTGGAAAAGAGAATCCAGCACCTTTCTGGGTAAAACTGAGCAGGAAACTTGAGTGCTCAGTGCAGAAGATAAATAAGGGTAGCAAATATTGACCTACACAGGAGTAACCTGATCACTGTAACTAATGATTGAGGCCCTCAGTTGGTATAAATCAGTGTAGACTCAGTGGCTTCAAACAGAGGCATGCTAATTTATTTCAGCTGAAAATCCAGCCCATGGCATTTAAAAATTTAGCTGCACAGCAGAAGAACAAGTGAAGAACGATCTTCACACGACACACAGCAATTTACCACAGGCAGCATTCCTCTTGGTAGGACAGTGAGCTCGGACACAGGGAACAAGCATTCAGGGGAGAACAAACACACTTGTGTCCTCAGGAAGGAAGTTTTTCCCAGACTCAAGGGATATAATTGGTCTTAATGTGTGTGAGCTCTGCTTTTGTAGTGAGCTCTGGCTTTCCCAGAGTCATGCGTTGAACTCCCAATGGCATGATGCCTACAGATATTACTGATCATGGAGAAGTGATGCTGTGGCATGATTGTGAGTGCTGGTCTCAGCATAAAATAAAGCTTTTGGACCTGCCTGCAAATAGCTAACAATGGGAAACAACAATAAAACCCTCCAGTGTGTCTATTTTGGAGAACAAAATCTGCTGAGGCTCATGTTTGAGACGCTACTTTGGGATGCTTGCAGAGCGGGATTTAAAGCTCTGCAGCTCTCAAAGTCTCTCAAAAAGGTTTAATTATAGGAAGAGCAAACCCATTTGTTTGTTCTTTAAGGTAGATTACATAGCACAGCATACACAGAAGTTACTTCAATGGTCAGTAAAAGGAAACACCAACGCGAGGAGGCAGGAGTGAAGTTCTCTCTGTGCACTGTGGGAGCAATGCTAAAAGACATCAGTTCAGGTCTAGATTTGATGATCCTGAAGGGTCCTGTCCAACCTGAGATATTCTCTGATTCTGTGATTTATTGCCCAGTGAACAAAGACAGTGTGAATGTCTTTGGTCCTAGGACTCATCCTCTTTTGTAAGACAGATAAAACACTGAATCCTTGATAACTCTTCCCTGATGGCCAAATTCTGCCCATGGATGCACACATATGTTTCCTTCCACAACAGCTGGCGTGCAGGCACACAGCTGCATGCAGGACACACCAGCTACACAACACACTGCCAGGCTCATGCCAGCACCCCCTCTCCCAGCCAGCTCTCCTGTGCCCTCCCATCACCTTCCCACAGCCCCCGCCCAGACCGAGGGTCCCCCAGCAGCTGCAGCTCCTGCACCCACACCCCGAGTTCCAAGGGTACCTTTCCCTCTGGCATGGGTGTCCTCAACTCCAACACCCATCGTTTGTGCAGATGTGCCTCGTGCATCAGGGATGGGAGACTGCCTTCAAGGAAATTTCAAACCTGGCTGAACTCTGCTCATTTGGAACGAATTCACAGGGCTGGATTTTTGGCAAGTTTTTCGCTTTCGTTAACTCTGTTCCTGTGTGGGTTTGATCTGGGACCCCTGCTTGCTTTGACTTGAATTCATGTTAGACTTATTCATGTGACTTACTGATGTGCTTCCCATCCACACACTTTTAATGCAAGAGGCAGACAGGCCAGCTCGAGGACATGGCGCCATAGATGAAAAAACCCAAACCAACAAACCAGTAATTTCTGACATGTTACAGAGCCTTTTCATGTCTCACTTCCATTTACGGCACATCCTGGTTTTGGATTTAACTCTCCAAAGCCAGTAACAGTCCTCAAGATCACAAACACAAGCTTCTCACCCTCCAAAAACCCCAACAACAACAACTGCACTCAAGTCATCAAGGATTTTAGAGTCCAGCCTGATCTGGGATGCTTATTCTCAACCCTCCTTTTAATTGAAGATACTCTGATAGACATACAGAATTTCTTGTTTAATTTTTTTTTTTCAGTATTATTAATTGATAATTTAATTTTTGATCTGGTGAATTACATGCATTACATGAATTCACCATCAGTGAAATGACAAGTTTAGAGCAGAATAGTTTAGGTAAGCAGATTGTCAGTGCTTATGGCTGTAAGACATAATTATGTACAGCCAACTGTGTAACGCGCTTGAAAAAATTATAAGCCTAGGCACAGAAATTAAAATTATTTCAAGATGAAGTTGTACAAATACAGCTGCAAAAAGCTGCAAAATCCTATTAATTTATGCCAACTGTAGTGGGTAGTGCAGGGGGGATCCAGCCCCCACCTCCCTGCCAAAGGAAGCTTAACACCCAGTGAATAAAGGGCTGGGTGTTCAAACATGGCTCCAGAAGACTATTTCAGCTATTCTTTATGTACTCATAAACTTGTGGGCCTCAGCTGGTAACTTGGTATGATGACTCCTCAGCGTGTCAGGGCAAACATTAAACGCTAAATTACCATATGTCAGCTTAGGGTGGTTAATAATTCTACTGCATCTTGGACAACTTGAAGGTTTCCCTGAAATTGCTGTCAAATCGAATCTCTCCTTCGATCAATAAAGCAGCACAACGAAATACACCATTTGTGGTGTCGAAAAGAATAGATTAGCAAAATACTGTAAATGCAGCTGGCAAGGCCAACAAACTGCATTCTCTTAGCTAGAGATGCCCAATAAGCACATCAATACTTCCAACGAGGGGACCCACGTGAGGAAATGGCAGTGTCTGTTCATCACATACCCACTGCTCTGTTCTGTGCTCTTCTGGTTTGCCACCAAAGCCCCCCTGACCCCGTGTTACCCGTGGATCTAACAGGCAGCAGGTAATTACAGCAGCAATATTTGTTCTACACCGCTGGGTTTATCAATTGCAGCCAGAGGAATGAAATAGAGAACGACTGTGAGCATAGAGAACCCGTCCGACCTGCTGCTCGTTTTCCAAGCTGTGTAATTGAGATATCTCTGGCAATACTGAGGATCAGGACCAGCTGGGAACAGCCAAATCAGGTAGGAAATGCAGAAATCTGCACACTGGGCTTATTTAGAGGGGTACTACCCATCCCAGATCATGCTGCTTCTGCCACTTTTACTCTCAGTCAAGCACAGCTACAACAAACACACGCTACTCCAGCAAGTAAAACAGATTGGAAGAGATGTTGTTCCCTCTCTGCATTTGACAGCATCAATGACACATTTCAAGATATTCAACACTGGGAAATCAGGACCAGATCTCCGGTTCAACTGCGTTTCCTGTGAAAACACCTGAAACCTAAGTCAAATTATTCCTACTTTGATTTCCTGCACACCTTACTATGGATATGCAGAATATCTGACCATGGGCTCCTGTAGTGCAGCCACAGGATGCTGTAGCGTCTATGTGAGCCCTGGAAAAGATTTTTCCTTAACATCAACTAAAAGAAAAGGTGTTGCACTGCAGATGGCTTTGCTGAGCACCCAGCCTGCTCCTTGCTCCCATGAGCAGCCTTCCAGGAACAGGGCTGGGAAGCCCTGCTCCAGTTTCTTTTTTTGAAGCACTAACGAAATCTGAGCTCTTACAACATCTCAGTGTTTTCTCCTGCTCTTTGATCTCCTCACTACATTCACAGTCATGTCGGATTTTATAGTTCAGTTGTGAGTCAGAAATACGTTCTCTGGGTCTTACAGATCCTGTCCATCCAGCACACACACCTTCCCAAAGCCTTGTTGGAGCCTGGAGACAGCAGGAGTGGACCTGAAACACAGTGGTCCCCAACAACCTTTAAAACCATCAGCAGTGAGTAAGCAAAACTCATTTCTTAAAGCACATTTTTTGAGCATTTTGATTTTTGGTAATTCAGGTCACTCCATCCAATACCCCGCTGCTGATAGATTTAGTTGTAGCAGTTGTTCTCAGGCCGCAGGGCCCTGAGAAAGTGATGTGAAAGTTGCTGGTAGCAGGAAATTGCCTTCATAATACTTTCAATTTAAAAAAGTTGGTAATGACGCAGGGAATAGGTCCTGTGGGAACCAGAAAGGTTGAAAATAATCCACCAGCGAAAGAATTGTGAACTGCTGACTTTGGGCATTTAATTGGGATGGAATTACAGGTCATCTCCCTCCATCAATCCTGTGCACACTCCAGAGGTGATACTAAAAAGGAACAGATTATTATTTCATACAGTATCTTTTTAACTTTTTCAATCAGAGGAAATTAAAAGAAAACATTCTGCCACATACCCAAATCATGCAGCTGCTTTATAAGGAGTGCCTTGCTCTCTGAGCTGGTGTAAACCAGCACAGCTTCTCTTAGTTCAGCTTCACACCCATTTCCAGTGGCTGCCAGGCTGACCCAGTATTTCTGTGGTGATTAGAGCAGGATATCACTTCATGTTTATTTCTAGGAAAGCTCAAAGTTGGCTCTTGTGCCTTTGAGGAGCTGGATGTATGTGAGGAAATGATGTTTCTTCAAATTCTAAATCTTCAGGGCTTTTTTTTTTTTTTCCTTTCTTTTTAATAAGAAGCAGGAGGAAGATTTCCTGACCCTCTGAACTATCCCTGGGTTTGAATACACTACATGGCGTGCCTGTAAACACAAGAAGAAAGCTCTTGTGTGAAACTTCTTAAACTGCAGGGGATGACGGACAGCAAATGGGATGCAAGCCAAGGAACATGACAATTAGCACAGAGAAAGTTTTCAGGGTTTATCCCATCAGTCAGCACTTAAGGAGGCTTTGAAGGGGAAAAAGCATCCTTTTATATTAATCCACTACTTCTGCACTTTCCCCCTGTTCCATGGATTTAGTGCTTAGCTGCTAAATATCTATATGCAGAGCTTTATTAAGAGGAGTTGGTTTACTTTTTGAAAGATTCCACATCCATTAGTTCATAGAGAGAAAAGAGGCAAAATCATTTCTCCCGCTGCAATACCCAGAGTTTAAATGACAATTTACTCTTCCCCAGCTTTTAGTACTTAAAGATGTGGATGAGAAAAGAGCTAGCATTTCTTGCAATATATTTCTGGTCATCACCTTACTAAAGACTTGGTTGTGCTACTGATGATAAAGTAACTCAGTAAAAGCAAAGGGAAAATCCCCCTTTTCTCCCCCTTTTCTTTTCTATCTTGGCAGACTTCACATCAAGAGGCACCTTACTGTTCCAAGATAAAATGTTTTCTTTTTTCTTTAAAAAGAAAAAGTTCTCTCAAGCAAGAACTTGGGCAACAGCAGGGGACAACGCCATGCCAGTATTAATTAGCAAATTCCAAATGAATCATAGTTTGTGCTTAGCAGGGTATGGTTGAAAACGATGTGAACTTTTAAAATGTTGTGCTGAGCATACTAGTTACAGCTTACTTTTTATATATATTTTTAATAAGACTAACAAAGAAAGAGTTGCTTTGGAAGGGCATCTTATTCATTCCCTCCACGGCCCTGTTCCCAGGCATTTGTGCTCTTGCCCATCTCTTTATCTGGAGGTTGACACCCCCCCTTAGCTCATCCCTTTTGGTTCGAGGCCACGACTAGGGGATGGCATTTTGCCTCTAATTAAGAGGTGGCGTGGGGGGTTGTCCCTGCTGTGACCTGAATCACCTAGCAGGGGGAGCACGGTGACACGCCACACTCGTCATCTCTGTGCCTCTTTGACCCCAAGTCCCCAGGACTCCAAGATGTGCCTCCCCCACTGAGGAGTGGTGCTCCAGCCCCTCTGTGCCAGGGCTCTCCACCACAGCACAGGAGGCAGAACTGGGCAGTGGCTACACCTGGCAGCAGTGATGGACTCTAACCTTAATTTCAGGATTATCCAGGTTGTGATTAAGATGGGGCACTTGCCAGTGCAAGGCTCATCAATTCTCTTTGATTTGGAAAACTCTGCATCTGTGTCAGAACTTCAATTTCAATGCAGAGCTCTGTCGCTGTTCTTCCTCTCTCTCCCTTCAATACTGAGTTTAAAAGACACAGGAGTTGAGAGAAGAGACTGATGCACAGGTCTGGGGTAAGCAGCCACAGGAGGCTGTGAGCATCCATTCAGGAAGCTACAAGGAGAAAAAGATGCCCTTGGCAAGCTGAGAAACATGAGATTCCCAAGCCTCCTTGTGCTTTCCCTTACCCTGGCAAACAGAACCGACAGTGCACAGAAGAGCTGGGGGCTATTGCAACCTAAAGAACAACTGCAACATCCACTGGGATCCAGAACATTCAGAGTTATTTTAATCAAATTACTATCGATTAGGGACAAACTAGAGTCTACTGAAGTTAATGGACACATTTCCATCGACTTCAAAGGGCTCTGAAACAGCCTGTAACCGAAAACAAGCAAGTACCAAAATGAGAAAATGCATTTCAGTCTCACCCTAATTGCATGAGATGAAAGAACTGTTTCAGCTGGAACTTTTTGAAACTGTTCTGCCCGAGACAAATGTCAAACACCTCAAATGGTCAAAAATTCAGCAAAGCTACCAGAAATAAGGAGGGTCATACAGCAGCAAGCATGGCCAGCTGAGGGTACCAGAGACACACAGACAGATGTATCAGCTCTACTGACAGTTCTGGAAGACCTTCACTAACTCATGTAGGAAAAAAATCTCGGCAATTCTGTGCCTGTTTAGATATATACATTAATTTAGTTTTACTTTCCACTCAAATTTATTTTCTCTAAGAAGGAAGAAGTTTTTCTTCTTTTTCCCTGGAAATGTCAGTGTTTAATTCCACACTACAAATGTAACATTTGTCCTTTTGTCTTCACAGGACCTAATCATCTTCTCTGAGGGATGAATATGAAATCATGACACAAGCAATTTGTTTAAAGTAGCCTCTTTTACTGCCTAGAACATTTCGTTGTCTTTAAAGCTATATATTTATGTGACAGCCAGACAGCCATTAAAACCCACAAACCTTAAGGCCTATGAGGTACAAAAGGGATTTCTTCTTTCAAATTCTGTAAGGGAGAAAATCAGGCCTGAATACTGGGGGGGGGTCATAACTTTACTGACCTTCATAATATTTGGTTCTTCCCAGAGCTGCTGTAATTAAGTGTTGAGTCAGTGGAAGAAATAAGGGTTTTTTTCCTATTTAAGAAGCTAAATTGAGATGGCATTTTAAATAGCTTGTAAGGACCAGCAGCACCATATTGTTGTCAGCTCCAGCATTACCCTTCTCCAGCTTTTATTCATTCAAGAGCCTTAGAAGGTAAACAGATAAATCCCACTTGAAGTCACTTGTGCCATGCTGGGATGGCAGTGGAGGCTGCAGTGGCTTTCTTGACCACATGGCACTTGAGAAAATTTGGGGCAGTATTAAAGGAAGATTTTGGGTTTAAATACTTCATCCTGCCTAGTTCCCTCTTCCATCAACATTCAACGGGATGTTTGTCTCAAAGGGTATCAGAGTAAGTACCACAATCTGCCTACATATATGTGTGTGTGTACATATATATATGTGTGTATATATATATATGGATGGATGACAATTCCAGTACCACTGTTACCAATGACAGAAGAGTACAAACATCCAACAAATATCCACCTACCAGAGCCCTGATCAACAGCTCTTTTGGTAGAAAACACACAGAAGATTGTCCACCACAGGCCCCAGTCCCAAGGCTTTCCAGACAAACCCTTCATCCATAAAAACCCTGTGGGGAAGAACAGGTGCAGAGCGCAGCAGGAGCTGATGGGAGCCCTTTTTCCAGCCATGCTGCCATGTCAAACCACAATGTTCAGCCAGGGGAGATGCTGTTCATCCTTCCCTTCACGTTGCTCCCAACCAAGTGTCACCTCAGTGGTCACCTCGAGTGTGTGACTGCAGCATGGGCTGAAGAGCTGCAACCTCCACATCCCTTCAGAAACCTACAACTGGGATTGAAAGATATGGTTCAAGCCCCTCTTAATGTCCTATTATCTGTGGATCACTGACAGGGTTGATTATAACAGTTTGACACGGCTCCAGAGGAGCTGTTACAGTCTATTGTGTCAATAGGTACCCAGGGAGCCTTTAATCTGCAGATACACGTGTAAAAACAGCAGACTAAAAACACAGCTTTTTTTTTCTTAAAAGTTGTTATTGCTAAAGCAGTAAAAAGAAGCAAAAGTAATGCTCATTGTAGAAATAAAAGCCCTGTCATTTTTCCCATGACAAGAGCACAAAAAAGTCTGAAACCCAAGATTTTTCCCCTTTCAGTTGTAATATAAAAATGATCCAAAATGTTTACGCCAGGAGACAATTTGGAATGACTTGTTTTCCTGCTGAGCTATAATCTTGGTCAGCGGGAATGCTCCTGATGTGACTCAAAATGTATTGCTGCTGTAGTGTGAAGGAAAGAAGGGGTGAACTGTCATAACTCTTAAATTAGCAGAAATGGGTTTTTGTGTATATGATGTGTGAAAGTATGACAGTAAGCATGGGGGGAAATTGTTTGTTTTCCTTGGAAACTGGTGGCTGGATTTGATTAAGGAAAGTGTACTTCCATGCTAGGTTCTCATGAGGTTCCTGGGTACTGCAGAGACAGGCGTGGTGTGCAGGCACACACAGAGATGCTGGAATGGTACAGAGAATATACAATTATCACTTACGAAGTCACAGGCTCCTGCTTTTAACAAGCACATTCTTTCAAAACACTGATTGCCCAGTGAGGTCCATGAGGCGTCACATACCCAGAGCACAGAGCAATTCAAATTTGTTTTCCTAGAAAATGCTGTTAAAAATGGTTCACTTAATAAAGAATTCTGTTTACAAGAAGTTAGAAGATGCCTTGGAAACATCTGATTGCTCATTCTTTAAGCAGTATCTTTTTGCAGATACAGTATAATTTTCAAAAGAGGGTATGAGGTACATAAACTTTCAGGATCTCTCATGAGAACACCACTGACTTTTCAGTCCTATTTCCATTTAGTCCCGACAAAGAAACACATCCACTGGAAGTTTTGCAAGAGACTAAACACTTGTGATGCTAGCAATTAAATCCTTCCTTGTACAAGGGTCGTGATGTTTCTTTCCACTGACAGTCATGAAAGAAGTGTACCACCATCTTATGAGAATTTTAATAAAAAATTCTTGAATGCAGGACTTCCCTTGTGTGACTTGGCTTACACTTCAGTCCTCAGGTCTTTAGGGGAAAAAAAAGGCCGCATAGCAAAGTCCACACAATAGAAAAATATTTGACCGTATGTTTCAAAATATTATTTAAATAGAGACTTCTGTTCAAGTTATTAATGCCTTTAATATGGATTCTCATCTCCTCTTCTCTTTTTATTACTTTGTGTGTCTTTCTGGTTATTTAAAGGGTTGTGAAAAGAGCTGGTCAGCACTTCAGAGATCCCACTGCTCGTCAGCGACAGATGTCGGCCATAAAGTTAAAGCCAACACAAAAGAAAAGCCCAAAGCAGATTTCTTTTTCCTCCTCTCAGGGGAGGGAAGGCAAACACATCCATCCTTCCCTATCCTGCTCCTCCCAGCTTCCTACCAGAGAGCAACCCCAGAGCCAGAACCGAGCTTGATGGCTTATTTTAACTAAGAATACGGAGGAATGAACTCTTTATTAATCACTATCTGACCTGGAGCAGAACTGCTGTCCCATCAGGGAGCGCTAAGAGAAGCCCAGGAGAACATCCTGCATCCTCAGAAGAATCTGCAGGTGCTTGGGCAGCGTGTGCCCCCTCCTCTGGTACCGCGCTGTCCTTTCCTCAGGGCAACAGCTGGCTGTGACAGCCTGCGTGTTTGATGGTCTGGATATCACACACATGGGAAAAGGGTCACGGTTTCCAAATCATCTGGTGGAGTAATGGGAGGAGACAGCTCCCCAGCAGCACGAGCCAGAACATCTCTGTGCTCTGACATCGCGTCAGGGCAGCGGGACAGGCAGAGGCAAGGCAGCCATCTCCCGTGTCCTGCAACATCTGGTCATCTCCATCAGACATGGGGCGGTGTCACATCGTGCCAAAAGCATCTGGGCTTCTTGTTTGCTTCATCTCCCTCACCTTCAATCTGAACTAATTCAAAGCACGGATCAGCTGGTGAATTTTTAGTGATCATGAAAGCTGGCAGCATTAAACAAACACAGCAGAACAGGACAGATACAGTCCAAAGGCAAAAAATCTTCAGTCCTATTTTCTAATATACCTACCAGTGTAGTCCCAGGCTCTCTCAGTAACAGTTTCTTATCCTGACATGCTGAATGTTTATGTACCATTTTCCACATTAACGGCACAGCGAGGAAATAAAGAGCCAGACAATTCATGCTCATGAGTAAACGATGTACACAAGGAGACAAAAAGCCTTAATCCATTTGGAGTCTGAAATCAGATCTCCAGGGATGCTTTAGATTATTGCCCTACAGGATGCCCAGAGTTTGTATCCAACTTAATGGCTTTCCTAATACCAAGATGCTCCTAATGAATAACAGGGCTGGATGAAAAAACTTTTTATAAAGTCACTTACAACTGGATTAAGTGTATCGAGATGTTTTCTTTGATATTGTCTTGTCAGTTCATATCAAGTGACTCTTCCATGCTTTCGTGTCAGGTAATTCCCAAGAAATTCATGGCTACAAACTAAAATAAATGTGTGACTTTCAAATCAGCGAGAGCTGAATGATAGGAATTTTAAATTGCTGGGATAAAACTTCTAGCTACTTCATAACACTCATGCTGCTTCCAGATTTAATACCTGCCTTTTCAAACACTATCAATTCACTTAATATGTCAGTGGGGAATAACATTACTTTATTTTATTTTCCTTTATAAGGATCATGAACCATTTTCTCTTACAGAAATGTACCAATTACCCACATGCCAATTGTCCCAGCCACACTCTGATCTCACAGTGTGGACATTCAGCTCAGGTGCACACAGAGCTTTCTGATACTACAAAAGAACCACTATGGGCTAAATTCCGGACTGATGTAAGCAGGCAAATTTCTGCTGACATCAATGGAACTGCACTCCCCAACGCAGGTTCTGAGTTTTGCCCTCTGCCCTAAGAATCTGACAAATGCCGACGGAAGTCAGAAAGAAACCTTTCATGTGAAAAATTCCTAATTTAAGAAATTAGCAGAGCAAAGCCATGGAAAGAGAGGGTAGGAATAAGAGACCATATTGTTCCATTTGTGCTGGGATAGGCAAATTGTGTCTTACTCTGGCAGCTGGGACATTTGAGGATGGAGAATTTCCACTGGGGCATGGCCAGAGGTGTTGGTACCACTCCCTGCCCTCGCCGGATCACTTGGTATGAGGAGCAAAACAGGAAAAAAGGGAGCTAATGTTCAGGAAAGGCTGCATCCAAGGAAACACGGAGGGATCAGGTACATGGGGGCAGAGCTTGGCCCCTCAGCGTGGCACAGGGGCTGCAGTGTCTGCAGGGCACAGCGAGCAGGGCCAGTGCCAGAGGCCGCATGGCTGAGCCTGCCCTGGCTAATTGGTCCTGCTGGGGGTTTGGGGGTGCTCGCCAGGGCACAGTGCCAGGCTAATGGAGCTGTGTGGCTGCTGGAGCAGGGCTGCAGCTCTGCAGGACACTGGCCTGGGCTGGCCAGGCTGCTCACAGTGCCACGGCTGCCTCACCTGCGCTGACGTATTCCCAACTGTGCTGCAGCGAGCTCTGCCTCCTGTGAGGGTGCAACAGGCTCTGACCAGATAAAGGAGCTTCATTATTCTAAAGTGCATCCACTGACCACATCCCGGAGCTACCAGCTTGCTCTACACCTTTTGCAAGCTCCCCTGGAGGAGGCAGGGCATGGCTCTTTGATCCGGGCAGAGCTGGCAATGCGGGAGCTCTGCAGCAGGTCCCTGCCAATTTATTTCTGGTAATGGATTGTCCCACTGTTTCAGCATTGTTTACACTGATTTATTCAGAGTATATCTGCATATATATTATACATGCAGCTCTCACCAACTCTGGGTAGACCTTATTCTGCATTGATTGGGATGTGCTGGGAGATATGCCAAACATTGTTAGCAT
Source organism: Edolisoma coerulescens (assembly GCA_013397115.1). NCBI lineage: Eukaryota > Metazoa > Chordata > Aves > Passeriformes > Campephagidae > Edolisoma > Edolisoma coerulescens. The sequence continues at coordinate 275,437 of VWZW01001528.1, forward strand.
AGAGTATCACACTGTACTTGGAAACTTTTGCTTTGAACTTACCAGTGCCTTTCAGCAAGGAAAACTCACCTGTCCTGCTCTTTTGAGAACTACTAACAAAGCTCCAGCCTAGAATGTTACCTGCAGTACCATTGATGCCAACACAGGTTAAAGACACTAATACTATTCTCAACAGACTGATGAGCTCACTGTGATACCCCAAAGCACTGGGGGATATCAGATGAAGAAATAAACTGTTTTTTAGACTTGAAATGTTTTAGGATTTAGGTGACGCATTAAGAATTGAACTGCAGAATCCAGCATTTCAAAACCAGAAGTGCTTTGCTCCTGGGTGAATGGGCATCGCATGATATTCCCCAAGGGTAAGAAAAGAAGGAGCAAAACCCTAACACGAGCCCAATGCTGAATGTGGTTATCCATCTGTGTGATACTGTGCCAGGGAAAAATTACGAAGAAGAGATGGGGAAGAAATCAGTTGCTGCCGCGTGATAAAGGAGAAAGATCTCCCTGTATCTGCAGACTGGGGTATAAAACCTGTACGAGCCAGTAGGGAAGATATTAATGAGCATCAGACAAATCTAACAGGAGGTATCAAAAGCAGATACCAAAGATGCAAATAATGAAAGAGTGAAAAAACACACAGTAAGAGAATAACGAGACCAAAATGAGTTTTGAATCTCTCAGACACCAAGTAACAATTTAATTTGCACTGACCTTCTAGAAGCAGCCACAAATCTGATTTTAGATAAGCAGGCTGCAGTGCTGGTGCTCATTCACAGAGCAGAATCCTGCTCATCCCCTCCCAGCAGTGCTGGAGACAAGGGATCGAGGGGACAACCTCCTCCTGAGCTTTCTGCTGTTCCTGGCAGAGCCAGGGCCAAGTGATAAAGCCCAGGGCACTGCAGGAGGCAGGGATGTGTTACAGGGATGTGCCACGGCTGGCTTGCTCTCCTACAGCCCAGTGGTTTCATGGCATATTCCTCTTTTTAACAGGTTGCGCTAGTATTGATTCAAATCAGTGAGAGCTGTATTGATCCCCCCAAGGGTTTGACTCTTACATAGGAAGAACATTTTCAAAAGACCTGATCCTCCTTATTTTTCACACTTATTCCCAACGACGCAATAGGAGAGAGCTCGAGGCTTCCTCTGTATTCATCCCTTTTACTGCTACACCTTAAAAACCTTCCAAGAGGCGATCCTCTGTTGGCAGCAGCATTTTGGGCAGCCGAATTTCTCCGTGTAAAATCAGCTGGCGACCTCTCAGCGTGGCTTCCTTGGCCAAGTGCCCTCCAGGCAGGTTGGCAGCCCCTGTGGCCAGCCGCCAACCTCCCAGGGCTCCTGCTTGGACAGGGCCCTTCTGTGTTTTATTGGCCTTCATTTCATTTTCATTTTAATGTGATGGTAAAATTTTTATCTGATAATCTAAACAAGGTAATAATTTTGTGCCATAAAAGTGCCCGTCTTCTGCTGTTACTGTCACCATCGTATATTGGAGGGTAATATTTGCAACATTATACAAAACTGTTATTCCATTAAAATGATAAAATGGCAGTGGTTTTATTACATGAGTGATTTTGGAGGCACTGAGATGCCCTTTACTGCAGACAGGGATAATAAAAACATTATTCACCAACACATTAGGGAACAATCCTGTGATTTTGGAAAACAGTTGTAACAAACAAGTAAGTTATTACAGTGACATGCTCAGGAAACACTGCTCCAAATCTTCTCTACTGTAACTAAATAGTGCTAATAGCCAGGGACTCTGCCTGCTCTGCACTTCAGCACCCTGTCCCCAAGAAGTTGGCAAATCATAAAACAGACACTGAGAATTGTTCATGCACTTTTTGCAATCCCATCTAATCCAGGCCTTTGGATTTTAACCCTTTATTCCTACTGAAGTCTTAAGGATTTACCATCTGTCGCTGCAGAATCCGTGAAGATGAAGAAGGGGAGAGGATTAAATTAATTAACAAATTCTAATCCTGAAACAGTGTTGGCGATGTTAAGGCTCTTTGAATTCTAACGAGGATTTAAAGTAACACTGACAACTTTCCCATTAAAAAGAAGGAAAATAATGTCACATTATCACATCCCCAGCCTCTGCCCACCCCACACAGCATTTTATCCAACAGAAACTATTACAGGGATCATTCAGTTATCCAAGGCACCTTCCCAGCCATGTGTGCAAGCAGGAGCATAAACCCATGTGCACAGGCCAGAGCTACATCATTGAACTCATTATAAGGTTCTATACACACTATTATACATCCTCCAAGTTTTTGATAAGGTAATTCGGAATCAGGTAATACACCTGGTATATCTGACTGGCCAAGAGACAGCTGGAGGATTTTATTTTCTCTTCTTTTCTAACTCCAATGGATTTGCATCCATGGCCACCAAGAACTGCTGACAGTCTGCGCCTGCAGGAGATGAAGAGGAAGGCCAAATCAACCCTAATAAACGTGTCTGAGGTGTCTGAAGTCACCAGTGACTCCAGTTCTCCAGTTCAATAGGGAGAAAACAACGTGGGAAAACAAAGTTAAGCAGGGAGAGTTTCAGCAGGGAGAACACAGAGTTCCCCTCCTAATGTGTTTTCTTTTTTTCATAAAAAGATCAAGCATGGGATGAAAATCAGACCACACCAAGAAGCAATGCAGTGACGTACAACACGTTCTCTCTGCAGCAGCAATGCAATAAAAACAACAGTCCACAGCCCCACATCCATTTAAAACCCAAGACTTCTGGGGAAAAGTGCAAATTTAAGTTGTGAAGGGAATTTCACCAGGGGACCTGGGCCCTTTGCGCGGGGAAGCAACTTTATGTTTTCTGACATCACCGCGAATTGGGAAAGGAAACATATGGAAAGCAGATGACATATTTCACAAACTGCCAAGCAGATTTTGCGTGGTTTTAGAGAACGTGTACTCCAGGGAGTGTCCACAGCGACTTGATGGTCCTGATGGCCAACATTTGTTTTGCATCTTTATGCAGAAGAAGCGAGACACGACCACTCATCTGTCTCCTGTTCCCGTACAGGTGCACGTTTCTCAGCCGTGCTTGGAGGACAGATGTTGCTTGCAAATGCCTTTCTAAAGGAAGGAAAATAACAGGAGGGAGTGGGAGAACCCACTGGAGCGGCTCAGAGGCTCGGACTGCTCTCTCTCCCGGAGAGCCCCGCTGGGCAATGCGGATGCGCTGGCTGTGGCATCGTTCCTCGGAGCTCGAGGTCTTTATGGGAACTGCTCACTACACTGCAAACAAAATCAGCTTCTTATTAGTCTCCATAGTGGAATAACAAACTACAGGATTCATAATATCTAGAGACCAGTGGCTACATTTTGATTTCCGAGCTTTTGAAACCTCTCTGCGCAAACAAACTCTTCAAAACAAATGCAAATTTGGCAGTTTATGCAGCAGTGAAAGCCACTTGGGGGGATTAAAGGCTGATGTACTATCAGCTGAGGAAATGAGTAGCCCTGAAACACAGAAATAGAGCTCCAACATTTGTATATTGATCCTCTATAAACTAGTGCTGAAAGTAGATTCTGAAGGACACCAATTCCTTCATTTTTAAGCCTTTTTTTTTTTTCTTTTTAAGTAGGAGGAAGCTGAAGAGATTTGACTGCCTGCATGTTGTGAATCCGATTTTCACGAGCAGACCCTGAGTTTTAGAAGCACAGCCTGTAGCACACAAGCTCCCAATGACACTGTTAATATGTACCAATACCAAATCTACCAAAGCCAATGGGAGTCTTCGAGGCCCTGTCAAAAATTAAGTATTTTATTTACATTTTGCTGCTTGCTTTAGAGGACTGATTCACTGCACAATGTGATGCATTTGCAGATATTCCTCCATCTCCGCATCCTTAAGTGATGGAGTTGTCTGAATCCTGAGTGTTTGTTCTTTACTAAGGATGGCTCACCTGCACACCAGGATGAGAACTTGTAGCTGCCACTAAGCTTAAAAACATAATTTCAGAAACCACAGAAAAACTTAGGCTACAGCAACCTGAACCCCATTCAAATTAGTCTGTCTCCTTTGAGACAGCCTGCCAGCCTAGCAAGAATAAAAAAAACAACTTTCCCTTCTGTACATTGTGTTGCAGAATACTGTTATCTCCGAGACATTTTGTTCACTTCTTGAGAGGGCCTTATCAGGGAGGCACAGTATGTTAGAAAGCCCAAATAACCATGCTCCCAAAATGTGTGTGCATGTGTGTGGGTATATATCCACTGGCAGGACCGAAATAGATTTAAAAATACTTCCACATAGCCAAAAAAAGCTGGACGATGGCTGGTAACTATATGTACATTACAAGTAGACTACACATGGAGGGGTGTTAAAGCATTCATATAAATTATACCAATCAGCACAGAAAGGAGGAAAAGGAACACTGAGGACATCAAATATGACACTTCCTATAACTGATACACACAAGTACTAAATCATGGCAAAACAGTGCCTTAGAAAACAATGACTAAAATGTCATCCTAAAATGAGTTCCATCTATAGCTCTGCTGCCTCTGTAAATGCATGTGAACATTTAAATGATTTATTCTGAGGACACAGGATAAATCAGAGAGCCAAAAGACCCCATGGAATGTGAATACACGGGGAGATTTTACTCCTGGAGGAAAAAAAGGTATTGCCAAAGAACCGGGGTACCACGTACTGTAAAGATTCTTTTAATTGTGGGGTTAAATGTGGAGGTTCAACAGCTTCTGGGGTGTGATAAGGAAATGGGTTTGATGAAATTTTCCCCCTCAAAGCAGAGTACAGGCTATATGGTGGTTCTGGAGTGCCTGACCTACATGCCAGCAGAGCCAGCACGACACTGTTTTGCTCAGAAATCTCCAGTCATGGTGCCTTGGGACAAGGGAATTAGAAAAAGAATTAGGATAATCTTTCCAGGCAGAAGATTTAAAGTCTGCTACAGTTATTCTCGATCGATCCCCCAAAGATTGCCAAGAAGTGTGTATCTTAAAACTGCTGCTAATTAGGAGGTTTTAAGATGCTGTTATAAAACACCTTCTGCTTGGCTTGTAAGGGAAACCATTTAGACTTGTAGTATAGAGAACAAAACAGTCATAAAACGTTATTTGTAGCTTCTATTATATTACCATTACACTGTATTATCACCAGCATAGTTACATACCTAACATAAAAACATTTAATGAAATGTTTGAACTTTCAGGAGACCTACTGGTAACCTTCTTATTTTTAGCAATGGGGCTGACATTTGTTGTTTGCTGCAATACAAACAATAATAATTACACATTGAGATGTTAATGGGGACGAAAACTAATATTTAGTGCTGCTGTCTGTTCATGACCACTCACACAAACACAGTGTCCAGGATTAGTAATTTAAGAGGGCTTTGTTGTTGTTGCTTGGGTATATAATTATTACTTAATTATTATTTTTGTCCTTCATGGGATTTTGAAGTTTAGACTAGAAGCAGTGACAGACAAGCAAACAGGCTGCTCAAATGAAACAGGCTGCTCTGCAAACTGGAGAACTCAATGTTCTTTTAATTCCTGTAAGAATGGAACAACTTCTGAAAAGTTTTCATCATCAATTTGCACTCTGTGCAGTGTGGCTGTTCTAAAACATGTATTTGGAATATGCTACATCTAAATGCAGGCCGTGATGTTGTCTGAACATTGATTTCATCAGCCTGTAAGGATGGCTAATCTTGCCTGGCCAAACTGCATGACCTTTAACTATTTCTTAAGTGGGAGCTACAGAAAGCCCGTCCCAGACAATTACTTGAGATGTCAATAAGAAAGGTGAAAAAATAATGAAATTGTTTCCTGATTTCTTCATGGTTTTTCTCCCCCTTTTTGTTACTTTCACTTTCCTCCTTGCTGTTGGTCTGGATCTCACTGGTGAGCCACAACTCTGCTTTTCAATGTTGGTATCCAGACTCAAGTTCTGTGGGATGGTTACAGTCGTTGGTATTCACACTGGAAAACACCACAAACCACAACCAGATGTGAAAAACCAGTCAGAAATAATTGTTGCCCCAATAATTGATTTTTGTGGGATGATTTATTCTATTTTCTGTTTGTTTGCTTGCAATGGCTCACAGAAGAAGCTTTCTTAAGGCTTCTGTAAATGGGGAAAATCATTGCAGGTTTAGGTAAACACAATTACGCCCGATCACCAGGCAATTACAACATCCCATTTCCAGTGAGTAAAAAGGGTGCAGACAGCAGGTCTGACTTGACTTTCCATTTGAAAGCTCAGCTGCTCTGATGTCTTTATTTCTCTTTTTTTTACATGTTTTCTCATGATAATTTAGGATTAGCAGCTTTGAGAATCAAATCGGAGAACAAAGTTTCTTGAGCCGAAATTTAATTCTGACTTGGTTCTGATCCAGCGTCTTTGTACACTCGCCAACTGTGCCATACAACATCACTGAAGAGAGGATCATTGAGTGATCTTTTAGGTCCTGCAGGTTTTTTTTTTCTTGTTGAAAAATGGGAAAAAAAAAAAGAAAGAATTATGTGGCCTCAGCACATTTCAAAATATTTGACTAAGAGTTTAATATTACAGGATTTATCTCTTAGATCCACTAAAGCGATTGTGTCTTAATACTGAATCCCTGAAAACACCTGGCATATGAGAGGGACCGGGTCAACTCTTGGTCATGAGAGAGCAGAGAGATTGACAATAGCATGTCAATTACTGCAGCATGCCTGTGACTTACAGCTGTGCCAGCTTTGCTTTAGAAACCACTGGAGTACAAAAAGGAAAGAAAAAGACCATTAACACTAGGGAAAAAAAAAAAAAGGCACACAGAGGGCTGTTAGTCAACTCAAATGCAACAATCTACTGATCAGCCATAAATTCTGGGGCAAAGCTCTCCTCCACCCCTGAGCCAATCCACGGGCATGTCCAACTCCCTCCATGGCTATTTCCTGCTATCTCTCCCAGGGGTGATGTTTGCATTAGAACTGTCACTGCAGGCGACAGCTTATTCCACTTTCCCAGTGAAATACTCCTCGAGGAGTGTCTGTGTGCAAATAATGAGGGTGCAGTAAATTCCCACCCCATCTCACCACACGCTCCCATTTGATCTCTGTTAAGCTTCTGGACACAACACAGAAAATACCCAGAACAGCCACCCCCTCCCCTGTGAGAAATGACCACCCTGCTACGAGATGTGGACAAAGCTGCTCCCCCCCCAGTCTGCCCAGGTGTTCATCTGTGCCAGCACCTCTGCACATCCCCAGGAGCACCATCCTGTGTCCAAGCTCCCTGGGGCCCTGCACTGCTACATGTGAGCTGGGGATGGGTTATGACAAATGTGACAAAACTTGGTTTTGGGGCAGTTGGAGTGAGGAGGCAGATCCAAGCAGGAGCTGGGAGTCTGCCTGGAGGAACCTGTTTCAAGTTGGAGCAAGGTTAACCCCATTCTCAGTGCTCATGCATTGTAGCTCATTTCATAGCAGAGAAGGAGGGAAAATAGCAGAGCCTGCTGGATGTGGTAGCAGGAGACAGTGCTGCATATTAGGGGGAGGCTAGAGGAGAGAAATGGTGAAATTCAGAGGGAACACTGGCTTTCTGTGAAAAGGATTAATGCAAGAAAGCCACGGGTTTAAAATAGCCTAATTGACCCAGGCATAATGTAGTTCACAGTCACATGGTGAAAGTCAGGCAGCATTTGAATGCCTCCTCATCATTTAATATAACATTTCTGCTAATAGAATATTTAAATCCTATTTTATCAAAATCTCATCACTCAAGTGTAGGAGCCTTTTCCATTGCTGGAGCACACAGTGTTATAAATTCATGAAGGTCGTAATTATGAGCAGCTTCAACACTGCAAATGTGTTTGGCAAAGATATTATGCCTTTTCTAAACAAGATTTGAGCGTCTACAGCCCACACTCAGAGTTACAGGGTTTTGCTTTTCATGTGCCCTGCAAGAAGCAGGCTGTTCCCCTTTCTCCAAGATTCCCACTTGGACAGAAATGTCCCATGGCCAGGAGGTCACCCCAAAACCACCACTGCCACTTCCCACCAACAAGCAAGCACAGAGGAACAATCCTCCTCTCTCACAAAACAGGAGAAATAGTATGTTCAAATCCTTATTTAATTCAGCCATTTCACATCTGAATGATTAGTCAGGCAGGAGATCATTTCCCAGGACACAAGAACTGATTACCCATAAGTGCAACTCCAACTCCCCAGACCAGCGCTGTGGGGGACTTGGTGGCCACAGCACAACCCAGGCAAGCTTTCCTCTCTCTCAGCAGGTAATACTTTTTTATCCCCCTTTTCTTTCTTTGATAGGGAAACAGCTTCTCTGCCCAGGTCTAAACTGAGGATGTTGCTCCAGGATCACCGCTGAGCTCTTGATGTTTCAGGCAGAGCTCAGGTCTGAGATGACCTTGGTGTTCCTGGGTCCCTTCCTGGCACTGCCTGTTCAGCTGAACCCCTCTCTGTGCTGCTGGGATCCTGCAAGGCTCAGCTCCAAGCTGGACATCTGAGCACTGCCCACAACACTGCAAAACACAGCCCTTGGTACAGATGCCACACAGGCCAGGTTTGCTGGAACTGATGGTAATGCCAAGTGCACATAACAGTCCACATTTCCCTCTCTGGAACACCTGGGCAATCTAAAAAAGATCCACTTTGGGCAGCTGAGCTGCTCTGTATTTGCATTATAAGTGAGGAGATGAAATTCCTGCGACAGTTTTACACAGGGTTGGCTCTGAGCAAAGGCTGCTGTGTGGGGAAGTGGTTTGGGAGGCTATGACAAAATCAACTCTGCTCCCTCTGGCCTCATTCAGGGATTTCCAAGCCCTGGAAAACCAGCCTGGCTGCTGTCACTGCTACCATAACAGACACTGAAAAAATAGAATTTCAAAATGGTAGTGCCAAAGCCCAGAACAACCACTTCCATGCACATCCACCTCTCCCTGCAGGGACACAGCTCATCACCTCCGGGGCTCTCCATCCTCATCCCAGCTCCATCCTCTCTCCTGTGGTGGGAACAACCAGACACTTGAATCCACCCACAGTCTTGGGAAGCCCTGAGCTGGCTCTGGTTTACTATTCTCCTTACAGAAATTAGCAGGAATTTGTTTGGGAAGAAAAAGAAATGCTTAAGAGATTTATTCTTTAGCCAAATCTGAAATTATTTTCTGATAGGATGAATTCTACAGGGGAAACTGAGCAAGAGGTTGAAGTCATCTGCATGGAAAACCAAATGGAAATAAGTGGCAGAGTCGAGATTACATTCACAGAGATTAAGATGATACCTTTTTACAGCCTTGTGCTTTGTGCACTTTAACCTGTGCAGGAATAAAAAGTGGCCATGTGGTTTTCCATGTTCTCCTTTTGCTCCCTGTGACCCTTCACTCTACTGGTGTGAATCACAAGCAGCAACACTTCATTTCATGCTCAGGCAACCAAGTTCATCTGCCAGTTACACTCCCCTGTACGTGGGGGTACACAAGAACAAAAAATACATGGTAGCTGAGAAGTTAATGTCTACTATTTAGCATTCCACAGCACACTAACACATCTTCATAACCTATTTATTTTACCAAATGTTCCCTTATGTTCAATAAGAACATAGTTTTTATATAACCCTAATAGCAAATTCCAATGATTTTCCAATTCTACAACTGCTCTAAGACTACTGAAATCAGTAGCAATTTTCAAATAGTTCTAACTGGATACTATTTGATATAAATTGTCTTATGAATATCAGAAAGAACTGTTTTTATTTGAAAAGGCTCATTGCTAAATAAACTAGATATAGTCATCCCTAGTAAGATTGTCATGGTATAGCCTTAGGGGTGAACACCCTTTTCATTCAGATCTTAACTTTTGCACACAAGTGTCAGGTCTGTAACTTTTCTATTTCTACCATCAATGGTAAAATCTGTCATGAAGCACAATGAAAAATCACATTTAAGATAAGAAGATCTGCAGAAGCAAAAGGCAGCATACATAAAAGCTACTGCACTAGGTTTTTTCTTCATGGTCATGACTTCTCGGTTGCTTTCCAGCAGGATATATCCTTAAAGGCCTTTTGTTCACATTCTTTATTCTCTTTTTACTTGCAAACACTTAACAAGAATCAAAGCCAACCAGATACACAAAGAAATAGCCGAAATGCTCAGATGCAAATAAAGGTTTGAGATATGTATTTTTTTAATAATCAAAGCAAGCTGCTTCAGTCTGAAGTAAAAAATTCTAGAAGAAAAAAACCCTAAACCTTTGGTATCAAACTGTGAATGTTGAGCAAGGGGGAACAGGCTGACAAGTAAATATTGAATTATACAGAACCTTTTGTTAATATTTATGTTCATGCTCCAGATAGTCTAATAGAATTGATCAGATCTGCACTTTAAGACAAAAATATGAACATGCTTTTCACAACTGGTCTCTCTGCTGAAAGGTGATGTTTAGTGAAATGAAAATATTCCACAGCTACAGCATTTTGCTTACAGGAAAGCATCCACAGTATTGAGCTCTTTAGTCACTTCTTGCCAGAGAGGCAAGAAAATTCAATCTAACAAAAAAATCCCTGAACAACTTGACTTTTTGATTGAAAAAAATGAATACTGGCACCCAGCTTGGCTTCCTCAAACTAAAACAATTCAAAGTGGTTTGTTATCTTCCCATTATGAAGCAAACACAAATTCAGAAGCTTGGGAAACTCTTGCTTGAGCGGAACCAAGGACGCAGAGATGCAGCAACAGCCTGTTCCTGGGAAAAGGTGGCTGGATCAGGATGCAGGGAACAGGTTCAGCCTTCAGAAGGGGCTGTGCACAATGGACATGGCACGTCCTGTGGAGATTTCTGAACCACCTGTGCTGAGACTGGGAGTGCTCTTGCCACAGCCACACCCCCAAAGATGGATGGAAAACTGTGTGGTGGGATAAAATGATCCAGGAGGGACTTGGAAAGGCAGACAAGGTCTCCATTAAACCCTTTCTTTGTAAGCCACTATTTCCAGCCAGCACTAAGCAGAACCACCAGAACTGGACTGTATTATTTAAGTGGCTTTTGGAAGGCATTTATATTTATAAATGTACCAGAAGAGAATTCCAAAGAAGGAAGTGGAAGTTGTTAAACTAACAAGACAAAAACCAACATAACCCACTGAGCTTTAGAAGCTGAAATCAATTGAAGCCTTTCCATTGACTTCAGTGAGCGCTGGATCAGGATTTAAAGAGATTACAATTCTGAAGTTCATCTCTGTTGCAGTTCAGACTTTTTCTTTTGTTTCACATCACATTAAAGATTCAGCATCTCTCTTCCTAATGCTCTGAAATATAGTATGATCTATAGGAGAACAGAAAACAGAACTAAAAGGGGGAAAAAACCCTCCCACACCTCATTAAGATCTAAAGTTTGTCCTTAATGTGCGTATGAACTCAGAATGAGTGTCTAAATGGAGACGTTTTTTCCTGCTACAGGGTAAAGTGATTATAAATGTCTCTGTGCAAAAGCTTAGTGGTATTTTATGCAGCTGGCACTGCAGAGTTTGAAACAAATCCAAGAAAACAGATTGTATCTTTAAGGTTAGAAATCAAACTTTCCCTTGCTGGAGTGCACATTTGCTGGTAACAGGCTGGGCTCTGACACCAGCAGCTATGCAAACAGGAGCTCTGCCACTTCTAAGTGTTGCTGCCTGTATTCCCCTATGGCCTCTGCATCAATTCATTCCACTCCCAAACCATCATTAAATGGACATTATAAAGTCATTTTTTGTAGTTTTCTGCTTTGTGCATGTACCATTTTTTCCCTCTAATGCCCATTCAGAAGTGTGCCAGACATCTTTTCCTTAAGCTTTTTAACCTACATTCTCCTACAGACCTGCAAACAGCGGCGGTGCCTTTGTCAATCAGCAAAAGCAGCAGCTTCAGTTTACAGGTAGAAATACCCCAAGCTGCTAAACCTCAGCTACAATAAACCTCATGCAAGAATAGAGATAGCCTCATCCATAGGCTGCAATTCTTCCCAGACTTTGGAGGTATTTCAATGCCAAGCACATATTTTGCATATGTTCTTTCAGGACGATTGAATTGACTCTCAAAAGCTTAAGAAACCCTATATAACCATAAAATGACATCCCACTTTGCCTCCCCTGCTAAACCCTGCTCTCACCCAGTGAGACAGGGCTGCTCTGCAGGGCTGCTGGGAACAGCAGGAGCAGGCTGCTGGATTCCTGGGGTAGAGCAGCCCCAGGAGCAAGGAGATTGCCCTCCACCCCTCAAGTAATCTGTGCTCAAACCGTTTGGTGATGTGTAGGTTAAAAACAGCCTCTCGAGGTTCATTTGACTCCCCCGCAGTGGTGGGAGCCACAAAGTGGTCTGCTCTGCATGATGAACTACCCAACGAGTGGCAGCTGTGTTCTAATTTAGCTCCCGACTAGTCCTAATGAATAACCTCGTGTACAGCACAGGCCGCAGAGAAAGGATTTGTCTCCTATTCCTAGCTAGAGGCAGATGAGGAAAAATCCTATTTTTGGCTACAATTGCCGTTTGATCTTCCACAAGCAGCCCTGCTTCTAATAAAACTCCACTCAACTGCGCTCAGTGGGGACACCGCGGTGAAGAGCGGAGGGCATGGAGGATGCAGGCTTGGAGAATGGCAAATGAGTCTGTGAACCAGCTGGATTTATGACCCACAGTTTGATCCAAAGTGGTCTGTGGCCAGCAATTCCTGCAGATACTGTACAGGGCTGGCTTTCAGCTCGCTCCGTGCTACTCCTGCAGATGAGGGGAATCTGTTCTTTCCACTGCCTGTGATTGCGGCCGAGAAACTTCGGCTGTGCTGTCACCTCACCTCTAGAACTCGATCAGGTGTATCCAGCACGGGTACAAAGCACATCTTCTGCCTTGGCACATAGAGCAGGGAGAGATTACACTCTTGCAGCACACTGCTATTAGTATTCCTTACATATTTGTAAACGTCTGGGTTCAGAGAGTGTGTCAGGTTAATACACAGCCCCGTGACTAATTGCACTGGAGCAGCTCCGTGATTACAGTCTGACTCAGCACAGGTACCAGAGGTACTCATGGGAGCATCCGTGTGGGCTACTGACCTCAGCACACCACCTACTCCAACACAAAACCAGCTCCATAAATTTAAGTTTCCCTGGAATGCACTAAGGCGAAAAACAAGCAGATTACCCTAAAAGTTTACCCACTTGGCCCATGACCCGGGGAAGGTGAGAGCAAATATACTGTATCTCCCTGCTGGCATAATTCAGACCTGCAATCTCTTGTCACAGATACCTGCTCAAACACGACCTCGACTCGGTTCCTGGCAGCTCTGTGCCACTAATAACTGATAGACAAACAGGCATATTTACTTGATGTTTACCTTTCTCTTTACCTCCCTTGCAAAGGCTGATGCTTAGAACCAGGCTCCCCGATTAGTTCTGCTCACTGCAGTAACCCTGTGGCCCTCATAAAAGAAAAGCTTTTTGAGAAACGGTTTCCATCCCATTTTCTATCATCAGTCCTTTGTGAAAACTGGATTGAAAGCACCTTGGTGGTAAATCTACCTCTCCCAGAGGTAAAATGCAAAGAGCAGAGAATGATGCTCACCAGCAGAGAGAGGCAGTGACTGAAGGACAGAGCAGGAGAACAGAAGATGAAATGCTGGCTCTAACAGGAGATGCTGAGGATAAATATTGAAATTCTTCATTTTCAAATAAGTGCCTTTGTTTTGTTTTCTGCTTCAAGGAAGTCTAGATCACTAGTCCCAAAAGCCACAGCATGAATTAGCCTGATGTCACTCAGCAGTCAAAGACAGTACCCTACTTACTGATGGTGGGAATTGCACTGATCCTCCAACGACATTTCAAATATCTGGATCTTCCTGTCATATTTACTATTTGCATAAAATGATATTCTCCTTTCAAAAAAAAAAGGAAAGAGTTGTGGGGGGTAGAAAGATTAAAGGCAGTCTGTCAGTCTGCCTCTGCCTGTTTGTATTCTCACTCCAGTGTGTAAGTAATGCCTTTGATTGCTTCCACGATGGGGCTGGTGTCACCATGGCATTTGAATCACAGCACTTTCTCTTTGTATTGCTTCTGTCAGTCAGGAACAATAAAGAACTTTTTTGCTAAAGCCTTTAATTTCACGTAGTAATTACCTATTTGATCAGACAAAAGGTGCTGTGAATGAAAGTCATTTACTTGTTTGATGTGACTGAGACTGAGTGTCACTACAGCTGCGAGACTGTCAGAGAAAACACTAGTGGCTGATTAGATAAGCAGTCCTGCCTGGAAAAAAAGGGTGAAAATGGAATGGGGGAAGAAAAGTCAAGTTCTACCTCATTTAAATACAAGGAAAATGAGAAATCCCTCAGAATATAATTAATGTAATTATCAGAAGATGCAACTTCTCTACAGCTTCACTGAGGTCAACTTTCCAGCTACTGGGTTAAATACCCTCCTCACTCCCTCCTCGCTCCCTCCACTCCATCAGCCAAGGCCGATTTACAAAGAAACCAAAGATCTGCTTGGTACTTGCTGAACACCTGCTGCTGTTCATGTGCACATTCACACTGCAGCAGAAATCGCGCTACAAGGACACGAAGAAGCATCAGCTGCTCATGCCAATCTACTACTATTCAGATGAAGTTTTGTGTTTGAAATCTGAGATGTCGTCACCTTGCCAAGATGAGCCTTTGGGCACCTTCTGAGGCACAGAAAGAGTTCCAGGACACAGTGGGGATGGCTTCAGCTTGTGGAGTCCTGCTGGATTCCCCCAATGAATTGTAACAAAAATGTGAAAATCTGTGAGGCTTAGATGGACACTTAATTCAGCCAGACCACAGCCCTGAGAACCTCCCTCCCAGTTTCAGTTTTGGCTCTAGCACAGACCCAGCCACAGATGGGAGAGGGACTCAGTCCCTGCCTTCAGATCTGATGCCCTACCCACCCACCGTCGTTTGCCTCCCAGGGTCCATGCTGGGCTTGGGTCTCATCTCTCTGCACAATAATCAGGATTTTATGGAGAGAAGGACATTTTCTGGATGTGAAACTGATGAAATGGAACTTGCAGGATGAATTCACTCTTCTGATCATCTCGACTTCATGCCAGCAAAATATTCATTGCACGGCAGCTGAATCATCTCTTTCCCTTTTATACACAGAAATATGCACGAGGCAGGTGGCTCCAGCTCCCAAAAAGCTTTTCCTTCCTCCCCCTTTCTTCTTCTCATCCTCCATGAAAGCAGCAAGCAAGGGAACTGCAATTTCCAGCGGTTCCTTACTGGTAAGTGTGATGCAGGAGCAGGCTGAAATACAGGCTCTCATCTCTGCTCGCTGCTGGCCTCTCTGCACTAGCTGGTTAGAGCTGCACATGTTTAAAACATTAACTGGAAATATTTTATTCTGTTGGATAACGTATCAAACAACACTGCAATGAAACTTTCAAGGGCTTAGAAACTGCCTGGAGGTACTTGAGAGGTCTTGTGGACTCCTTCAGCAGCACAGCCCAAAAAAGCCCAGGATGGGTTTTTTCCTCCATAAGTGACTCAAGGCAAGTGACTTATGTAGCACAGAGGCTGAATGCCTTAATTTGTCTTTCTACGCTCTCAAACAAGGCAGAAGGTAGAAGATAAAAGGGAAGCCCTCAGCTGGCTGACAGTCTAATACTACTGAGTGCATCCTCAACGTGCAAGCCTACTGGAGTGATGTATGCCACGCTGTGGGAAGGCTGAAGCCCCTCTGGAAGAGTCCTTGTAGCCTCTGGCAGCAGGAGAACATGTCCTCAGCACCTCATATGGGGAGGGGAACCTGTGCCTGCCCCTGCCCTGCCTCTGGCCAGCACTGCTCGAAGGACTCATCTGTCTTGGGTGATCTGAGGTGTCCCCACACCTCACTCTTGGGACAGTAGCTCTGTTGAATGAAGGGGTTCCTGCACATGGGTTCCTGTTTCTCCTCAGACCACACATTCTCGAGCCATGGCTGGGAATTGCTTTTGAGGAGCTGCTGCTGCACCATCTCCCCAGGAATGGCTCTAGAACTGCAGACACTCACAAAGGCAAAGCCAACACCACAGGGGCAACAGTTCCCTAAAAAAGCAAACAGACTATTTCCCTTTACAGGCTGCTCTCAAAATCTAATTTCACAGCATGATCAGTTACTGCATTGGAATGACTTGCTTTCTTATTCAAATAAAATGAACATATTAACAAATAATAATCATAAAATTCACTGGACAACACAATGGAAAGAATTACAATGCATGAAGAACTAGGTTACAGAAGCTACATCACCGCTTGAGTTAGATGCAATATGTATTAACCCGGAGAGCCTGTATATAGAATTAAAGAAATCATCTAATTTTAAAGTAATATTTTATTCAATGCATCCCTCAGTGCATGTAACTGCTAAATGAAATGCATTGCATGCTCTACAAACACATCATCACCTTGTAAATGAAATACTCATGATATTAAAACTGATATAACATTTATTAAAACCATTATGCAAAGAACAAGGTTGGGTAGTTGAAGTGCTGAAGGCAAGTGCCGGCTCTGGCCTCTCAGATCTGCACACGCCAAGCAGCCTGTGGCTCCGAAACACTCATCAGAGATGTCTTTTCTAAAGGTGAGAGTTCATTCAGCTAGAAAGAAATCCACATCTTCCCTGAGAAGAGTAAGGAAACGTGTTGGAGTCTTTGGCAGAGCCATGCAGGAGGTGGGGGGCTGTGGGATTTACGAAAAGTGTCACTGCCCCAGTGCAGGGCGCCAAGGTGTCTGCTCTGTTCCACAGGAGGTCACTGTAAGAGCACGTTAAACCCTACACAAAGCTGAGATATTTGGTTTGATATTGTTCTTCCTTCTACTCTAACTGTAAAGTTCAACAGTAACATATTTTGGGATCAGACCGTGACCTGTTTTCTCAGGATGGCAGAGGTTGGAGCACGGGGAGGATTTGGTGTCTCGCCCTTACAGCTCTGCTGTGATGGCCAAGGGATGCTTCAATTCCCAGACTGAAAGCAAAGCAGTCACTGATTTGAGAGTCACAAAGTGGATATGGAGGGGCTGAGCAGAGGCTGTGCGCCAAAGAGAACCTGTGCTAAACCAACAGGGTGATGCCACCTTCTCCAGAGCCAGTTTGTGTGTCTCTGGACCATCCTTCTGCTCCCTTGCAGACTGCTCTTGCTGCTGATTCTCTCCATGTGTTTTCAAGACATTTGACAAGTTTTTCAATGCAGCCACCTTTACCATCTTCTCCTTTTCAAAATCAAGCATTGCACTACTAATTAATCTGTAGGGGATAGGTCTGACTGATTTAAAAGCACAGCTCTATTGTGAATACCTGAAGCATATTTTTAAAGGAAAATCTCAGAAATTTACTATACGCTATTACTTCATTCTAGCCTGTGACATTTTTAGCTTTGCACAAAGGATGCCTCTCTGCAGAACCCTGGCAGTTCAGCCGAGTTACACATTATAAAATCCCTCTATTTGTCACTGCCTTCAAGCCTCTTCAAAACGAATCCTGGTTAGGATATGTGAATGCAAAATGCTCTTGTTTCCTAGTGAAACGCTTTGAAACGCGCTGTAGGAGAAGCTTGATTTTACCCTTCCACAGGCACAAAGAGGAGTTCTTGCCTTTAAATGTTCTCTCCTGAAAGAAGAATTCACACAAACCACATAGAGCTCAGGCTGCCAAAAAGGGAAATACAAACTCTTCTCCATCCCTTTCAACAAATCTCAGCATAGAACAGAATGAAATGAAGCATACATTCAGCAAAAAGGGATTAAAGGAAAGATGAGGGGAAAATCCTTTTAAATACTATTCCCTGAAATTAATCTCCAATCACATCACAACAGAGACAGGCCCTTGACAAGAAGAAAGAAAAAACCCACCTAAATATACTCCATGATGGCAGCCCTACATCTTTCTCCAACCAGTGTTACAGGAATCTAAACTTACATCCCTGTACAAACCTATAACCAGAACCCCAGTGCAAGCTGTGATTTTGCTACATAGCTACCATATGCTGTGCTCCACATCTGGGGATGGTAAACCTGGCATCTCCACATTTATTATAAACTGGTTAGAGATCTAACAGGGCTGGAGTCTGGGCTAGTTTTTTAATTCTAAGCATGACTGAGCAACAGAACTAAACCATCTCATTTGAGAACGCAAGTTTAAACTTATTCACTGCGTGCACGAAAGTATTAATTGTTTTTGACTTTCAAATATTTGAGCATTGGGAAATTACACTGCAGAAAATGTGCCTGGACTGACTTTTTCACTGGCACCATCATTAACTGCTCCCTTTCATGAGTCACACGCAATGCCCCGAAATGCTGGGGACTTTCTGGTCAGACATTTCTAATCTGATCAAGAGAACGCTGTGACATTTCATATGGCAACACACTGATAAAAGCTCTCCGACACTTCATTATGTAAACAGGTATAGCTGCTAATTAATGAATTACAGTGGTGAAAGAAACTGTTAGCAAGGATGGAAACTTGGCCCAAAATCTCCCCCGAGTAATACTCAATCAAGTGAACTAAGCCCTATTAACGCTCGCTGGCAGGTGCAGCTTTAGCACCTGCTGAAGAAAATGGATTTTTTGCAATAGTCACATTTTTACTCTTCCCATTCTCCACTTACTAAGAATTCTCGAGACAGTTTTGCTTTGCTGCCACGCAGCTGATGTCATCCCGTATGTACAACAGCTCCCCACATCAGGCATGGAAACAAGGAGCCCAGGGTCAAACTGTTCCTCTCTGAAAGGGACACGTGGTGCCACCTTCTCGTCACCTCCTGCCTTCCGCACACGGCAACGCGCTCAAAACACAGCAGAGCCGCGAAGCCAACAAGCTGTTCAGACACAGCTTGGCTGCAGAGGAATCTTGGTGAAATTAAAGACTGCTTGGATTCTTGGAGAGTTTTCGCTGTTTCCATGCAGGAGGGAGCAGGACAAATTTAGGAGGCCGTACGGAAATCTTTGGACGGTGGTAGGGAATACATGTGTCTGAGCAGTGGTGAAGTGTTGGAAAGCAAAGCATGAAAACTGAAACCATGCTGGTCCGAATAAGGAAAATTATTGTCTCTTAATCATACTCCAGGCTGCCTGGTTTTTATGGGATGCTATTCCCATTTAGTTTAGCGGTACTGTTTTACACATGATGAGGATTTCAGAAGTGCAATTAAAGCTGTATCATCAACATAAAACCCAGCACAGTTTGCCCAGTACTAGACTTAAAAACCACTAAGTACTGTGTTCTAACCAAGAGGAAAGGGGTTATATTTTCACTACATATAGCTTGGAAACCCGGGGTTGAATGAATATGAGAATTACAAACCAATATTCCAGAAGCACCACTGAACTGTATTCTAAATAAAAGCAATTTAGAAAGTGGGATTTTTTCTTTATCTGTAGAAAATTAACGAAGAACAAAACCTACATAAATATTAGAATCTTTATTTTGCCAAAATACAGTCACCTTTTGAAAACTAGGGCCGTCGTCGATTATGATAAGTATAATACTACTGATAACATTATGGAATGTGAACACTCAAAATAAGTTTCAGTTTGGCTGGATGTTATTTTTAAAACTAGATTTTGTAGAAATATCTATCAGCTCAAGTTACCACCAGCAACATCTTAACAACTCCAGAGCAAATGCAAAAAACCTAAGGTGGAGGGATTACTTGGTGGATTTGGGAGAGTCTGCTCAGTTCTCAAATATACCCTGGATTTCCTTTCTGGCTTTTGCAGAGTCATTTAGGCTCCCCCGGCATCAGCAGCATTTGTGCCAGCAACTCAGTTGTGAACTGAAGCCTGGGAGCACGTACTACTAAATATCTGAGGAGAAAATCCAGGTAGCTAAAGCTGTAGATTCAGCCACAATTCCATTTGTAAGTGAGAACTGGAGCCAGAGGAAGAGAGGCTGGACCTCAACCTTGCTGGGTAATTTACTGCTTAATTTCTATCAGTTTCTTCTTTTAGACTTTACCAGGTGTCAGGAATAATTGGTTTTGTGTACTTGTGGTAAGAATACGCTACGCACCGTTTACTATCCGAATGCAGTTAACAGCAGCATGGATTTATACAACATTTTCACGTATCTAACTAAAGCAGATAACTCAGCAGGACAGCGAGCCGACCTATCCATTACAAAATAAATAAATCAGTCCTAAGTTCAGACTTCAAAAGCGAAATGGTAGATGCTCCATGAAAATCTCTGTAGGCTGAGGTTTCCACAGAGCAGGAGCTGAGCAGCTCCACGGCTGCATCCTTGGGCAACACATCATGGTCCTTGCCCAGCACAGATTAATGAACAGCAGGAATGGAAATGCTAATAATTAAGAAAAGGTTAAAATGTTCACACTGTGTGAGAATGATGCATAAAAGGATACAACTGCTAAAAATCACTGTGGCGATGAAGAATTTTTTTTTTTTTTTTCAGAAACTAAATTCCAACTGGGAATATATTAAGAACAAGAAGAAAGAAATTCTGAGGACAAAAAAACCAATGCAAAACAGCAGGTGAAAACCAGTCAGCTCTGTGGAACAGAGGCAGTATCCACACTACACACTAAAGCTCCATTCTGAACCAAAAGCCATCTGAAAAACAAATTTAGGGAAACATCCAGACAAGACAAATCCCAAAATCAATATAAAAATCAGACATTTTTCCATATGAAAAGTTTGTGTTCAAAGCAGCACTTGTCCCTTAAAACTCTACTAATGTAGCTGTAATTCAGAGTAAGAAACTGAGCCAAATTTTCCAGGCAGGTGTTCAGTCCCACTCGTTATTCCAGCGAATCCTCAGACAGAGCCTGTGCCACCCTCAGCCTCGCAGATTCCTCCCACGAGATCTGTACTGGTGGACCAGTCCCATCCTCTCTAGGCACACCAGGTGTATGATTTACACACACCATTAGTTCAAATCTATCACATGTATATAAATATACATATACATTTTTAGGGGTGAGATTTATCTTTAGAATTCAGTATACAGTGACACACTAAGAGAGACCACTGCCTGAGAATTGTACCAGACCTCCCATCTCCACATTACTTAATCCTCCAAAATTTGGCAGCCACATCCTGCTATCCATGAACTGTTTTTTAGCAACAAAATGTAAGGAAGCGACTTCCTGTAACTAGAGGAAAAATAACACAAGGAAGAGTGATGGCCCTTCTTCAGACAGGGACATTGAGATTTTATCATTGTCTTTTGCTGACTATTGCTTTCATACACTTGTCTGAGGTTACAAGTTTAGCCTAAGATTTTATTTTTACGCACAGAGTCAATTTCCACTTGCATAACAATTTTTATTTGCAAACCACTAGCTTTGAACACAGAAAAAAGCATATAAAGACTTTTCCTTAAAGATAATACAAGCACTGCACCAGAGAAAACCTAAAAGGAGAACAGGGCCTGTAGAACATGGGTTATCCCCACCTGTCCAAGAGATCGTGTCAGCAACTGGCTTTGTAATCACCACAGATTCATTTTCCATTTGCTTGCTGCAATTATGCTATTGAAACCTGCAGGTCTGGGTTTTTTTTTTCCCTTTCCTTGCTCTAAACAGAATTCATTTTTAATGTCTATTGCAGAAGGCCAATATGATATAAAAACCCCAAACATTTCACTACTCATGCACTCTTATTCATAATATCACATCAAATTGCTGAAGTAGTACCATATGGCGCTTGAGCACCAAGCCAGAACAAGTTGTTCAGCTTGTCATAATCTCAAAAGCTGCATAAAACTTAAATAATTTCTCTATGAAGTGGAAGATCTTTGGGTTTAATATAACTCATCAGAAATGGATTCTGAATTTTCCTCCTATTATTTCCCATGTTTTCTCTGATTCACATTCCATTTTCCAGTGCAGGCTATCAGTATAAGTGGCTACAACTATGGGGCTGAAAGGCTTTAAAAGCATCCTGTCCATCCTTTCTTCTTGATCATTCATCATCAAATTGAACGGATAAATAGCTTTCTCAATCAGACTGACATATAATTATAAATAAAAAAAGCTCCATCAGAAAAACTGAATGGAAAAGATTAATGAAATCTCCCACACTTTGATTCAAGCCTTAAAGCAACACCCTTGGTTGTGAAACGTCCACACTTCCACCCACACTGTCCTGTAGGAAAACACAGCAGCCTTTCAAGAAAACTGGAGTTGTGACATTTAACTGGTACATAAATCCATGGTGAGACAATGGTGGGAATGCTCCAGGTTTCACCACAGATTGCTCTGTATTTACATTCTCAGTTTCTGGAGACACCACACGTCTAGGTGTTTGTGGGTATTTTATTTTTTAAAAAAATACTTCTAACTGAGAAGAAAGGTTTGGAACTGAAGGTACAAGAACTAGAGACGGACAAGACTTCAGCCAACCTCACAGTTTTCAGGGATTGTGACTGACTCCTGATCCCGAATGGCTGAGCAGCCGTGCAGGGACCACCTGAGATAAAGGAAACACACGGAAAGATCTCCCTGGGAACACGCTACACAAAAATGAAAATGTGAAAGCAAGACCCAAAAAAGTGGAACAGGAGACAAGAACTGGAAATGTGAAGACACAAAGAAGGGAGATGTATAGGCTGCAGTATTGCCCTGGAGGGCAGGGCGTTATGGAACTCCCCCAGTGGAAGGCTTATTTTAGCAGCTGCCTAATCAATTGAAGAACAAAAAGGAGAGCACTAAATCAAGGAGAATTTCCTAACCCTTCCTAGCATATATGTTCAAGCCTCGTTCCCATATGGGATTAGGATGGGCAGGAACTGCAGGCTGGCACAGGCACTATAGAGACAGATATTACACAGCCTTTTGCTTAAAAATAAGAGAGAATGGGGATATGTCTTCTGGAGCTATGATGGATTGGGAGTTTCCAGAAAAACATTTCTGTAATGGTTACATATGTGATTGTTCTTTTTCTTCTTAGCTATATGGAGGAAAAAGTGACTTGTCACCAGCCCAAAGGGAAAAGCACTTGGCTGCATGGAGGAAGACAGGATGTGTTGCATCTGTGGCTTCACAGAAGGAAAGGAACAGCTCTTCAAAAAAGGCAAGAAGCACAGAGAATATCGAAGATAAATAAATGAAAGGAATCAGTCCCACTTTTCTGGAGAAAAGATGATGTCACAGTTCCCAGACCCTCTACACTGCACAGGCAGTATCAGCTCAGAAGGGGCAGCAGCAGCCTGGTGTCCTTGCCATGGTAGCCCTGGGCATGTGGCAGGATCTGCTAAGGCGCCCAGGAATCCCTCAGACCTTGATGGAATCTATCAACAAGGAGAATTCTTCGCTGTGCCCGGTCATCCTCTGCACACTGCCTGAGGAGGAAGCGGAGCTTCTCCAAGAATTAACAGTATTTTGGGTACAAAAAGGAAACAGACTAAAATATTGAATATGGGCTGCTTTGACGTGACTTGGTGGAGGTCTTCTATCAGCGGAGCTCCAAGGGAATATTCCAAGCAGTCCAGAGGGATAGAGAGCCAGCCTTACTTAGGTGACACAACATTTTGGGTTGATTAAATGCTGAAAGCACCTTATCCCAGAGAAGGAAAAATAAAAAGGAAATTAAAAAGCTGTGGTGCGGAGTCAGCATCTCCTTTCCAATGACACCATCTTTTTTCCTAATCCTTAGTTCCTGGAAGAACAATTTAGATGGAGCCAAGGCAGGCAGGACTTCAGAGCAGGATGATGAGAGAGAAGATGACCTGTGAGTGACAGCACCCATCAACCTGGGCCACAAAACTCTCCCCCATCACCATTAAGTCCCCAAATGCCTGATGCAGAGTTACAGCACAGATGCAAAGGGAACCTCAAGTTTTCCTTAGTTTAGGATCGCACCGTTCAGCATTTACTCCCTTCTTTCAACAACATCCACACTCAGTGCTCAGTACTTATGAATACCCTCTATCCAATTAATACCCCATTAAGCCGCCCGCCCGCGGTGACTTTATCCTCAGACCACTGTATGGCAGCTTTTAACTCCATAATACCCCGGCATTATTTCCATATTAGACTACAAGGGTTTGATCCAAAGCTCATGGAGGTTAATGAGGGCTCATTAAACTTTGAATTGAGCCCTAACTGCTCAGCAAACACGGAGTGAAGTGAAACAGTACGTGTCAGATGAGATGACAGAGGGTGTAGTAAACTTTAAGGCGAAATATTGAATGCGGATGGTGACAAAGGCAGGCAATAGCAGGGAATGTGTGAGAAAGCAGCCGTGGGAGAGAATTATGATTGTGTTACACTCGATATCAAGCAGGACAGATTTGTGCCTATATAAATAGATATGCCTGGTCTGACTCTGATGGGATTTTTGTCATCATATGGTTAGACATAGCATAATATTGACACTATGGCTTTCCTTCAGATTTTAGCTTTGAATTTCAGCTGGAGAGTATGATACTAAAGACTTGAAATCAGTATGACTCCTTCCCTAATTACTGATTAATCAAGAGCTAAGGTTGCCTACATAAAGATTCATGGGGAGAAGGAGGAAGTCTCATTAAGAACAAGAGGTGAAAAAAAAAGGAAAGGAGTGGGACATGTAACAACTGAATGGATACAGTAGGAGGAGAAAAAGAGCTGATTTCCTAATAGCATGTTATACCTGAATGTTAAATTTTGTATTCATGTCTAATTAAAAAATTAAAAGAAAATGTTTTAATGCTTGCAGATACCATGGGTTATGGTTCAAAAGGAAGTACAGAAAGTTGTTGGATTGTTTTTTTCCAGTGACTTCAGAAATACATATATGTTGTGTCATTCTGTCCCTTAGGTGCTCCAAAGACACAGCAGCTGTTTCATAAATTCTGAATTGCCTTTTCCTTTAGCATACAAAAACCTGTGCCATAAACATAACACTGTCTGAAAGATATTCAGTAAACCCAGACAGTTGTTGGAAATGCTTCCTCCGATATTTAAATTCCTCTCTTAACAGGAGTTTCCCTGCAAAAACAGATGCTAACGAATAGTGCTGTTGCCATTGAGTTGAATGGGAACACTTTGGTGCAGCATTTTCCTTTTTTTCCATGGAGACATTACAGGGTGCATTTCCCATGACTGAAAGAAAACTGCCACCTTGCTTCTCAATTCTTTGCTTTCAAATAATAAATAACTGCTATAATCTTCCATAAAAGATTTATGCTCTGATGATGTCTGATTCTTCTACTGTAATTTCTTTTTGTTAGAGGCAGTTGAATGCCATTTACTGGTAAGTAAATTGTGTCATCACTTCACTGCAAACCATACCACTGAAAATGTAAGCTGGCCAAACATTTATTTTTGTTTTCCAACTCACACAAATCCCTTCCGAAGGCTTGGATTAACTAGCAACACTTTTTAGTGCAGATCCTTAATCTTAGTTTCCTTTCCTCTGTCTACTAATATGCTCCCTTCCAGTGATGTTACTTCAGAAATAACTCCACATAACTCACAGTGTGGTCAGAAACTGCCTTTTAGCTGATGTACCTTTTTTTCAGTGACTTGGAAATAGGGAAAATTGGCCATTCCCACTGAATTTTTCATAGTCCTGCAGTAATGGGGGCACTGCAGCTCTGCCTCTTCCACGGAGGAGTTCAACTAGCACAGGGGCACGTGGACTGCAAGTTCCCCTAAAGGTTCAAACCACGGGCTCCATGTCCAATCTCTTCACAACACAATGCATGCCTTTCATTTTCTAGACAGAAACAACAAGCCCACATAGCTTTTCTTCTTCCTTAAACTGTCCCCTTTTTAACAGCAAGAAAATTAGCTTCTTTGCCTAAATAAATATTATAGCTCTCAAAGCCTCGAAGCACAAATCAAACAAATAAGTCAACTTGCAAAACCACCCAAGAGAGCTACAAACGCAAGCACAGATGCAAAACCCTCCTCAGGTCATGATGTTTTGGTTAAAATGAGCAGAGATCACAAGTGGAATGAGGAGTCAGGAAGGCGACTGTCCCGGCACTGCCACCAGCATAGTGGCACTTAGGGGGCTGTTAATATTTCCACGAGAAGCTTTCAGGTTTAGGAGTTTACAACTTGAGTCACAGAGGATAAGTCCTGGTTTCCAAAACCTGATTCCTAAGGGGGAATTACTCAGGTAAAACTTTTCAAGGTGAGGGCCTGGCGAGGTGGTTTGTTATGAGAAGGGTGAGTATGTGGCATGACTTGTTTTTTGGCTGTATTTATATATCTACATATACACACATCTCAGAAACCGTGCACAGACCTGAGGCAGAGGCACATTAGGTGAAACTTTTCAACGACATGATCTTGCTGGAATAACAGCCTGTGCTGAGCCATCATCCCCCTACTGCCACCTCCCTACTTTGCCTCCTGATGCCCAGGAGCAGAGCAGGGATGAGGCACAACACCACAACAGCCATGGCAGGGTGGGTGAACCCTTCAGCAACATGAAATACAACCACAAGCCACACCAAACCCTCTCTTCACTCTTTTGCTGGCCTGCTCTCTTCCATAGAGGACACCTGAACTTCGGCCAAGTCCTTGGCTGTCCCCTCCAGCCACCTCTAGCTGAGCCCTGCACCACGCTCCAAGAGTCACTCACCTTCAGGTCCTTCACCAGCACATCTCCCTCATCCTTCATGAAGCATAAAGAGCTCCTGCTCTCCCTTAAGCCCTTTCCCCACGTACCCAGAGTCAGGGTCAAACCCACCTCATCTGTCCATGGAGAGGAAGACAAAACCTCCCTCACCTGTGGCCAGGCCCTGTCCCTTCTCCCAGGTGAGCTCATCAGCCCAGCAGCTGCAGGGGCTCTTAGGGGATAACTGAGTTGGTTCATGGAGGGGAAAGAATTCAGCTCTCTTTACCCAGTGCCAAAAATATACAACCAAGGTCTACTGGGTGGCTTTTCAGGGCAGGTTCTGGTGTTTACTAGGAAAAAAAAGACTTATGCAAAGTCTGATGTGTGTGCACATCTGAAAGTGTGCTCTCTGTACACTATCTGTACACTCAGAGATGTGTAATTAAAATTTGGAACCTAATAAAAACTATAAACATGGCCAAAGAGGTTAGTACTGCACAGTGCTGGATACATTAATCCAGTAAGGCATTATTAATGTCCTTAGTTTCCAGTCGCCAAATAAATTCTGAAGAGCCACTGGAGTTACTTAAAGGCTCAAATTTAGGCACATACTTCTCCTGAACAAGGGCCAAAATGTTCAGTACCACCATCTGCAGATATCCAAATTGCCTTGGGCAAAATGTTTCCCTTAATATAATCCAAGGTTTTGTTTGTTTGCTTTTTAAGTTGTCTAACTGTTGGGATAGGAGGAAAATGTCCTTTAAATTAAGGAAATTAGCAACAAATATGAATGTTATTATAAATACGGTAATTATTAAAAATATGGTAAGAATTATGGGAAAGGACAAACTGCAAAGAAATGGGGCCTTTAATGAAACTGGTAAACTACTGCATATCCACTCTTTGCTGCCCTATCATGTAGCCATGGCTTACATCTTTCATCAGCCTGCATTAGAGACAGCTGAGAAAGGATTTGGATGGTGGACACCTTTAATCACTGAAAATCTCAGCTGTTATAAATAAAACAATTAACCACAGCAGTGAGAGCTTAAAATTAGCCCAAGAGTAAATTCTCTAAAATCTTAAAAGCTGACATCTGAAATTCCAAGGTGCTGTATTTAATTCTTCATTGGTGCAGACTATCAAGAACATATGCAATAGTAAGGAAATAAAAAGTGTAGGTTTTTTTTTTTTTCCTATCTCATCCCAGCCTGCTACAGTGAATTTCAGCAACAGCCTAGCTGTCAAGGTTATATCTGCACCATCATTCTGCAAATCCAAACTCACACCCACACAGCACCACTCTGTCTTCGGGACTCCATTTCAACTCATCAAGGAAGCCAAGTCCCACAGTCACCTAATGTGGGTGATGAGTGTTAAAGAATGAACTCCTGCAGCAAAGAGGCAGATTGCGAGTTCTTTGTCTGTTCCCGTCTCAGCTTTTTTCATTATTACTGTTTTACTTTGGAAAAGGCATGAGCAAAGCAGAAGCTCTTTTCTAAGCAAATTAACCCACTGTTTTTGTGTACACTGTCTTTACAGATTTTCAATAGCTTTCATGAGCTGTGTGCATTAGCTCTGACTATGCCTTCCTGCCTTTGCCTGTTCATGTAATGACAGCCAGCCCGAGTGGCTATTACAGTTATCTCACTTTCTGGAGAGGATGGGAGGTAATGATATGTTGCAATATGTGCAATGGGGTATTATAGCTAAATACTCTTTGGAGTGACTGATGAACTCTTTTGCAGTATGCCTGATATGACAATTCGAGGGGTAGTTATCCTTCTGTGCTTCCTGAATCTCTTGCTCCTGATGTGAAGCCGGAGCTAAAAGGTGTGGGCTGGATGGGGGTGGTGATGGTGGAGGAATTGGTGGAGAGCCAGCAGAGAGCAGAGAAGCACCTTTGCATGGCTGCGAAAACAGACCTGGACATTAACAGACCCGACGCACAGGCGTAGCAGTGAACTCGGAAATGGAATAATGTGACTGAATATAACCATCAGCAAAACATTTCTGACCACTCCAGTAAAACCTGAGTCCATTATGAGATTCTTCAAATAACCCAAGGACAGGCCCTGATGCCAGTAACTGGAGAGTGATGCCCATGGCCATGGCAACAGCTCTGTGGTCTCAAACAAAGCCACTCAGCTTCCCTGCCTCAGCCTCCTATCTGTGAGAGAAAGACCATCCTCAGTGATGCAAGCAGGCTGAAAAAGTCAGATCCTGCACAGAAAAATACCTAAGTAAATGCTATATGGATCACAGCTGGACTTAAGGATCTTTCCCAACCTAAACAATTCTATCATTCCATACCTCTCACTTAAAATTTCTGTTTAACCAGTAGTCATCGGTAGTAGGGTCCCAAATCCCTGCTAGTATATCCCACCCCACTGCCTCAGGAAATGCTGCGTGATTGCAAAACAGTTTGAAACATCAACCACAAGATCAGACCGCAGGTCTGTTATCCCAATCTCCTCCCAGTCTGACATGCTGTACCCCAAATTAATGACTTAAAGTTAATCAGAAATATTATCAATGATTTTTGAGACTTCTGAAATGGCATGCTGACACTTCCCAATGAGTGGGAGCAATCTCACTGCTGCCAATGGCTTCTGAGAATCTCAGTTTTTATGTTGCGTGGGAAATTAAAAATGGTTCCATTTCCTTCATGCAACTGGGATGCTATATTCAAAGGAGATTTATCACTCCCAATCACACAGCATTTTATGATTTAGTGGGCTTTTTATGATTTAGTGGGGCATTTTTCCGCTCACGTTACTATTCCCAAAGTGTCCTGGAAAACGGCAAGAACTCAAGGGCAGCTTTTTTAGCTGAACTGGGCAATAGGAGTCCTTGATATCTGTCTCCAAAGTGTCAATCACCTCTAAATCCCAACCTCACTTACGACGGTTCTCCTTGAGTAAGTGACAAGGCCAGTCTGGAAAAATGAAATTCTTCAGTAATACATTGACAAACTCAGAGTCACAGAGCTCAGAGCCACACCAAATTCCCCCTCAGTCTGGATTTGAATGCATAAATAAATAAGGCTCTTGCATTTATTTCTGCTAGAAGATTGTATTATTCCTTTCTGCAATTATGGAAAAATGCAGAGCACAGGCAAGATTTAGTGTCTGAGTTTTTGCTGCAAGACTTATGTCAGTAGAAAGGCATTTGTGCTCTTGGGAATCAAAGTGAGATTCACCCATTTGTGGCAGGTGTTTTAAGCACTCAGCCTAACAATCTACCCACGCATGGCACTACAGCAATTCAACGACTAAATTAAATCTCTGAATATTAAATTAATGATGGAAATCTAAAATATTAATATATTCTAATTGAATATTCTCCGATAAATTATCTAGGCATTCTCAGCAATTTGATTTTACTTTCATTTCTTAAGGAACTTTCAGCTGCATAAATATAGCTATTAAAGCAATTCAAAAAGGGAACATTTTCTCCTCAGACAAGAGAACTCTAAACACAAAGAATCTAAAAATTTCTTTCATATGATTGATTAAATCATAGAGCCCAAGACAGCTGAATCATTAAATGACTGCTTTCCTTCAGTCCCTCTGGCTTTAGCAAGGACAATATAAATTCCCTATGGGTCTGAATACAAGGAAATACAATATGTATAATTACAGTATAGGCTTGAATGCTGTTGTAAGAGAATTTTAAATGGAGCATTTATGCTGTAGCTGCACTTTTCAATCCATAATGCTGGATGTGCGTGTGCACGGAAAGCCCATAAAGCACTGGGCATCTGCTTCCTTCGACCTAGATTCCCAAATGGCACACGCTGGGGTAGCCCCACCAGCTCTGGCAGGGACGTGTGATTTGCATCAGGATCTGCCCCTCTCTTTCTGTGAATGCTGGAAACTGAGAAAGGCATCATCAGGGAGAATGCAAACAAAGGGATGTCCTTTGAGGAGTACATGTAGGGTGGAATATGTTTAGGAACTTGCTTCAGACTGCAGGTTTTAAGGAATTTCAAATGGACATGTCAAGAAAGTAGCGCTGTGGGGTATTTCCCTTTCTCCACTCATTCCGTGAGTCCTGGTTTGGTAACTCACACACACACACAGAGGAGAGATCAATACCAGAGCCAAGACTGTGGCAACATGAACATTTAATGAACCATTTTCCTGTTCATCTTTCTCTCTTTGGTGTCAGGTTGGTTTCTGGTGTGAAACTGCAGTCAAGAGCCAAGAGGTGTTGCAATCCACATCCTTGAACGAGCTTTCAAAGAAAGGCTGAACCTCTCCAGAGCACCACAACCTGCACAACGTCCCTCTTCCTCTCCACCCTCCGGGCTTGCTCCTTATCTTGGTCTGACTGTCACTATAAAGACAAAATCCCCTCATTCCTGAATTTCAGCTGATGATGCTCACAGGCATCATCACAAAGGTGAGGTGCACTGAGACCCAGAACTAGCCATTTTTTTCTCTGAGAGTGTGTGTGGTTGGTAAAGGCAAAAGAAACACCTGTTCCTGTGGAGAACAAGGAAGATCTAGGTCTATTTGTAATCAAGGCTGTCTGCGTCTCTCTCAGGAAAAGTAAGGTCTGATGTCCTTTGGGAAGCATTTGCAAGGCCTTTTCTCAACAAACCTTCTCTCACCACAGACAGATGCCATCTGTCTTGCAGCTGGGAGCTAATGGATTCTGCACTGCCAATTTCACAGCAGTGAGCAACGCTGTGATAGAGGAGGCAAGAGGGATTTCCTACAATAAAACTATTTAAAACAGCGCAAAGGCAAACGCTGAAACAGCCACGAGGAGCAAAGGAGATGGCAGCATTGAGGACTGATGGTCCAAGCTGGCAGGGATTTCACAGCTCAGTGTGCCTTTTGTGTCTCCAGCACCAGGATTTCAGACTTTGGGAGAGATGTCTCACCCATTTCCTGCACCAGGGTGGGCTGTGGGTCACAAAGAGCTGGAGAGTGTGCTATCAACTTTTTCTCATGTTAAATATTTAATGTCACTGGATAGCTTAAGATGTGCTAAAACCACCCATGAGCCCACCACAGGGTTTTGCAGTGCATCAAGAGGAGCTCTCTGCTTCCTTAACGTGCCCCATGCTGCTGGGAACCCGACCCGACAACGACACCTCTGCTGAGCAGCAACACAAGAGTCTTCAGGTATATTATATTCTGCCAACTTTCCAAGCCACTTCAGGACTTTCTGATTAAATTTACATAAAATGCATCCTTCCCTCTTATTCCCTGTCACACACATCAGGTTATTTCTAGTATTCTTGTGGCTGAGATCACCAGTGCTCGGATACGGGAGCCCATGCTGTGCCTGTAGCATGCAATCAAGGCAGTTTGTGAGAGCACCAAGATGCTGTCTTGGTCATCCTCAGGGGATTTTCAAGCTGGTGTAATGAGAACGAACAAGTTGTTTATTATAAGAGAACTAACAAAAAAATAATACATTTTTCAGTCCCATGTTTAATAAAGGCAAGCTGGAAAAATTAGGGTCTATGAAGTGCAAGATGGGAGGCTCTAAGAGCTCTGGAAAGGTCCTGGAGATGAACTGAAAGTTTGGAGCCCTCACAAAGGAGAACACAGTTGAAGTGGCTGATAGAGGAGCCCATTATCTAAGCGTGTCAAAGATGACCAAAGGCCAATTCTGCACAAGACTTGGTTTTTTAAATGAATTATTTTCACGCAGCCCATTGAGATGGACCAAGACCTGCCTTGAAAACTGAGTCAAGATTCCCATTAGAAGCAGCTGGAGACTGGCTTCTGGATCCAAAACTGAGATTCTTTTTGAAGTTCAAAAGAGTATGAAATACAAGATAAGCTAATAGATAATTAGATAATAGATAATTAAGAATTAGCTACGCATGTAGCTAAAAAGGATGAGTCAGTGAGAAAATAGACAGTGCTCAGCAAGGGTGCAACTATTTAATATATTATCTTAGCTGATCAGTGTGCCTGCATGAGTCATTTGCTTGGAGAAAGAGGGGGATTTCATATTGTTTTTGTATTTTTAATAGGCATTTTTATGGACTTCGGTTATAATAATGAGAGTACCTGACAATTAGTAATGAAATTAGCCTCACTACAGTGAAATATTTCACAGCATGTACAATATTATTCCTAGTACAAAGGTGGAAGTGAAGCAGAAGGAAATTAAACCCAGGATTTTAATAAATGTTTCCAAAATAAATAAGCATATATCAATAAATTTTGATAACTGTTTTCTCAGCTCAAAGACAAAAGCAGAATTTACAAAACTTTTTTTTATACTGACAAATTATTTTTAGCTTATAAATGTCAGATGTTTATTTAAACTCTTCGAAGAGTAAGTAAATCTTTTCAGCAGCCCAAACTAATTAGAAATTCCTATTATTATTTTTTCAGCTATTATTCTTCTGAAACACATTTCCTAGTTAGTGTGGTTGATGTATATGAACAGACACGGATGTTCCTCTGAAAGAAAAAACCCTGTAATTAACAGAAGGGTTTTTTTGGCAGGGATAATGTTCCTTTTTTCTTTTTTTCTCTAAAAACTTTTTCATTTAACGTATTTTATCAGAATGAAATGGTTTAATGAGCAGAGAATTATAGTTGATCCCAGCTGAACCAGATAGGGCTGCCTTTCGAGGTATGTGGCTCCCATCAAGCTGCATTCACCTTTGCTATGATTTAAACTTCATTCAGGCACAGCCTTGCTAAAAATACTGACAAGTAACTAATCAACTTCCATAAAATGGAATTTTTACTTTCACAATAGGAAGCAGGAGTAGGAGGGAACCCAAAAGATTTGCCTATGCATTTCAAATTAGTCTGACCTATAAAAACGCAAACAGCAAGTGGTTCTATGAAATGGTACTTCTTGGTAGGGTTTTTCAGTTTTTAGTTTTGAAATTTTTCATGTCATCCCTTCCTCTCCTTGGAGGAAGCCAGAACCAAACACGGCACTATGGAGGGACTGGTTTCCATTAGTTATAACTACAAAATGCAAGCTCAGGCAGGGCTTTCTGGACCAAAAAAAGTTCAATGTCCAAGAACCAGCAGTAGGTTTGAAGGTTTTATATAAAGTAGCAGAGAAAACCGTGACAGACCTGCTTCTGTACAAATGGGATGTGAGCTGCAACTTCACATGTGCACTTCTGGTTCCAGTTTGTGAGCAGATGGACACAAAAATATTCAGTGCCCAGTGAGCAAAAGCATGGGAAATCAGATCAAAACTGTTACCTAGATCTAGGAGACAGCAGAATGCTCCAGGGCAATCTGAAGATTATGTGGATGGAAATAATCAGATAGTGCTGGTCTTTGAAGATGTTGATTTGTCCTATTCTGGATAATTAAAGAGCCAAGTCTAACGGAGGGAGCTGTAACTCCTGACAGGAATCACCCAAGCTTCACATTCAGGCGCCAGCAAAAGGGCCAGATGCTGCAGAAGAGCAGAAACTCAACCCAAGCCTGAAACATCAGGGGTCTCACGCTTAATCAAGTTGCACTCTTTGTATCATCTTCCCTGTCATTACGATGCTTTCTGTATGTCAGGTGAAGAGGAAAACAGCCCTTTGTAAGCCAGTTTGGTTTTTTTATTTCCCTCCCCACTTTTACTTCATTTTCAGTGCTTCCTCTAGCATCTGTATTCAAAAACTGCAAAGGAATATATTGCTGAAAATCTGGGAGTTCTGCATTTCCATAAGCCAGGTCATCTTTCCAAGGTTACTGGTAGTCTAAGTGATGAATATAAATTCTTCTGTACCTTTATAAAATTTATTATTTGTCATTTCCATTAATATTAGAATTTTGCATAGTCGAGTCCTTCTGTTTCATCTCCAGACTGTAGGGTAAAAAGTGCCACAGAGATTTCAGTCCTTATAAATCAACAAATTTGCCATGGTAAGCTGGTGCCAAGTTGTCCTCTCGCTGTCTAGTCAAAACTCAAAAGAAATCAGTAGGGAATGGAAGAGAGCACAAGTTCATTTTGCAAGTACTACCCTTATTTTTCACGGGAATTCAAGATTTAATCTGAATTATTAATTTAAAAAGGCATTTTTGACACATCAGGTTATTCTCCTCTTCAGACATTTCTTCAGCTTAGTAGGACAACACATTAATGCATCACTCCATATCCAGCACTGCTGACCACACAAAGACTCCTTGGCTTCCCTCCCTGTTTTTCCAGGGCAGACATAAAAACATTTGCCACCTCGTACTTTTTTAGTCCTTACTGTACTTCCCTAATTGCACAGAGAAATGACACTAACAATCCAAGCTTATCCACTCCTTGGTGAATTGGGAACCATGCCCCTTCCTTCCTCCCAGACACAGGCTGTGCACAGAGTATCAATGTGAAACAGGTAATGATGCAACTCATGAGAATCCAGGCACTGCTTCAAGAGGACTAAATGAACTTCCTGAGAAGGAATGCCAATGACACACCACTGCTACTCAAAATAACTTCTGAAATTTTATAATTGTTGCCATTTTCTTCTGAGGGAAGAGCTGCAAATGTCTGCCAAGGAGTTGGTTTGTTTTTTTTTTTTGTAAAGCTAATTATTCAACTGCTCCAAAAAACTGAAACCAGCACCCACAAGAGGAATAGCAACACGTATTTGTATTTCACTAACGCTTCTCAACAGCAACAATAAATCAACCAAATGTCTCTGTAAAACACTCCTTTTCCCTTCCTTTTCTTTTCCTGTCATCCCATAATCATCACAAAAAACCACATGGGTAAACTTGATCTCAGAGATTATCCTTGTGAAGAAAGAAAGTAGCAACAGAGGGAGGCTGCGGGATGCATCTGCAGCGGCGGCAGGCAGCCAACCTCCCCCGAGCCACCGCGCATCTGTACCGGGAGGGAAGGGCAGGGCAGGATGCAGCACCCTCGTCGCTGGGTGCCATCGAGCCCAGCTTTTACACCTGCAGCCATTTTTTGGATGAGAGCGTGGGCA
This sequence comes from Edolisoma coerulescens, assembly GCA_013397115.1. Taxonomy (NCBI): domain Eukaryota; kingdom Metazoa; phylum Chordata; class Aves; order Passeriformes; family Campephagidae; genus Edolisoma; species Edolisoma coerulescens. The sequence continues at coordinate 310,892 of VWZW01001528.1, forward strand.
AAGCGCCATCCTGGCAGCAGCGCCAGCGTCTCGGGAGGCACTGGCTGGAAGGAGGCGATTAGGCTGCCGTCAGCTGGGGAGGGAAACTGGGGCGAGGTGCTTTGGAGCAGCATGGAAAAGGCAACTAGTCCTGCAAGAGGGAGGGAGAGCAGAGAGCCTGTGCTTTGAGCCAGGCTTCCCACACCTACTGCTTCACCAGACCCACTACACGATCACCATTATTATTAGCACTATTATCACTATTTCTCATTTTAACTCACCCGAACCAGCTGCTGCGGGAAGGGCCCTCTGGAGTTTTCCGGCACGTTGATGGGTGGGATGACCCAGTCCCGCTTCTGCCGCCGCAGCCCGTTGGCGCTCTGGTGCTGCCGCCACGGCAGCAGGGTGTCACTCTGCTGCTGCACCAGCTCTCCAGGCAGTGCCTTCCTTCCTTTGGGCTGTTTTGGAAACAAGAAAGCAAGGCCAGTTAGCTTCTTCCTCGCTTCTTAGGACCTGTCCCAACAGTGGTATAAACCGTCACGTGGAACAAAGACACAATGTGCTTTATGGGCAGCTGTGCTGCCACTTCGTTTTCAAAGAACCACAGAATCAGCTAGGCTGGGAAAGACCTTGGAGATCCATCATTAAGTCCAGCCTGTGGCCTAGCATCACCTTATCAACTAAAGCATTCACAAATATATGGAGCTGTCACTCCCAAGTCAAGATGCCTCCCAGAATGTATCGTCATTACACCAGCTGCAAGGGGATGCAGCAGAACACTGGAGTAAAGAAGTTGCTGCAAGTTTCCTGTAGGTACAATTTACCAGAACACAAAAATTGGGAGAGGATTCTGTTGCAGCTCATGTCATGGGTCCAGCTTTATAGTCTGGTACTGAGCATGAGCAGGGCTAGAAGAACCTGCAGTCTGTGGTTCGGCAAAAGTATTCTGCCACACCAGCCCGATCCCAGCCAGAGGGAGAGTCAGCCCCATGGCTGCAAAGGTGCATTAGTTCAGATTCTTAGTGCTTCATAACAAATGATCTTTTTATGAGAGCTGGGTTTTGAACACTAATCCCAAAATACACATCCCACACTGCCTGGGAAGTGTAATGCATCTCGGGCACAGTAAATTTTCATTATTTGGTGTGACTTTGAGTCCTTCTTTGTGATATTTTTTTAAACTATGGATTCTCTGCATAGCATATTTCGGTGTTGGAAATGTTACAGTGCTATGGATAAAAATGGAAATGGTGGGACCTTGGTTTTGACTTAGAGCTACTGGCTCACTATTAGAAAATTTATGCCTTATAGAATGATGAATCAATGAAATGTAGATTTGGGAAGGCTCTTCAGAGGTTATGCAGTCCCAACAGTTGAATACTCTGTGGTCTTCTAGGATTCCAGCAATTACTTCTGAAAGTCTGCAGAAAGGATAACTAGCAAGGGCTTTTGTTACCATATGGTGACCTGCACTCCCACCAGAAAATGTTTAAACTTTCATAAATCACAAAGACTGCAAGAGACATTCTCTTCATTTGAGGTAAGATCCAGTGGGAATACTGTTCTCTGAGTTTTATGATTTTCAGCTATTTTTCTCAAAAAAAACCCTCTCACCCCAAAACCAATGCCCCAATACACAAGAACACTGCAGGAAAAGCTATCAAAGCATTTTCTGAGGCTCCTGCCATTTTAAGCCACATTCACTTTTTGTCTTACTCCAAACATAAAAACCCAAACACCTTCCAAGCAGTTATCTGCAGGCACTGATTTCAGTGGGAATCATTGCTTCGGGGCTTTTAGTTTGATGTAAATCCATCTATTAGCACATTTCAATTCCTGATTGGGAGATAAAGAAACAGGCAGTCACCTCAAGACTATACAGTACATATAAACTGAACAGTGTATGGAAGTCACACTGAGATGTGGCTCCAGAGCTGTGTGGACCTTCTCCACAAAGGCTGGAGATGCTGAGAGCTGGGCACAGTAGCGAGGAGCCCACTCTCACAGCTTGATCATGGCTCTGATCTCTGTTACCTGTGGAGGGCAGACATCCGCTGGCTACAAGGATTGGAAGCATTTGTGCCAAAATGCAGCTATTTTTACTGCAAACCTTGAAAACAAGCCTGTTCCGGAGCTGAATTTTCACAGAACAGACAAATATGGTCTTTTCAGTCACACACAGAGGCACATTCCTCAGGTCCTGTCTCACACTCATGATGTGGGTTGTGTTCACCTAAGTGCTGTTTACACACCTTCAACAAGCTCACAGCACCATGTTCAATATTTAGATGTTGCTCTTAAACTGCTCACTGAAGTGTGAAATGAACAAAGAAACAGAATCATGGTGTGGCAGTAGGAGACTTTCTTGGGACAGTCAGGATATTGGTAGGCACTGCTGACCTCCTCCTTGCTATGGGATGCAATGTGCTATATCCAGTAGAGGTTTCATTTAAAAAGGGGTTTATTGCCATTGTATCTTTTCGGAACACTGATGAAAACAATGTTATCTAAAGAAGACACCCAGAAATGCATGACAACATGAAATAGGACTATGAGACATGAGCCACAGAAAAGTGGATATCCCCTATTTTTTTTAATTGGCTTGTGATTCCCAAATGGGAATCCTTTGAGAGCAGGTATTTGGATCAGTTTATATAATTGGCAAGTGAGCATGGGGACAGATTATGAAAGGATGGTCAAATAATTTGTGCTCTGCTGAGTTTACACAGTGGAATGAGTCTGAACTAAAGACAGACTTGAGAATTAACACGAATCCCAGAGCTCCATGTATACTGAAATAATTAGTGTCAGTTCAGCAAGGCAATACCAGCCTTTTTAGTCTGTATGAAATACTTGCTGGCAGGTGACTAGACAGTGACTAGCTTGCTTGTCATTCTTGATGATGTTTTCCTATATTAGAATAAATCATCAACATGACTCTGAATTTGATATGTAGAATTTCAAAAGCATCTTGAAACAATTTTTTTTTCTTTTTTTAAACAACAGCTCTTTTTTATTTTAATTTGTTGACAATGCATTCTCATGACCTTAATTTCTCTGGTGTTATTTAAATATGTTGTACATGTTTTCTGCTGTTTAAAAGCTGTGAGACAAACGCAGTAACAAAGTCTGGTGAGTATAAATGCCAGAACTATTCAGATCTCTGACTGAAACATCCAAGAACGTATCTGGAATAACAGCATCGTCTAACTGTGAGCCCTAGAAAACTCTCCTGTGTTTCTGAGTTTGCAAGAATCTAAAGTTCAACTCAAAAGCAGAATGTGACACCAAATTCAATTAGTTCTAAAATACAGCTTCCAATTCTGGTTTTGCTGAATAACAGTTTTTACTGAGATGACAACTGCTCCTTCTCTCATGGCCTCACTGGCCATATGCTTTCCAGAACCTCAGAAATATTTTCACAAGATAAAATATTCCTCTACCTTTTGTACTGCCACCAGAACACAAACTGTCCATAGTCCTTCACAAAATCAAGTCAAGCACCTCTAGTGCTGCTGCTTTAGGGTGGTTTCCCTCCCATTGTTTCTGTGACTCTCTTACATATGGCACAAGGGTGATGGTGTGCAGCACAAGGGAAGGCAATCCATGAAACACATGAATGTCTAAGGAATCCATGAAATCCATGAATCCATGAAACACGTGCCCAGTGAAAGTGAAATCCACTCTCTGTTCCAAAAATTACACGGTGACATTTATAACTTGTTACAACAGGATCAAACTCCAAACACAGAACATGTGAGCACGGTCTTTGGTAATACAAAGATAATTAAAGGAGGATATAAAATAGTCAGATAATTCAGTAATTATGCCTGTCTATCACTTTAGGACGCTGATAAGCTAGAGAAATACAGCTGAGCCAAAACAGCCGAAAACCTTCAAGATCAAGGGGAGAAAGTAATCACAAAGTGTGGGATGAAGAAAAACAACGGGAGAAGAGCCCACGCTGGGATGTAAACTTGTTAGGAGAATTTAGATTTAGTAGGATCTAATGCCTTAATACTTGTATTGGAGCCGAATCTTTCAGAGCTTGCTGATGAAGCTGAGCAGTCCTGTGCTGGCTGCATTATTTAAAGCCCAAATTCCAAGCCTGGGATTGACACTTGGCTCTGAGTTATCCCATGTTTCTTCCAGTGGGCTTCTGGCCCATAACTGTGACACACATGGACAACACCAGCGCTGGCAAATTATAACTCAGCCATTGCATCTCCTGCTGACAAATGCTTCTTTGGAACGTGCAACTCTAATATTTGTTATTAGAGCACTTTATCAATATTTGAGCAATTTTTGAGCAGTTGTAGGGCAGGGGAAGAGCCTCTCAGAGACCATCCTCCCTGAGTTTGATAAGGCAGTCATGCTGAAGAGCTGAGGATTCACTGCAGCACAGTGTGGCAGAATCCGCCCTGCAATTCTCCTTGCCACTTTTTTGGTTTGGGGTTTTTTTTGCTATAAGTTGAAATCAATTAAGAACATATTGAAGTCAATCAGAAACCTTTCACTGAGATGGCAGATCAAGCTCTCAGAAAGCAATGTGCGGTTGGAGGAGGTGCAGCCTCATCTCTAAGGATTGTGAGAAGAAGTTTCTTCTCCCAGGCTGCTTCACAGAAGGTGTAGGGGTGTCTTGGAGTCTGTGTCAGCAGCTTAAATGGCCTCTGCCAGGAGTCATTTCCAGTCCCTTTTCAGTCTAGAATTGCCTTTAAGGATGGGGACCACAACCTGCTGCATTCAGAAGAGGACACGGAGCTAAACCCCAAAGGGACTATCAGACTTCAAAACCAGATTTAGGACACCTTACTCCAAACTGGTGAGGCTGTAGGGTGCTTCAACTAACTCCATTTACACCAGGATGTTGAGAGCTCAGGGACATTCCTTGTCTGCACTTGGCACTGAGAATAAAGGGTAAGTCGGAAAAGCCATCTAGCGAGTCTATAAGCTCCTGTCAGCGCTGGTCTTGGGCTCGCCAGCCTTTCATTTGTTGGGAGACTCAGACTAAACCCAACCTCTGCTTGTAAAAGAGGTCGAAAAATAATCCTCTGAAAGGACACGTGGGATGCCAGCAGCCCCTCCAGCCCTATCCTGCTCGTGACAAGAAGGCTACGAGCCGCTGACTTTTCACTAGTCCACAAATAAAACCAGTGAGTGTGAAGAAACACCAGCTTTCACCTTCCGCTACACTTAGCAGTAGCCAGTCTCGCCAGCTGGCTTGTCTCCCCTCCCAGCCAACCTGCCTTTGATATCCGTCAGCCTCTGGCTACGGAGACATCTGGAAGTTATTATCCAGCAGAGCGTATCACAAACCCATTTACATAATATAATATCATATTTTGTGTTCCTGCTTAGCCGAACATTTTGGATCACTCTAATGTTTGGGTAAATAAGCCACCATTCTCTGCATATAAATAACAAGTGAGTCTTAGGGTACGTTTGGTGGAGATGAATAATTTCATAGGGCTCAACCCGAAAAATGAAATGCTCCAGATTCGGCACTAAAATATATTATTCTTGCACTTGCAATAAAACGTACCTGCAATTGGAGGAGAGGAAATAAGGCCTTTATTTCCCAGGTATCAAAATTATTTATGATTTAACCTGTTTTATTTATATGCCAGTCTTATTATTTTCACAGGATCTTTAACACTTCACACCACACATTTTTCAGCAAAGAAATAATACTTGGGTTGCTTTGTCTCTAGTGTCACTTGCAGGGTTTAACTGAGGCAACGTGTTTTTAATATATTTTTATCAATACAAGGGGATACAAAGCCACCTTTAGTCCATTGCTCAAACGTATTTCCCTTCATCTCCTATATCAATATACATTTTGAAAACTGGTACCATTTTCTACCAGGGAAAAAAAGAATCTATTTAAAAATATTTAATCTGAAGCATTTTTGCTTGTTTCCATGGTAGCTGCGGAAAGGACAGGAGAAAATGATATTTACCAAACAGAAAATAAGACAATGAAAATAGAGCTTAGTTCTTTAACAAAGGGAACATGAGAGCGCTGCAAAATAAACATTTGCATGAAATTTGTTCTAAGGAAACAACATTTTGCTGACATCAGGGACGGCAGTGGAGGACGAATGAACCCTTTTTTCCCAAAATGCACTGTTTCTCCAGTTTTTGATCTTTCAGTATAGAAAGATATTCCATTTTGTGTTCTCATACAGTAGAATGAAAGGGTTGCAGAACAAACAGCACATTTATTTATTTTACGGTAATTGATTCCTTTTTTATTTAGGTCATTGCTGAATTCGCTGAAGTTGGAGACAGGAAAAAAGTAGTTTTAAAAAGATCAGACTTTTTATTTTAGACTTTAATTTATTATAGTTGTGCTATGTGAAGCTATTATTTAGGAACTGCACAGGTAAGGAATCCATAATCTGTTTTTCTCCTTATCCACCCTCTACAACTCTGTGATGACTGTCTGTATTAGCTTTATTTACTAATAGTTGTAAGCTGTGGTAAATTTAATCAAAGATAGCTTCATGTCACATCCCATTACCATCACGGCATAAATTGCCATTCATGAATGATTTGTGTCAAAGAGCTCTGAAAACTATTGTTTTAGCAGCAAGATGTTCCAACATGCACAGCTCTTCAGCAGGGGCATTAAATTAATGTGTTTGCAGAGAAGCCACTAATTGACAATGAGATGGGATTTTGGCAGTACACTTCCACTTTAAAGATAATGAACAGCGTTCAGATACAGAGAAGAACCCCCTCTGCACCTAAAACTACACAAATAATTTCTGGTATAAACAGGAATAGAGGGAACCAATCCTGACAGGATATTTCCAGCACCCAAGCAAGCTGTTTGATCGTCACGACTTCCAAAAGCAAACGGTGGAATTGCAGCGTTTGTGACCTTTATCAAATCTGGCTACGTACAGTCAAGAATGTTATGTTTGGTTAGGAACTCATTAAACAAAATTACCTCTCCATTTATAGAAACCATACAAGTACAGTATAAAACATTTTAATTAAATCAGCTAGTTAAGCAAAAATTCATTACTTTTTGTTTTTATCAGCTAGCAGTGGGGCTGCATAGAGCAGTTCACATTAGAGTCAATTAGTAAGAAAAATTGTCAGATTTGGCAAGTGCATGAGCTTCCAGAACACATCAGCTGACAGCGAAGAAAAAGTTTGACTAAAAGCTAACCAAGTTACTGCCCTCAGAGGAGGAGAATGAGCCACGTAACACACACAAATGCATCAGCCATGCCAAAACCCCTCGTTCCCAAGGAGTCAGTGTCAAAGCTCTACATGCCCTGTTCCTTGAGAGATGAAAAATGAGGCATGCATGCAAATTTAAGGTTGTTAGGTATCTGGCTGGCTTTGCAGGCTTTGGAAAATTTTACCCGATAGAACTAATAAAACGTGAGCAGCGTGACCGAGGAATGAAAATGTTCCTTGGTGTTGCAGGGCTGCAAAGCAAGAAAAAAGCTGAAGAAGGGTAGCAGGTAAAACCAGGGAATTTTTAAACAGCGAGAACACGACACACTGGCTCGTAAGTCAGGCAGGAGAAGATCCTTTCTTTGCAAAAGGTGCAGCAGGGCCCTTTGTGGGTAACTGTAATTAAATGCTGAGTTAAGTCTGGACTCAAGAGAAAAGAGATGCATCAGCTCTGGGCATAACCCACGTGGTTACCACAGAAGGCTCTCATTTAAAAAACCCAACAAATACATCTTATTCTCTTTGATCAGAAAACCTAATGAGGTTTGTGAGGGCCCCATGGACACAGGCTGCAGCCAATGCCCCTGGGGCCAGAACAGGGCTTTTCGGGTGCCTGCTGACCAGGCTGGGATGGGAAGTGTTGATTTTCCAGTAGAATTTAATTGAAACTCGGAAATCTCCTGAACTCACCCACACCTTCTGTTGGGTAAGTCATCACCAATTTAAGCTGAAATGTAGCCCAGTCACCAGAGCACTTCAATAGGCTTCGCTTTTGTGCTGCAGAGTCAGGACGGGCGCGGGCAGCGCGCTCACTTCGTTACTGAGTCGACACAAAATGCCCATGGGATCTCTAAGGGATGGGAGTTTCAGCTGGGAAGGTGAGGCAGAGCTGTGCTCAGACCACACGGATGATTAGAGGCACCTCCTGGCCAGTGCACTGCTGGCAGGGTTTCAAATGATCTTCCTCTTCCATTCTCTGGAAGAATCACATACCAAAGCAGGCACATTAGAAATCCACCTGCCTTTGATGGAATCTTTCATGGCTCCCACAGGTTTCCAGCACCTGTGATACTTTCCTTGTCATTGTCAGGCTTTGAATACTGAAAGAGCTTTCAATGGACAGAAGAAGGTGACATCATCCACAAAGCACAGCTCTTGATGTACTTTTCCTCCTCATTTTAAGGCTTGAACATCTTTTCCCAACAAGAAAAGTTCTGATGAGCTTGTTTCCTTGCAGAGCTCCCCACATCAACTTGACCTTTTCACACTCCCTTTGTAAGATCTAATCTCACAGTGCTTCTCAGGTAGGATTGTTTAAGAAACATCTAAATTACTGTTGTACTCTACCTTGTAGTGTTTACAAAGAGACACTTCTATCTTCAAGTTAATGTCATTCTCATAATTGGGAGAAGCCATACACAATGGCTTCAGAACCACAAGTACTTCTCAAGAGCAGGGCTATTAAATTGCAAAATACTCACACTTGTTACCTGTAGGTTGGGAGTAAAGGTGGTAGATCTTGTCACATACTACACAGTGAAAACCACTACTGCAGCTTGGAGTTACCTCTCTCATCCTGCACCTAATCTTGAGAAAAATGTAGGAAATATCTGTGCTAGCAAGCTGAGTTCTTCCTCCCCAATAAAACTCCTAACAAATAATTGAAAACATGGCTCCAAAACACATTTCTTTTGCTTCTAAAACTCAGACTACTACAAGTGCTCTTCATCACAGAAAGAACTGGGAGCAAGTCTACCCCTCAAAAAGCCTGTGAAAAATTTTAATCTCATTTTATTTTTCTAAAGCCATGAGGTTCAAAAGATAAATGAATTAAAATAATCATAATGAATTAAATGTAACAATACTCCTCCTCTTCATAATGTTTGCAAGTAAAAAGATCACAAGAGATTTAAAAGATCACAGGCACTGCTGCTACTTTAGCACAAAGCAAAGTAATTCAGTCTGGTACTTCTCCTCAGTGCTAGCGTGAGAATTTGCCCTTTCAAGTTATCCTTTGGTTATTTCAAGAGGCTCTTGAAAAAAGACTGTTCTTCTTTTTTTCCTCCAATTCCAGAGTGCACCTAAGAAACGCTCAAATTTGACCATGAGGACACACTCAATTTATCTCGATTTGCAAGATGAAATTTAAGCCGGAGTTTAAATGCTTTGCTGGGTGGGGACAGGGTTTGAGATCCCACTCCTTGCTGGGACTGCCAGGCCCTTGGGCCACTCTGCCCTGCTGGACGCCCATCCCTGGCTCCTCTCCTCCAGCCGGACATGCCACAGGGTCACTACCTCATCCAACAACCCAGGACCTGGCCTCCAGAGGCTGGGAGGAACCAAAACCCTCCTTCACACTGAGCTTGTACCTACCAATCTGTTTCAGCTTGCTGGGTTAAAGGAAAGATACCTGGATACCCAAAGCCCCTAAAAAAAAGTTTATTTTAATGGACGTGCCTGCATGAAGCAATTTTTGTCTGTACTCAAACTCATGTTTACAAGCAGCTGTCAACAGATTATCACAGCGATGAAGGTATTTTTAGGATATCCAGTCCAAAATAGTTTTTTTTGAAGTGGCAGTCAGACTTCAGCAGTTACCAACAAAGAACATGAAATGGGAGGTCAAAAGCTTTGATCTGGCAAGGGCAAGGCACACATCACAGGCAGGAGCACGCAGCAGTCCAAGGGGTTTGTTTTATCAGAAAAAACTTATTTCCGTGTAGGCAGTTCAATCCTTAGGACTACTTTTTGTTTGAAGGAAGACAGATCTGGAGTGAATTTCACTTACAGATGGTCTTTCGAGCGTGGCTTTGAGCCTGACCCTTGGTATGATGCTGACTGCTTAAGAACTAAATGCAGCAAGTGCAGTGCTTGGAAACTTCCCGTAGTGGGCTGATTTTCCGAGGCAGTGAGCACCTGTGTGTCATATCTTATCTCGGCTTCAGCACAAGGCAATGGGATTCAGCACACCTGAAAATCAGGCCAGGGAAGTTCACGTGTTTTCACAAACACCACTCTCTCTTCCTGCAATGATTACGTGTGAGATGTTCAAATTCACTTAAGCATGAGGTCAGGCAAGTTCAGCAGATGCATCTTCATTAGACTTGCACAGTTATCATGAGCAGTCTCACTGGTAACAATTATATGATACTAATTTATAAGTCATCCTCTTTCTCATCTTTTTCACCTATCTGATTTGTTAAAACCCCAAACAACGTCTCACAAGTTACCTGAAGGAAACAAATCCCTGTATGTACCCTCCCTGACAGATACATCCAGGTCTTGCTTCACTGATGAGATACAGAAATAAAAATTATTCCAGCTGCCATTCTGCTGGATTTAGTTGCTGCCTTGGATCCCCCACAGAGGTAATGAAAGAGGACAGTGCCAATGTAATGACCCAGTACTTAAAATATGCATCTGTATCGTCAGAAAAAGGCAGGATGACAACTAAAACCTCATTTTTTCAGCCCTTCTCTAAGGATAAAACAGTTTGATGGGGCAAACTCCCATCACCCTGTTGCCATAGATAACATCTCAGTGCAGGAAAGAGAAGGAAGAAAGGAAAGGAACATAGTTTTTCTTGCTTCCTCCAGGTGCACCCGCTCCAGAGCATCAGGGAGACCGGAGTCATTGGAAGCACAGCTCCCACTTAAACTCTGATTTTTCTTCCCTCAAGGGAAGGCTCCCCAGCCTCGTGCAGGGCATCCTGGCTGCACAATAACCCGGATCATGAACGAAAGCAGTGCTGAATAAGCCTTTCCTTGCTCAGAGACCTTTGTGCTTGTGACCAGCAATAAAAGGCTGTACTTGGAATTTAAAACCTCAGCCAGGTAAAATACCACAGATGATTATTTAAAGGCTTTAAATAAAAAAACCCCCTCTGTCTGTAAGAATCAGCTTTTCACATTCACATTGTATGGCTGTGGACTCATAGCTGGGTTATGAAAGCAGCCCAAAATAAGATGAGACATAATAAAACACAAGCTGGGCTTAAGCAAGAATTGATTTCTGACAGCAGTTCTCAATGTTTTAAACACTAGCTGCAAGCCTCATATATTTCCAGGTTTAATTGCACAATTCCCAGTGATTTAACATCACAAAAATTTACATATTTCCATGCTCAGAATTTGAAAAGCTCAAACAATGAGAAACTTTGGTTGACATAAACATGATTCAAAGAAAACAGTATTTTTCTTTTCCAAACTAAGTCACTGGCAGCAGATGACTGACATCCTATATGTGCTGTATATATCCTGTACCTCTAAGCTCTTTTGCTGTGAATTCCTTTCTATGCTGTATTTCTATGATCTGGATTTTAACTTTTGAGGCGAGAACTACAGAGAAATAGATGGCTAAATAAATACACAAGAAAATCTTCCAGATGTGCCTTAGACATATGAAAGGACTGAAAATTAAACAAAACAATCAATATAAATGAGAGGGTCAGAACTTCAGATGGGATGAGCCAACACAGAAAGTGGAAGAAGTTGATTTTCAAGGAATGATGAGGAGGAGCTTGGACTGATGGACACAGAGGGCAGGGGTGGGGTGTGAAGGACAAATGGTACAATATTTCTACTCATGCACTTGGGAAGATTTGAGTTTCTGCAACTAAAAAACAGGACACTCTGGAGACTGCAGTCCTCAGCAATGTCACTGTTCACAAACATAATCTTCATTTTTAGACTTTTGGTTGAATCAATATCCAATTTTTCAAAATAACAGCATGCACTCTTAGAAGAGAAGACGCTACACAGCTAATTCCAGATAAGTAAAGCCTGGCTTTACTTTGTTTTCTTCTGGAGCATTATCCCACTCAAGTTCATCTTTCACAAATGCTGACACAAGCCACAAAAACTTTATATTATTTCATAAAATACCATCTTTTCTCTTTTCTTTTTTTTCTTTTCTTTTTTCTATTTGCTTTTCTTCTCTTTTGTTCTCTTTTCTTTTCTCTTTTCTTTTCTCTTTCCTTTTTCCCAAACTACACCCACAGCCCTGATCGATACTTTCAGTTGGAACAACAGGCAGCCAGACAAGACCAGCAGAAGAAACTTTATCTTAAGTATTTATTGTTATGCTGGAATATCACTCAGTTTCCTCTGGGGTAATTCAGCACTCTTGTGGGAAATATGTGACCTCATTTGCATTTTCTAATTGAATTGCTATCAGGTTTCCTGCAAGACTGAACAAAAAAGTTCCTCGAGTTACTAACATCACTTGTATTAACCAGAAGAAAAAGTCTACATTCAAGTGTTTGCTGGGGAGGAGGGGAAACGTATGCTTCGTGTATCATAAAATACATTTTTAAAGTATTTGCCTTCTTCTCTATCATTTCATCCTACTAGCATGGCACTTTAATGTAGCAGTTAGAACTCTTTCATTACAGTGGTTTTCACTGAAAGCTGGCAGGTTTGCCCAGGTTATTCAGCCATCTAAAGCAATCAGCACATTTATAAGGCCAACACTGTGAAAGAGGGGAAATTGTCACTGCATTGGGTCCCTCCCCATTAAAATGTCAGGCTGCATCAAGAGCAAGGCACAGCTGGGGGATCTGGGGCACAGGTATGGACACCAAACCTTCTGATTTTGCAGTGAAAGCACCCAAGGGGAGGATTATCCCAACAAGAAATGATCTGCTGCCTTGGAAGCCCTTGGCCACCACCAAAGCACTCTCAGCCTGTCACACAGATTTTCAGTCATACACATTGTGACAAGAAAGGATCACAGAGCCAAAGGATCATTTATTGATGGATTAATCCTCTGTGCTCTCCTAGAAAGCAGCCCACTGCCCTGACTGTGCAGGCTCACTCCTGGCCCCCCAAAACCTCAGCCAGTATCCCCAAACCACTGATTTCTCCTGTAACATTAATTCTGTATTATAACCTCCACAATAAACTAAACATCTAATAATGGCCATTCCAGGGGGGCTGGTTTTGATGCAGCTTTAGTCCCTGGATAATCATGAACTAAATTCTGATTTATCCTTTCTGAGGGGTTTCTGAGGGGCACCAAGCCCCCCATCACGAGGGGCTGCCTTGAAACAGGGGCATCGCTCATGGAGCTGAGGAGGAACAAGGCAAAAGGACTTTTTTTGTGCTGTAGGTGCCAACAAACAGCGATCAGCAGGTGCAGTAACCGAATGTCATGCCAATTATTTATAATGTCTAGGAACTGTTCAGCATTTTCGCAAAATCAGTCACAAATTTACAAAGTAAAATGGAAATGAACGGATGCACCAGAAGAAAACTGGTCTCTCTCCCTCTCTCAGGTCACCTCCTCCTTTCTCTCCCATATTTGCCATCTCTATATTCTGAATATAACAAAACAGTCTGAAACGTCTTTAAAAAATAAATATAGTTCTGCTTGAGTCATATTATACTACACAAAACCAAATGTGAAATCTGCTTCTAGTAAAAGCCACCAGACATATAAGGGTCATGGCCTGAAACATATTGAACTGGATATTGTAAGGTTTGGGGATCTTTTTTCAGCACAAACACTATTACTTTTTAAAATAATCTCATAATCATATTTATTTCTTTAGTAAACAAAGGATTATTTTGCTTGCAAAACCCACAGGCATTTAAATAAAACACAAGTCGGGTGCCTGCTATAGGGACCCACAATAAAACTGCTTATGACCTTGTCATTAGTCTTGTTTTCCATATTTTTCCAGCCTCAAACTACACACTAATAAGGCTTTTAGAAAGGAGGATATGAATTTTAAGAAGCTTAGCTCTCTCTGTTTTCAACCAGAGTTCAGATTACATTAACATTAGATAAATTTCCAACCAAATATTCTACTAAAACAGAAATGTGTGCTTATTCAGGGTTTTTTTTCTGCTACACTGAGAAGAAATTTAAAGCAGTATATAAGACATCTTACTTTGTTCCTTCAATATTTAATTACTTTTAGAAGGAAGCAGTATTTCTTTGGTTAGAAATGGCAAATAGAGTTGACATAACAAACAGGGCTTAATTACATCTTGCACAAGCCCAAGCCTTACTGAAGAGCAGCAGAAGTGTATTTATATGACTCTAAGCCCTGCAAAACCTTAGGGGTCAGCCCACTGGGTGAGTGAGATTTAAGTCTGTCCAAGTCTCTTCCTTTTTGTCTCACAGGTTCTCCCAAAATTCTACCGAACAGCACAGACTCAACAAGGTGGAATTCTAACAACATGGAAAGTCTCTCCCTCTTTCCCCATCCTGCCCTGCACTCTCTGTCCAAGCACTGCAGAAAGGATGAAGGCAGAGGCCAGTCTTGCTGTTTGGACCATTACTGTGGTGCATTAATCCAAACTATAGCCACAGCCAAGAGACCCCACCTGTCCCTGAAGGTGCCATGGCTGCTCCCAGGACACACAGCTTCATCCTCACTCCGCAGGTCTTCAAGATCCAGCAATGAATCAATTGAAACAATTGAACAATTGAAACAATTGAGGTATGGAAGAGGTGGGAACTGCCCAAATGTCAGCACCCAACCAGCCCAGCACCGCGCTGTTTGAGCCAGCACCAGGCGAGATAACTGCATTTACTCCGTGTAGTAAAGGATCTTCAGCCCAGACTAGCACTGAAAATGAAAGGGTGAACTGCTGCTGCCAAAAATGGTGAGGTATGGAAGAGGTGGGAAAGTAACAGCTACTCCAAGGGCAGACCAGAATAAATGTGTTTTCATGGAGCAGCCCTCAATTCCAGCGTCTCTGTGCAGCCCACCACCGCATTTCACCGAAGGAACACTGCTCTCAGACTGCTGGGCAGGGGCAGAGCCCTCCTGCTTTTCAGCTGTGTGTATGGAACTAAAGCAGAAAGAAACCATCTGTACCCTTCTGACTGAAACGCTGGCTCTGGCTTTTCTCTGTCGGGGTGGGTGAGGGAAGACGCTGGCGCTGAGCAGAGGGGACGTTTGGCACCGCAGTGCCGTGCTGTGCTTCGCTGCCTGCACCGAGCATGAGCACGTGTCCCTTATCAGGCAGCAGCAACGCTCCCTGTCCTTGCAAGGGAAGGAACAAGCCCAAATCTCCCCTCTGGAAGCTGCACGGCCGTGCAGATTGCTCGCAAGAGTAACTGTGAAAACCAGAGATGAGCAGCAGGGCAGAGCTGCCAGTGCGTGACTCCAGGCCTGCACTGTCACAAAAGGAATCTGAACTTAAAACCATCACAAAGATGGTTGATTTTGACTCTTCACCCTTCATCTGCTGGTTTTACCTGGAGTCAAGAGAGATTATCAGCAGTGAGGTGCAAACATGATGTACATGACCTGTGGTGTATGACAGACAAGTGGTCACTTAAAAATACAGAAGTATGAACTTAGAGAACACTTCCCTCACTGGAGACCTTAAATGATTTCTGTCAGAGAAGTTCAATGATCATTTGCAAGGAATTTGATCCTGCTCATGGTATCTCCTACTTCCTTATGAAGCACAGACCAGGCAACACGAACACTCTGACACCACACGAAACTTCCAAAGTTTTGGGGTAAAGGAGGAACAAAGTAGGAAAAAGAGCTTTGAAAAACTCTTACCTTGTGTCCGTTGTGTTGGGACTTCTCTGCCACCAGAAACCTGACCATGGCCTCCCATCTGCCCAGGGTCTGGGGGTCCCAGGCGGTCACCACCAGGATCAGCTGCTTGGAGGGCACCTGCAGGTGGTGGGCAGCGTACAGGGTCCCGTCCGCCCTCACCTTGAAGTCCAGGCTGTTGGTTTCATAGCGCACGCCCTTGTTACCCGCACAGTTATTAAATTTTACTAGAACAGAGAGGAAGAGATGGGAGAAATGTGTGAGATTGGCGTGATAAGGAAAGCAATCAAATACAAGTTTCAGACATTTAATTTTCACTGATGTCTTCTATATCTCTAATAACCATCAAGGAAATGATTTAACTGTTTCTTCGACCTTTCAGGAGTGCTCTTGTGCTTTATCTCTGTTCCCCAGGGAAGAAGTTGTAAGCCATTTTTAAAGTATTTGATACAGTTTCATTAGATCTCAAACACAGCTGTTCCCCATTTCTACAAGTGGATTTCTCCCTTGTCGCCATTATCTTTTAAATTCAACTGGAGTCTATTACCCACGCTGTGGGTATTTTTTTTCAGGAAATGTTCTCCATTTCCCTAACCCTTCAATAACCTACTTACCAGATAGCCTATTTGCACATTCTTAACTGAAATTCAAAAGCCCATAACAATTCCATTATCAGAAATATAAAAACAAGAAAAAAATTAAACACAGAAATAAAAGTTGAAACCATTTTGGAGCACACATCCGCTGCTGGAACTGGACCCCCCATCCTGAGCTGCATTCCCACCCTGGCCAACCCCTCACATGTTACAGCTACTGCAAAAAGGAACTGTAAAACCGTGATTCATAAACCATAACGTGTCATTTGAAAGCCTACTTTGTCAGATCAAAGCTCCCCAGTCACTGATATTTTTATTTTCACCTTTATTTTGGTCAAAGTCTTTCACAGTCTAGTTTGAAAACTATTTTTATTGGCATTATGAAACATGTCACATACATTAGACCAGAAAAAAACCCCAACCCTATTATATGACAGAATTGACAAATCTGATAGAAATTGAACCTGCAGCTAATAACACAGGAAACAAAACACTTTCTGCCATTCGAGTAATCCACGGGGCGGAACACACGTGGTGAAGGAAAACATATTGTACCCGTAAAAACATCTCAAGTGAGTGAGAACGGATGCACAGCGTTCCAGCTCGGATTGTTGGACGGGTTCTCATGCTGAGAGGCTCCAGCCTGCCCCGAGACGAGGAGAACCTGCTGGGCCAGCTCTGGTGGGCTTCAGCAGGCACTTAATTCCTGCAGAAGAAGGGCTGGGCCAGATGGATCCTACCTAGACTGGCTGTGGTGGGAGAAGGGATGCAGGGCACTCCAGGAGGAGCTTCTGGGACAGCTGTACCCCAACTGTCCCTTCCCCCTTGTACCAACCGCAGCTCTGCAGCACTGCTCTGAGCTGAATCAAGGACTAATTTGGATCTAAATAAATTAAAAACCAACCATGGCACAGGTGAAAGAAAAAAGCAGCCAGGAAATGGCTCAACCCATCAGGCTGTCAAAGCCCCTGGCCACATCAAAGTACAGAGAAATAAGGAGCAGACCGTGGCAGAGGAAGGGAAAATCCTTTCCCTCCTTCACCAAGCTGCACCCCCCAATAACTGGGGTGCTGTGATTGTGTCATAACTATGCATCTACAGAGGCTGTCTGTGCTGTGTATTTATTTAGACCACACTGGTACATTTTTATGTGTGTGGTGGGAAGTGTTACCAAATGCTGCAGCAATTGCTGGGCACAAACAGCGAATGTCACACATTGATTTATAAAAAATAAGATGGATAGTGTTATCTAGTATATAAAAAAACCTGAAAGCCCTGGATGAGGGTAGGCACCTACAAGAACTGGGACAATCTCAGAGACCTGTGAAGGAAGATACCCTGGACCCTGGGGACCACCCTGCTGGGAGATCGCCTTCATCTCTCTGGAATTTCTGCAAATCTCCCCTGCATTCACAGCTACAATACATATGTGTGAACATATCAAGTGCATCTTCACTTCTAAATGTTATTTATTTTCAGCTCAACACCACGGGCACTGTTAGAAACGTGGCACATCAGCTGCTGTATTGCTGCACCCCTCTGCTGTGTAATGGCCACGCAGAACTCAAGTTCCATCCCTACTCCCCAAGCACCCACGGATCATATACTGAGAGACATTTAAAGAAGAGAGAAAGAAGTGATAATGACTGCACATTAAAAAACATTTCAGAGCTTACTTTGATTTTATTGAGATTAAAAGAAAGCCCTACAGTGTATCAGTAGACTGAGAGAAAAAAACCCCAAACCCTTTCTTACATGTATGCAGTGACTTCAGTATTCAAAGTACTTAAACATCTGCTTAAGACCCAGCTCGTGGCTCCAAGATGCTGCTCTGGTGTCATATGTCACTGTGTCGACTTTTATGCTCCATTATCTAAAAATGGCTACCTCGTAGACAAAGTCCCTCTGTGACTTGCTAATTACTTCCATTAGTTTAAAACAAACTTGACTAGAGATGGAGAAAATCCTGAGAGAAATCGTCTGATTTTTTTTTTTTTTTTAACAAGCACCGTGTCTGCTCCACATTGCTCCTCTCAGGTAGCACAGGTAGGTGAATGCTCAGCAAGGGATTAGCACAACCAGCTCCTCTCCTAAGAGCCTTAAGGAACTGCAAGACAGGCTTCAAGGACACAAAGATCCCACAGTTTTCAGTCACTCTGCACAGCAGCAATGGGCCCTGGCTCACCTGGGTGGCTCTGCAGGAGATTTCAGCCACACAGGGATGACCCTGCTCGGGTCTGTCAGGCAGAGAAGCTGCTCTGGCTCCAGGCACTGTTCATGCACAGCACAGGAAACACACTGGAAATGCAGGAGAGCTGAGCTGCTCCCACTTCCATCACGGGGAAGGGCACGGCTCAGTGGTGGGCTTGGCAGTGCTGGGTGAACAGTCAGACCCAATGATCTTGGAGGTGTTTCCTAACCTAGATGATTTTGTGATTAGAAATCCTAAATTATCCTCTTTGCTGCCCTTTGAAAACAAGACCTTGGGATGTTACATGACTACTGAGCTGCACTGTTTTTTATATATATATATATACACACAAAGATCCACATAATCTATAAATCTCATCTAGATATATTTATATTAAAAATACTTTTCCCAAGTATATGTGTAAAGGTTTAGAAAAAAAAAGTCAAGCTATTGTTCTATGAAAAATAGCATAGCTCAAGGAAAGGAAATCTCATCCATATTTTCAGATTCCACCTCTTATCCCTACTCTTTGCTCTTGTGGAGACAGAAATTAAAATTTCATTCAATGGCAGACAACTTCTGCTTTTTTCCCCTCTTTTTCTTCTTTAGAAATCTCTGCATCTACGTAATTTGCAGTTGATGCAACTCTTGACTTTCAAATAATGCAATAAATAAATAAACAAACATTGGCTGTGTTTACTAGACTTAGAACTCTCTGTGGACACAAATCAATCTTTCTTTGACCAGTTTGAAGCCTAAAGAACACTGCATGAATTTAACATTCAAAAGCTGCAGCATCAGTAATTAGGATTTCGGATAAACAGCACAGTCACACATCTATCATTTTTACAGGATGGTAAAAAACCCCAACTTTTAAAAAAATACGCTGGAAAAATGTTCAGTGATGCTTATCGAAAGCTTATGCTGAAAACAGCATCCAATGCCTGATGAAAGGAAAACCAAGAAGGCACCCTCATTAGCAGGCTTTTAGGTTTAACCCTTTACCCTCATCATTTTTAATTGCTTCTCTATGAAAGGAGGAAGTACAACAATTTGATAAGCTGAAACAGGTACTGAGTGATGGGCAGAGAAGCTGCAGGAGTCTGCAGCAAACTGCTGGGCATCTGAGAAAAAAAAAATGGTATTTTACTTCAAAAAAGACACAGGGTGAAAAAAAAATTCAACAAGTTTTGCATTGTTCCCTTTTATTATTTAGCTTGTTAAGCTGGCTGGACAGAGTCAAATGATCAAGCCAGGATCTTGAAAGATGTAGGAATGCACTGAACTTCTTGCCCCCCAAATGTCTGAGAGAAATACTGAATTTAATAGGACTATAAATGGTATAAACCAAAGAATTCGCTTTTAGCCTTATCCTTCTGGATTTTCCTTTAACTTCTCCTAGTCCATTAAAAAGTGCCCCCTCTGGCAAGCTGCACAGGGCTGGAAGAGCAGGAGGGATAATACTCGTTTATTAGGATAAACCCCCTGGCAGGACATCATCCCACAGTTCAGGATATGGGTCCCTTCAGGACTCTGTTTTTCACCATGGTTTTGAGGATTATTGCTGCAAAAGATGTTTCTTTCCTGATGAACTTTAAAGCAGCAAACACACAGCACTATTTCCAGCAGGATCCATCTGCTTTTCAAGTCGTGTCTCTCGACCAGGTCCCTTACACCCCGTGCACTGTGATAAACCTAAGCTGCCAAATCCGCCCCTCACACCCCTTCTGTGAACATCATTAAGGTGAGGATGGCTTAACTGAAACCTTTGGGAATTTCTGATGTCTGGGTAACCTGCAGAGTCCTCAGCATGCACGGAAATGTCCCTCTTGTGTGATCATGAGCAAATCACTTGTATTCCTGCCCTGGCACTTCTGGCCCAATGCTCCCAAATGTCTGCACTCATCCATCTCCTCCGGCTTTTGCAGGGGGTTCAGTCCTGGCCAGCATTCCCTGCATGTCACCACACCAGAAATTAAAAAATGCCAAACATGTCCTGTGTGGAGAGGCTCCTGTTGCCTAAGAACAGGCATGAAACCATTCAGCTAACCACAAAAATGCACGGGCACATCACAGCCTCACAAAGTGATTTCTCCATTAAGTGCTAATGTGAAGCAGAGCGTGCTGTGCCTTGTTGGGAAGCTGCATTTATTTGGCAAAGTAAGTAGGCAGCATAAAATTTTACACGGCCACATTTTCGAGGCATCCTTCTTTATGTTCGTGCAATCCCTCTGCGATTCTGTGAGAAAACTGTTTTACAGCAGCGGGAACCAACTGCAGTTGAGTGAATTCCCCATGGCCACGCTGGAAACCTGGAGCAAAGCTGAGCTCTGAGTGCTGAAATTCAAACAGCCAGGTCACTGCCTCCATCACCCAGGTAGAAGCAAAGAAGACAGAAAAATTAGGAAGATGGACCTGGAAAAAGCAAACAGAGGCAGATCCTTCTCCCTACGAACTACTGGGCATTTCCAAATTAGTGCAGGGTGAAAAATTTAAGGGATGTCACACAAATTATTGCAATTGTTGTGTGAAATGGAGTCCCATGAGCACATATAAATACATGGCACAATTATTCTGGGACTGAAATAACTTGCCAACAAAAGGCAAATGCTGGAATGGAGGCAAGAGGGTTTTAATAGAATTATAGAGTCAGGAAGGTTGGAAGAGACCTCTAAGATCACTAAGTCCAGCCATTGATCTAACCCTGCCAGGTCCACCCCTAAACCATGTCCCCAAGTGCCACATGTACATGTTATCTGATCACTTCCAGGGACGGTGGTTCCATCACTTCCCTGGGCAGCCTGTTCTACTGCTTGACAGCCCTTTCAATGAAGAAATTTTTTCTCATATCCAACCTAACCCTCCCCTGGTGCAACTTGAGGCCGTTCCCTCTTGTCCTATCTTGTCCTATTTTGTTTCTCTGTATTAAAAGGATGGATATGCCCAGGTACCACAGGCATTTTGACCACTCAGAGACGGTGTTTCAGCGTTTTGTGGAAATTAAAACTGACTCGAGCCATCACACTTACACACAATGCTACATCTAAGCCGGGACTCCTGTTTCTATCCACTCCTGCTTACAGTAAATCCCACACTATCACACAATACACAGCCAGATTTGCTTCCTGCAGTTCATTAAATGCTCAGAGCCCTTCTCCTTCTCTACAAGAAAAACAACACATAAATAGGAAAAAATGATGGCTGTAAAACCTGATGGAGACAATGTGTAATTTTCATCCTCTCATTACTAATTTTATAGGTTACATTTTCCACCATGTCCCCATAAAAGATATCACACTAATAAACTCTTAGTGTCTTTATTTAATATTTATAGCACCGTGGGAGAACCAAACTCTACTGGTAAAAGGTAAAAACAGCAATTCAAACAGCTGCTTCAAAGACTAATAAACACATCCCCAGTGATTGAGTTTAAGAGTATACAGTTTTAAAAAATGCTTTGATATAAAAAACTGTAGGAAATAAATGGATGAATGTTGCTTGGTATATTAATGTATATAAAAACATGTATGCTCACACCCTCAGCTTCACAAAGCATTGATTATTCATTAAGTGCTCTTGGAGTAAAAAACAAATATAATGAATGAGTTTGGAGAATTAATGAACTATCCCACAGTCTATCATCTGCTGAAAACCTTTAGCATGATTTAGCATGTTCTTAATGTTATTTTCTTGCAATTAATGGCACAGAAATCTGCGGCAATTCTACCCATTTCCCAAATCTCAGGTCAATGTGAAACATTACATCCAATTTTCCAGAGCATTACTTATGATCTCTGAGCTATGACTGCTAATATTTGCCTTACTGAAATAATAGTAAATTACCATAACAATTTACCATATGTAATTATGTTAAACAAAATCTTTCTTTATTTATCTTCTTGTAATCTCCAGTTACAGCAAGTCCTCCTATTCAGAATATGCAATAATACAACATCCATGGCATTCCCAACCCATTACATGCTTGTTAGAGATGACTCCATCTGCCACTCAACTGGTGACACCTCGGAATCAGCAAACGAGTAGCAATCTGCCTCCAGCAGAAACTCAGAGAGATTTCAAAAGGGACCCAGAAGTATTTTATGTTTAAAGGCACATTTTGAATTTGCCCTCTTTAAGTTCCAAAGCTCAACCCCCTCCACGATCAGATTATCCACGTGGGTTTTAGGCACACACCAGGGAATTCCTGACTACCTCATGTTCACCTGCAGCTGTTTTGCTTCCACAAAGCCAGGACTGTAGGTTTTATGGGGAAAATGGCAAGACTTTTTCCTGCACAAGTCATGTGTTTTAAAAATATAAAATACTTCTGTGGGCTTGATGGAACTACATGGAAAAGTCATCTTTTCATTTCCAGAGCCACCTAAATGCTTTCAACACCTTTTCCAGCTTTATATTCACTTTTATCAGCTCTTGCTTACACAGAATTTCTGTTTCCATGGCCAGAGAAAAAGAAAAGGAACAATGCATTTCAACAGACAACTCAGGATCCTTTAAAAAGTCTCTCTGTCACGTGTGCAGTCAGCCAGTAGCAATGAGGAGTTAAGAGTACATTAAAAAAAAACCTAAATCCCATTCAAACAAAACAAAAATCTAAATCCCAGACCCTGAGTGCCTCCTTCGTATTCCCACCCATGGCATTTTTCATTTACTGGAAGCCAATTCAACTAAAATACATGTTTTTAAGGAAGAAAAAAATGAAGAAGTATATTTCATTCTTGGTTTGGAATTGGAGGGGAGTACAGACCCCTGGAGAGAAGGACTATAGAACATGATAGAAAAGATGAATCACTCTGGCAACAGCCAGCCAGCCATTAATTTTCAGCAAGCCAGGAGTTGGTCCAATTAAGCCAGGCTCCTTTCTCTACATTAACATGCTTTACTCAGTTTTTTTCTGAAGCTAAAACATCAGCTCGAGACCCCAAAGGCTTTTCTATTTAGGATCAATCAATCTACCTTGCTGCACTGTAAAACATACACTGTCAGCTCCGAGGCGAGCTCAAAAAAAGAGCAATGGTAGAAAAATTTGATAAATCGACATGTTCTGGCAGTTAGTAGAGGGATTCTTCCTACACTGTCACTTATTTTTATCTGATTAGAAACAAGTATTAGTAAAGGGAATATTACCCTCTATTCTCATCCTGGTATTTAGCATTGGTTTAAGAGGAGCCTTTTTATCCCTGATTTTCTACAGTCAAGCCAGAAGATTCCTGCCACAAAGGCACAGAGATACTACCCAGATTTCAAAGGGCAGCGAGTTTGAATTGGATTTGCAGGATGTGAACTCACATTCAAACATTTTCTTCAGCACAGAAACATGAACCTGCATCTACTGGTGCTCATGTAAAAGAAATTTTTCACTGCTTTCCACATTTTCATGCTCAGGCCTTCACTGTGAGTATGCAACCTCACCTCTGGGTTTCCAGCACCTGCTCTGGCAAGGATTGCTTTGTTTGGGATTTCACTGCCCATTCGAGATCCACTCACTCTCCCTCAGCCTTACTGAGGCATCTCAGGAATGGTTAATTAATACATGAGCCAGGGACTGATGACAGAGGTAAGAAGGACACTTACAGGGTCTGAAGTTCTCTGCTGGGATAACTCAGAGGATTGCCCTTTTCTTTGGTAAATGCCACAGCAACTCTGCTGTTGGTTCCCATGTTGTTCTCAGCATCTTTATCTTTGGATAAAAACCTTTCCTAGCAGTTTCAGCATGACAGTCCCCTCTGTTTTTAACAGCAATGTAGACAGAAAGCCACTGGGATGTGCAGCTGATATTCCAGCTTCAGATTAAAAGGCCAATAAAGAGAAGCCTGGTTTGGGTAATCCTGCAAATACCAACTGCACCACACTTTGTGGCAGAGGCTGAGTTTTTGCAGGCAACCATTTTTGTTCTTTGCTCTTTAAATTCCACGTGTCTGTAGGATAGTACTGAGATTCACTACGGCACTAATGAGATCATTTTGCAATTAAAGGCTAAGTAGAAACAAACCTCTCACCACTCTACAGGAGAGTTTGGATTCTCTGATTAAACAGCAGTAAATAAACCTGTTTCACTCTTGGTCCTGGTGCACACCAGAGATTAACTCTCCAAACAAGATGGACTGATTGACCCCATGGATTAATCAATGAGTTTCCCAGCTTCAGAACAAACTGCAAGTTGTGGGAGTTACCTGCAGTAGGGTATGTTCTAATTATTATTACCAACACAGAGCACATAAATCCCAGGGTGCTTTATTTGGAGGTTTTACTCTTAGCACTAATGATCTCCACAACACTCTCATGTTTGTCAAACTACCTATGTGGGAAAAGACTTTAAACACCACTATGCATTTCTTGAGGAAGAACTGAAGGTTTTATGGAAGCTTGGTGGGATAATTATAAAGGGTGGAGCCTGTACAATGGTAGGGCAATCTCTAGGTTGTACCAGCTGCTCTCCCATCACACCTGTGGGCAGCAGCATCCCTGGAGGGAGCCACTGGGAAGCTGGGACTGTATTGGAGACAAACCCCAGGTGAGGCATGGAGCCCTCCTGGGCACAGCAGAGAGCTCAGCCCTGCTGGTATCAGGAACATCCCGACACTGGGAGCAGTGGGGAAAAGTGGGCAAGGACACAGCTGCTGCACAGGCACCCCCGCCAGCTCCCACCTGCCCCACCGACAGCAACCTGCTGGCCTTGGCGGGTTTTCCAGGTTTTCCTCTCTGTCACAGATCTCTTTTCAATGTGCCAGAAGTGTATTTGGAAGACATGGGGAGCTGTAGGAAGATTTTTAGTGAGGGGAAAAAAAAAAAAGTGAACATAGGCCATTTGCAGCCTAGGAAAAGAAGTTGAAAGAGATGCTCCAACTGCAGCTGTGTCAGACAGCCTTGGGCTTCTTTCTCCTCACACTCTTCAAACAAACAAACTCTCAACACCTAGAAACAGAGGCTGCACATGTCAGGGGGAAAAAAAAATCAGACACACCAGTAAAGACACTGAACTCCTTACGGACTTGACTTGTGGGTAAACACTGACAACTTTGGGGCTGAGTGTTCTCATCTTCCTCACCCTGGCTCAGGTGTGAACGCACGCTGATCCAGGGAATCAGATCCCAATGCAGTAAATGAATAGATGTTTCAGGCAAGAATATTAGAAATGGAAGACTTTGTTACCTGGAAGAGTCAAGGCAGGGTAGCTGTGTTTAACTTGCAGCTGCTGTGCACCTCTGCTCTTCTGCCTGCACAAAAAGCAGCAGCAGTCCTTTACCTTCAGCTATAACCTACACAAGTCTGCAGGTTTCAAGAGAAATTAATACTATGCAGAATAAAGCACTGTTTGGTACCTGGTGGGCTCAAGTGCTTTGACATTTGGACAAATTCAGCGAGTTTTATTTACAGATGGAGGCTCTGGGTTCTGTTTCTGGCACTCGATCAGAGGGAGCAGGAGGAGAACAAGTGGCCTTGATGCCCAAACTGCACTTGTGAGGGTAACAAACTCTGGCCAGTGTCAGAGCTGCCGGGCTGCAGAGAGCCAGAGGATCCTGCCCCGCGGCTGGGCTCCAGTGCCCACTGACTCCACAGGAAATTCACCCACAGAGCAGGAAATTAACTGGAAAAGCAAAACCACAATAAAACACAGATCCAGGCAGTCTGGTGGTCTGTCATCTCTGACCCAAACAAAACCTCCCAGCCTCTGCAGCCACCCTGGAACGTGTCCTGACCACAGCGTCCCCTCAGCCACAGAGCTTGGCTGCTGTGGCTGCCACCGATGGAGTCACAGGGATGAGGTTTCCTGTAACCTTCCCTTTCCTCTTTCATGTTCATCCCCTCTGCCCCTTCTTACTACAGTGGTGTCCAAAAGAAAGGCTGTCCCCTTACTTGAAGAACAACCTCAGGATTAAACTAAGCAACCTTAAATTTTTGCAGGGCTCAGTCCCTTCAATTAAAACCAAGAGAGACTGAAGCCAGTAAATTAGAGAACGTGACAAATGCAGCACAAAGCACTGAAGATCCCAGAAGGTATCAAATTTAGTGTTAAAGTAAAGAAACAATAGGGAAGTCCAAGACATTTCAGAGTGTAGTGAATCAAATTAAATTGCCTGAAATTCCACATGGAATACATTTGACAAATTTCTTTCCCCCTCTTCAGCTTTCTGTTTGAGATGAACTGTCGTCTGGCAGCTTCAAACGTCTGGCACAGCTTCAGCTTCAGTTTGCTGGGGCTGAATCCAAACACGAACCTGAACTTTACCAGTTCTGCTCTTTTTGTAAACATACTTGCTGTGGCTGCCAAATGCTTTCCAAAAGCACACAAAACCCAGAATCCAAAAGGAAAATATTGTCTTGCCGCAATAAAATTTGCATTTTACCACCTATGGGCAGCATCCTGCGTGCGGAGCCCACGGTTGGGCAGAGCCCACCAAGCCCCACATTCCTCCTGAATTTTGAAAGGGAATGGTGAGCTGGGAGCTGATGTGGGAGGGATGAGTCTCCCATGCACCCAGTACAAACACAGCTCCAGCCCTGGCAGTGCCAGTGACACTTCTCCCCTCAGGGCTGCAGGGGCAGCTAATAATAATAGCAATAATAATAATTATAATAATATTACAACAATTAGCAGTAGGATTCCTCAGACGTGCTGGGTAAGACAAGCAGTAAAATGTCATTAAACACGTGTCACTGATAGCAAAGACTGGTTTAGATTCCCCCAGTGAGTAGTCTCAGAACAAATTCATTTTAAGGTAGGGAACTTCAGCAGCGGAAGAGAGGGATATAAAGAGGGTTGTGATCAAATTGCTCCTGAGAGCAGATAGCATCAGCCTGGATATATCAGATTTTTTTTTTCACTTTGCTTTCAAAACATATTTGGTCTTGCAAAATGCTTACAACACAGACCGCTTTGATGCAGGATGTGATACTCCAGCAGCATTCCACTCCCTGCACAGATTCCCTCTTTCTTTCTTCCTTTAAAACCTTCTACAGCCCCCAAGCTCCATAAACCATCCAGCTGCAGACAGCTGAACCGAGCCCACCTTCAGGCTGGAGAGCAGCAAATGGCAGAAGTGTCTGAGTTCTGGCACAAGACACAAAGGCAAACAGCTGCTGCTAGGAAAGCATATTTTACTGTCCACAAAGTCTCAGCCTCACCTCTGAGAGCCACGTGGAGTTCCACCACTGCCCAAAATAGACAACATCTGGTTTGTACAAACTCTGATTTATTGCTTGTCTTCACTCCCCTTGGGTTTTAATTATGAGTAGATCTTGTAACTATTATATTTGTATTTGTTTTATCCATCTAGATATTTTTCTACACTATTAACTACAAACTGAAAAAGTACAAACTTTCTAAATATAGTACAAAAACATACTTAAAATATGCATATGGCCTTTATTAAGGAAATCCCTATCATGAATTTTTAGATGAAGTAAAAGCACCACTGAAACCAGTGATTAGCAGAGGAGTCAGCATCTGATTTCATGAACAGTATGAGATTAAGAAGTTTCTTTTTATAACAATAAAATCCTAAAGAAAATAAAACTGACTGCTGCCCTTAATGCAGTGTGGTGGCAGGTAAAAATCCCTCATTACTGCACCCCTCTGCCCCCAGGGTCTCTTTGGGGGTGCTGAGCCAGTTCCAGTGGTCAGCTGTCCTCACTTTAAAGCACCTCCATGGGGTGGCACTTCCTCAGCAGATGGGACAGATCCAAACTGCACCTGAAGAATAAAACGTTGTTTCTCCCCTGGGGAAGAGTAACGCAGTCAGGAATGCAATTGTTGGAAGCCTTCCTACTGAGACTTTTTTTTGGCCAAATTTTCTGTTGTTTTGTTGTTTGTTTTTTTTTGGCCAAATTTTTTTTTTTTTTTTTTTTTTTTTTTTTTTTTTTTTTTTTTCTTTCTGATAAAACTCTTGATCTTTCCAGGAATAAATTGATTCAGAAATGACTTTTTAATTTCTACGGTCAAACAGCTACCCCCACAACAGAACATACAGTGCAATAAATAAATACCACTTGCAAACTTCAGATTTCTCTGCCTCCACATCATCCATCAAAACCAATTCTGTAAAAAAACACTAAAAAAAGGATGTGACAAACCCAACCAACCTTTCTCCTCATCTTACAAGAAGGCTGGAAACTATTTCTGGAAATGTCCTAATGTTTCTATTGAATGACTGAGTCTTCTGAAAATGTTCAGTGGTCCTACACAGACCCTCCACGAGGACCAGCAGATCTCATCTCTGCCAGCCTAACACACTCGCTGGGCAGCTCAGGTCCAAGCATTTAAGCAGAAACCTGTCCTACTCATGGCACAGAAGTTTTGGGAATATGATGAAAACCAGAAATTGCCCCAGATGTCTGAACTGCTGAAATTGGAAGTGAAAAAGGGCTGATAGCTACGTTTTCCCTCCCCCAGTGTCAGCACAGAGCGCGACTCGTGTGCTGAACCATCTGCAGAGCAACAAACCCTCCAGGTAGAGCAATAGGAACGCAAGAAATATCTTGGCTCTCTATCTGTTGTTTAATTAAAAAGTTTTGCATGTAAACAGATACCTTCTCTTCTTCCAAATCCACACTGACATCCACTACTCATCATTCTGAGGCGACTGCTAGAGGAAACATGATTAAAAAAATACCATATTCCGTGGAAGTGATCTCAGAACTGCCCGCCATCGGGCCGTCTGGTCCCCTTTCACACCAGCTCAACTGTGAGAGCTTTAAGCTGAAAACAGAAAGTCAGGCCATTTGAAGACTTAAAAGTCAGTTATGAGGGCTGTAATTTTATTTTTTATTTATTGATTGATGGGTGGAAAAAGAAACATCGACTGGCTGGTATCTTTTAAAGGTTAAACAAATGTGATGAATGGTATCAAAGGAAGTCCTATCAAACTTTGATCCCCAGTTCTTTTATGAACTGCACAGATATCAAGGCCGGGTTGGACGGGGTTTTTTGAGCAAGCTGGTCTGGGAGGTGGCTGCTCAGGGCAGTGGGATTGGAATGAGGTGATTTTGAAAATCCTTGTGCAGATGGGAAGGGCACAGCTGGCACTGACCCCACAAGGACACTGCACTGGCTCTTGTGTCCTGTTACCAACACAGAGAGCAGCACTTCAACACTTGGAAGTCACACATTTGCAGTTTTTTCCAGAGCAGGCCTCAGTAAGGACTGTCAGCTACCACTGTCAGTGATGTCTGGCTCAGTGTAAACACTTCCTTGGGAACGTGATGAGATTACACCCTCAGGTTTATTCTAAATACTAAAATAAGTCTCTGCACAGAACCGGTATGCACTCATTTGTACTGCAGTGCTATGACCACAAGTTTTAATTTTTACTATTTAATTATTCATCCTGGATCAGGTCTCAATTTAAGCTAATATGCAAAGATGAGAGAGAATGGGCACTCGTTTATCTCAGTTTTTTCCAATTAATTCAAGTTGTTCAGTAATCACATTACTTTTCTACATTGTGATAAGGAAGAAAAAAACAACCAGCAACCATCCAAAGAACAAAAAAAAGAGTTCCTTTATACAAAAAGCAGGATATTCTACAAAATTTACTTGCATGAATAGACTCCAATAAACCAATTAAAATACTCATTTATAGGGATAGCTCATATTATTGACTCAGCCTACAAGGGAAATTTTTCTTCTTTTTTGCCTTTAATGTCTACAATATTACCAGCGAATTGATCTGATAACAGATTATATGATGGAAACTGGCACTGGTTTCCTGAAATTGTCCTGGAAATATGAAATTGCCCTAAATTTCCCTCTTGTTCCACGTGGGCAGTGGCAATAAGTGGTACATCAAGCAGCAATTTCATGTCTATGAACTGGTGCTATACCTGAATTAATCAAAACCAAAGCTTCCAACACCCAAAATGTCTGCTAAAATTAACTATCTACTACCTTTTTTCAACAGAAAACTTGGGAAAAGTTGAAGTAAGAAACAAAAAAATACTATTCAGTCCATAATTCATACAGTTTTAATGGTATTTCTGACCTTTAAAACAAAAGGCACGAACAGCTCACCCAGACCATTGGGCAAATAGAAAAAGTAACAAGAAAAGCCAGCAAAAAAGAGAGAAACTACCCAAGAGGAATCCTCTGCAGCTCCATTATGACAACATTTCTACTCTGTAAAAAATAAAATGCCATCAAAACTTCACCAGCCACTCTCAACCCATCTCACAATCAGATCATTACACAGACACTGAGCTCCAGTGAACCCCAACCAGCCACACCAATCCTGACCTGTATCTGTTACCTTAATGTTTTTCAGAATGTCTATAAAAAAATCAAACAAAAATGAGCAAATGTTTTTGTTGAACCTGCATCTGCAGGTCTCTGCCTGTGGATGCACCTCCCAAAACACCATGGACATTGATCCCACATGGTGAAGCTCATGGAAGTGTCCCAGGAGCCTCCAGCACTGCACAGGGATGGAGGCTGGGATGGGTGCAGTGCTGATGTGCTGCTTCTGTGGGCACATGGCCAGGACACCTGCCTGGCACCCACCTGCAGCTCCCTTGGCTTGACAACCACTCCTTTCCTCCAGCACCAAAGGGACTGAAGCTGTGAAATGGAAAGGTACAGTGGAGCAATGCAGCCATCTGGGCAAGATCCACCCAACCAGCAGCTTCAGAATGAAAAATACAGGCTGTCTTGTCTAAAACACTGTCCTGTGCTCAGGCAGTGGTCTGGGTGCCTGTGCCACACAAGGCCCCTGTGGAGGGGGATATTATACGTTTGCTCCCCACCCTGTTATTTCTGGCTGCTTAAGCAGCCAAGGACCAAGATCCTGTTCAGCTCTGCTCAGCTGGTGCAGGAGGAATCAGTGATGGCTCTGCTGCTCGCTCCCCACACCTCGTCCTCGCGCGGCACCGCTGGTTTTTGGCAGTGATTGATGACTGGTACTGAGCTCCTGTTAGCAGGATCCAAATGGGTTTTTCTTCATGAGCTGCCTGTTATCACGCAAACTTTATGAGCTTTTAGGGTAGGAAGCTTATCCTCTGGAACAGACTTTCCCGTCTAAAACACCTCCTCCTTTCTCCTGTGATTTGCTGTTCATTTATCCTTACTGGAAAGCTGGTGTGCAGGCTAGAGACACCTGAGGCTCTCGTTTCTGGAAAAGCCAGCCATGGAAACCTGAGAAATGAAAAGCCAGCACTCCCACCAGCATATCAGCTGGTTTAAGATCACATTTAATGGCTTGTCAATCATACATAATTTCATATTAAATTTCATTTACATTTAAGTCACAATGGATTGAGCAGTGGTGTACATATCCACCAACCAGTTTCCAGTGCCCACCAATAATTAACAGCCTCTGTTCACCCTATGGGAGTGTTTTCCAAATGCAGATTGACATCCACCAGGCTCTCTAGACAGTATTTCCACAAAAACTAAGTCGCACCTGAAACCCAGCACAGACACAGCCATTCCTTCAGTGACTTTTTAGTTCCTTTCCAAAAGTCACCTCTCTGTTCCTGGGCACAGGAAAAACACTCTGGTTTTGATTTGAAAGGGAGCTTCAAAATAAGCAGTGCCAAGTACCTCAGACAAGGCAGGAATCAACTAAAGGATTAATGAATTTTATTCACCTGCTACTCAGCACCCCACAAAAGAGTCACAGAAAGTCCTTGTGCCCTCTCCAGCCTCTCATCCCAGTGCTTGGTGGTGACCATCTTAAAAATCTTGCTTCCTTTGGGCACTATCCATTGTCTGGATTTCAAGTCAATATTTAAATGGAAGACTGAAAGATGAAGGTCCTGGGCTAGGCTAAATTATGCTTGTTACAGACACACATCACTTGGCAAGCAAAGCATAATTTCATCTTTTGAAACTCTATCTGGTCTACCAGAGAACAGGGAAGAGCCAACCCAGCCTGGGTAACTCAGAGCCACTCAAATCATGAACATCCAGAAGACTCACAGGCAACTACACTGCAGCCTCCTAAGCAGGGTTCATCTCCATTACTTTGGAATTTGGGCAGTTTTTCTGGCACTGTTCATCTGGCAAATGAGGGCCAAAAGACGATCAAATCTCCAAAGAAAATGCTAGAAGAAGAAAAGGACAAAGCAGTAACTCTATGGTTACATCGTGCTTGCTCCAAGCCTTAACACTGAAACTACACAGTGTTTAGTGATTTATTCTGCTTAGTTCTAGCGAGATTACTAAAACATTCTCTCCTGTCTTAGCAGCAAGGCAGGGTGTGGGTACACAAGGTCAAATCATGCCTGTTTACGCCACCTTTTAATTTAGCTAGTTTGAACTGAAAGGTTTGCTCTAGAGATGAATTACTCCTTAAGAGGTTTCTTTAAAGCAACGCATTTTAAAAAATTTTGAAAAGCTTGAGGCCTCCGAATACATGTGACTACTTTGCTGCGCTTCTGCCCTGGAAAAAAAATAATTATTGAAGCAAAAAACCTCTGTTTCTTCTAGTAATGAACAGTAAAAGCTTGTCTGGGGGAAAAACCAGTGATTAGATTGTGCATGTGTGTTACTTCCAAATGTAAAGCCATTTTGCTTGAGACAATATTAAGATGCTAAGATGCAATGTTTGATCATTAATTTTGCCTAGCACTACACATTAGTGTTGCTGCAGTCTTAGATTTTTTTCTTCTCCCCAGGTTTTAGACAGCCTTAATCATGCTTACAGCCGATCCTAATTGCTGAATCCTATCACTCTCCACCTTCTCTAAAATGCTCGGGGCAAAAGAAATAGCGAAGATTAATGACAGACGTGTAATTAGAAGAAAATGTAAAGATCTTGTGTTAATCATTCAGAAATAATTTGATAAATATGAAATCCTGAAGAGCTCTTGGAGTAAAGGATGACAGAGCGAGTGCTGTGGCACAGGGCTGAGCACATTTGTATGTGCCACACTCCTTGCCCCTGGAAGGAGGAAGCTCACGCCCGAGTGTGTGGGAATGCAAGGGAGGCTCCGGGAGCATAATGGGATTCAGCATGGAAGACCATCTGTTTTAATTGAGCAAGCCTATTCGTGCAATGCTTTGCTCCACTAATCTTGTTTAGATTAATGTTAATGTTCTATTAAAAGGTAGTTTATCATCCCACAATGCTGAGTTAAAGTGATCCCACCCATGGCAATGTTCTCAGCTCTCGTGGAGGCACAGAGCTCCCTCATTACCGGGCTATTGATCATTTACAGCACAACTATGAGGCTGGGAACCTTGGCTAGAAATAACCAGAGGTCTTTTGTCCAGTGAGAGTAAAGGCACAGATAAACAGCTTTTATTTAATTAATTTAAAATACCAAAGACCACGGTCTGCAAAATAATTCTCAATTATGCCTTTGGATAACTACAGGAATGATAGTTCGGCTAAAAACACCTTTCAGGCTGCAACAGAGAAGTGTCAAACTGGGATGGGTTTCTCTCAGTTTCTTTTCTTCCTGTGACACGTCTTCTCACCATAACCCTTGGTCTGTCCTTGGTGTTTGCTTTTAATGAGAAAGCAGGAAGCTGAGTGCTACTTGGAAGCACACCTATCATTAAAAATGCAGACACAGGGCAAGACAAATGTGCAGCAAAGCACATTTTGTATCTGGACCTAAAAATCCCAAGTTGTAGGAAGCATTATTATATCTTGAAGTTTTGTTGGTTGTGTTTTTTCAAATATGCCAGAATCTGAAAATGAACTCTTGCATCCTTCATGGTTGGAGAATAACGCACCTAAATGTTTTGGTTATTATTTTAGAGGTTTTATTTTTTAAAACAAAATCATGTGCCAGCCAAGAAATGAATCATGTCATCATTGTTTTGGGGTTGGGTGCTGGAGTAGCAAAATGTATTACAATCTACCTATACTTAAAATGTTTATTTTGTACAGCTCCTACTTCTCTGGTGTCTATAACTGCAAGCTGCTCAATGCCACTGCAGCACAAATCAAGAAATAAAAGGAGCAACAATTGCAGCCCCTACCCATCCTCCCCAAATTTCAAGTACAGCTTGAAAGAGTCCACTTAAAATTTTTATTTCCTAAGGGAACGTTTTATAATTACATTTTGGACATACGAACAAGGAAGATGAAGGATACCAAGAGAAGATGAAATATATTTGAAGAAATTCTTCACATGCCATTCTAAAAACAATAATCTCACAAAGCAATAATTCAAGGGAGATTTCCTCCCCGAACACCCAAACATGTCAGTCGTTAATTACAACTCAGAAAAGCTTTTCTGTGATACAAAAGCATCACCACTCCTTCTCTGCAAAACTAGGAACCTGAGAAGGGGAAGAGTTTAATGCTTCATCCAAGAAAATCTAGCTGATAAACTGCAAAACACTGCAAGTGACATCAGATGCTTGCTCTCACACTGGTTGTGGGGATGTCAGCAGCTCCCCACTTTAGCCTGGGGTAGGCTTTAAGTCTCTCAGTAAAACTAAACCCGAAATTAGCCCATGCACTGACTTTTGAAAATCCCACCTGAGCAGGCTCCCAAGCACATGAATTATGTCAGACACAAAGGCAATGCCTCATTAAAAGAACCACACTCCGAGATGAAGCCCGCTCTGATTGGTGCACTCCGGTGAAAACAGGACTGGCTGAGGACACGTGTACGAGCCACAGTTTTTCATGGGAATGCTGGAAGAGACTTAAATGAACCCCTTAATTTGCAGAGTGGAATTGTTAATGTTTCCCTTGGAAAGACAAGACGCATTTCTACCTCTAACGAGCGATATCCATCCATCGCTAACGAGCCACACAACCTCCGAGCGAGCGCTGACAACTTCACATGGGAGGCACACGAGCCAGAGATTACACTGGGAAAGCTGATAGTGCTCAGGGTTAGAAACCACCCATTTCCTGAGTACTCGTCAAGCACCCATTCAACGCTCCAGGCTGTGTCCAACAGAAATTACAAGTGACAAAATAAAATTAAAATACCCAGACATCTCTGCCCCCATCTGTTTTCAACGTTTTTTGTCCTTTCCAAACAATGTCCTGTGCTGAACTCCATCTCCCCAGCCTGGCTGTGCCCCACAGAACCATCCCTTTTGCAGAACAACTCTGGACCAGGGATGCAAGGGGTTTGCCTCACTAGTGCCTTGTTTTTAGGGCATTTGCCACATTTTGGGGGATGGAGAATGGAGAGCAGCTGGGATCTGTATTGCACAAGGCCCTGCATGCAGTTGTAAGGCTGCCTGCAAGCACTGACCTCAAGGGAAGGGAACGGGGAGAGGCAGCCAGGCACTGTAGAGAAGGCTGGGGCAGAATGAAATTGCATGGGAAGTGTGAAAGTGCAACACTCAGAGGAGTCACAGACAGCAGACAATTCCATACTCTGCTGCATTCCATCATCAGCTGTATCCAACACTGATGTGTTCCATCAGTTTTATCTTGAGGCTGAAGTTACACTGGGCAGTGCAGGGTGGGCGTGGACCCGCCTGTCCTGCTGGGCTCTGTGGGAGAGGACAAATCACAGAATCCATCTAAAACCTACCTTTGCACCTTCCCTGAAATTCCCTGGCTGCTTCCCACATTTCTGTGTACAGAGGGGAGGGAAGGATGTTCCACCAGCATTCTTTGGGGTCACTCCCCTCCAGTGACAGCGCTGAATGAGGTGCCTGTGGGTGGAGCAGGCAAGTGCCTGCACTGACATAAGAGAGAAACCTAAAAACCTCCTGTGGTCAATAATGCAAAGCAGAACATGACTGGCATTTTTTTCCCTAAAAAACGCATTCAGGAACCTGCGCCTAAGCTGCACGGGCTGTTAGCCAAGGCTCTGTATCTACACATGACAAATTATGAATTCATCCATTGTTTGAAAGTTTTGAATTCACTGTTGGTGGTAAACTTTTTACTAGAACACACAGATGGTCCTGCCTGATCTTGTTAATGAAAAACTCTCACACAGCTACAAAAACAGACGTGATCATCTGTTTTTCAACATTCTGAAAAAAATCTACAGAGGTGTAAGGTGCTATACAAATGAGAATAATTAGCTTGTGCCATCTGTGGACATTAAAAAAACCCAGTGTGTCTGTATTCCTGTGTTTTATAATGATAAGCATTATGTCTTCAGCAAAGTACATACTTAATAACTTTTCAATTTATTGTGACCTTCTGCTCCAATTTACTTAAGGAACTATAATACTAGCTGTGCCTCACACCTTTTTCACCTTATAATTAGCAAGTAATAAAAAATGCTATTAAAAAGTAATAAGTCTGAAGCTCTCTGACAACTCACTGATTAATTCTTAAGATTTTGAAGTACGTTGGAACATACTTAGCTAAAACATCAATTTTACCCAGTTTTCAGCCCTGCTAACGAGTGTTGGTGCATGATCGAGTCTCACAGCTCACTCACAAGTGATGGCAGCAGGAATTGTACCCCTCAGTGCTACACAGCTCGATGACAGGGTCACACTTCCCAGGTCTTTCTAACCCAAATTTAGTGGTGAGCTGAGCTTTGTCCTTGCACAGGCAGTGCTGCTTGCCTGGGCTCTCTGGCAGGAGGGGCACAGCACTGCAGCAGCCTGGGAATGGATGCCCTCAGCATCCAACGAGGAACAGCCAATACAGATGAATGCCTTAGAGGGAAAACAGGAAAAACGATCAGCATCCAGGACTGGATTTCACCTGATTTTGTATAACATCCCCTGGAGGCATTTGAACATGCTGAGGGTGCAGAACTTCCATCCCTCAGCCTCCATAAAAATGGGAAGTGACCAGGCAGGCCAGTCCTGCAGGCTGCACTCGCTTGTTTTCACAGCACTGCCACGGCACGGGGAGGGACTGTCACTACTGCTGCAAAAGGGTCATCTGCACACAGAATGAGGAGCAGGTCAAACAGCACTGCACGAGCTGTCCCCAGGCTGGAGCCTGGGTAAGAAAGAGGAAACCCAGCCAGGAGGGCTGAGAGCGGAGCCCACGTTACACAGATGTTCACTGGACACCAGGACCAGATACGCTCGCAGAAGCTGCTCCCCCCAGTTCATTCTCTTGTCTCCCACAGCAGGCACTGGTGTGAAATATCCTCCACGTGCCACTCAGCTCCTCTCTCCGAGGC
Source organism: Edolisoma coerulescens (assembly GCA_013397115.1). NCBI lineage: Eukaryota > Metazoa > Chordata > Aves > Passeriformes > Campephagidae > Edolisoma > Edolisoma coerulescens. The sequence goes on from VWZW01001528.1 coordinate 348,411, forward strand.
CTGTACTCTCCTATCAGTGGGTTTCATTTCATATTAAGCGAAAGCAAAAAGTGTTCAGTGGGCAGCTGCTGATTCCATGGGGTGCTGAGAGCTGGAACGCTGCTGCCCCAGAGCCAAGCAGAGTTTGCAGTGCTGCCACTGCCATTCCCAGCGCCCTTCCACTCGTGGGCTGCTCTTACATCACTCCCACAGATAAAAAGGCAGCCAGCTTTCAGCCTCCCAGCTGCTAGGGAAACCTGGTACTTTTCTCAACAGCATTTTGTACACAGAGCTCCAAAACAGACCTGAGCAGTGGGTCAACAAATGCTATGTTTTGTTATTATTTAATGGTTAATCATTACTTTGTTTGATGTTGGTCGCAGACCCCAAGGTACGATGCCAGATCCAGGATGTGCCCCGAACAGCCTGACACCTAGAGAAGATTAAAATACAAAACACATCCTGTGCTCACCTTGTAATCCTAGCATGGACACCTGTAGCTGCAAATACACAGATGCACAATCCTTACTCTCTTATCTGTTACATGTTTTAAAACCTGCAAAATCCCTCTCTCTATTCATATGTGACTTGAAACCCGGACAGGTGAGTGAGGGAAGAGACAGCAGCAATTGAAAGCATTTTTCAATTGAGAAGTCTCCACTCACAACAAAATTTTGTGGTGTAACTCATTACACAAAACACCCTGTACTTTCTAGGCTTTTTTTTAATTTGTACTTTCTGATTTGAGCTAATGCAATACTGAGTCACCTACTGTCTATAAACCACTCACAGATTTACCTACTACAGATGGTTCAAATTAAAAGTGTGACTAGACCATCTTACAACACCAACCCTTTCTTCCTAATTTTTTAACTTTCTTACGGGCACAGGTGAGTTAGTCAATCTTTGCTCTCAGGCCAAGGACTTGGTGTTTCACTTTTAAACCTTTTCTTTAACTGACCCATTTCCATTTCTATTTCTGAAATACCTCCAATTTTCCCTCCTCTGATGCCATTTACTTATACAGCAATTATCTGCTGAAGGTTGAAGAGCACCTGCCTTTACTTTTGCTGTTGTACTCATTTAAGCTGCAGCACCTCTAATTAATTTATTTCAAAATGTTTTTTCCGGACTCCCATTGGCTAGAAAGCAGCATAGCTCTACTCTGAGATGACTTGGAAGAGCCTGCATGCATTGGTATCTCCAAAGTGCACTCTGAAGTCAAATCAATTCACAAAGTCATGTTCACAAAATGGGAAATGATAAGAAAAGAATGAGTTCTGTTCTACAAATTACCAGCAATTCAGTGCAGTGCTTTAATGTCATTCCTGTTCTTCATGGATGTCACTTAATGCACCAGGCAAGAAAAATGCCCATATGAAATTAAGACACTAAAAGTAAATGTTTGCTCCCATGTTGTAAAGAACCTCATAAACGTCAGAGGTTTTTATTTCATGCACACCACAGCTTGTAGAGACACAGGAAACATTTGGTTCTAATGGGAAACTGATGTTCCTTTCAGCACCGTGGTGCCCATTAGTACCTGTCTGAGCGATGTTCTGCTGCCAGTCTGAGCAGCCCCACACACCAGCTGACCAGGACAGCACAGACACAGCCTTCAGTTCTGGGTTGTTTCAAGTGCCAAGGGAAGAGAAATTCACATACTTCTCAAAAACACTGTGTGTAAAGTCTCGTGTCCCTTCATGCTGTTACTCCATCAGTCACACAAACCCCTACTCACTGCATTCCCACACACAGCCCTGACTCCCCCAACTTCTTTCCCTCGCCTCCACATCCTTCATTTCATTCCTGTCTACTTGACAGAAGGGTAACTTGGAATGTACAGATAGCTGGGAGGTGAGGAGAGATAGGAAACACATTTGGGGTACAGTGGGTGACTGCAAGTAGAAGAGAAAAGGGTGCTGAGGCCAGTGATTCATTATTCCTTCACTGCTCCACTCCTTCCTAAAATTTTGGGGTGTACCAGTTGCACTAAGATGAGCTTGGCAGAGTACAATTACCCTGCACTGTGATTTAAGCTGCATACTGCCAGCATAACAAGGATATATCACATTTTCTCAGTATCTCCTGGTACCAAGCAATGCTGTAAAAGCCCAGTGCAAACACACCAGGCCAGACTGCCAAGAGAGACCAGCATCTCAGCAGCTCCTGGTGAAACATGGGTTAAAAAAACCTACGGGCACAGTCTCAGAGATGCTCCATTCCCATTACAACACACACAGACAGATGGTCATCCCCCAGTGACTCAAATCTTGCAGCAAACCTGGTAACTTCATCAGGTGATTCAAAGGTGCTTCCACCTTTAAAAATCTGGTTTCAGCTATGAGAAGCCTACAACCAACCCCGGGCACCTTTGGAAATGGAGGTTGATCCCTTCTCACAACCCAGGTATTATCCTGGGGAGGAAAAGAGAGGGGAAGCATTCTGGCAGGAGCTCGGCTTGCTTAGAGGCAGACTCCCCTTTGGAAGAGGGAAACAAATGCCCAAGTGGGCTGCTTTTCAGTCTTGGAAATGCTAACAAGATTTTTCTGTTTGATTTTTGCCTTTACACCAGTCAAATCAAAATTAAGGGATTTCCATGTGTGGTACTGAACACACACTTTTGCATTAGGGATTTGTGTTTTGTAAATTATACCCTTTAGCCATATCACTAGTCATTAACCTAATTTAAATTTCAATAAGGAGATTCTCCGTTTTTATCATTAAAATTAACTAGCTCCTCACTGCGCAGATACAATCAGGAGGGTGAGGTGAGAGGATATCACCAAGCAAGTCTGATTAAACCCACGTTTTATGCTGCAGCTCCTTGTACTCCCCTGCAGTGCTACAAAAGCATCTCCCAAGCGACTTCCCCCGGCTGACGGATAAGGTGTCAGAGCATCCCTTTGCAGCGTCTCAAAGGCCACTCAGTCCTGCTGCTCCTGCCAAGTGCAGTCTGTCGTGTGCTGCCGAGCTTTACACAGACGCTCACGAGTGCCTTTCTACACCGTGTTCAAATGCAGGAGGTCATTCCAGGAGTTACCAGTGCCAGCAGCAAAGGCAGGCCCTGGGAGCAGCCCTGGCGGCTCGCTGTGCCAGCCTGTCGGGAATCTGTGGTCTGAAGTTCTGCGATGCTCAGGAATTTGCCATCAGAGCACGCAGTGACCCCCTCGACCCTCGCTGCTCCCCCGGGGGCCGCGGATGCAGCCGGAGTCAGGTAAAGGAGTGGGGAAAAACTTCATCTGCCCGGAGCCAGCGGGACAGGCCTTTGTAAAAAATCAGTAAAGAGATGCTGCCAGATCCAGAAACATGTGAAACAAGAAAACGCACATGAGTGGGAGGCAGAGTTGGGATGGGAGAGGTGTCCTTGGGGCTTCAGGACGCCCAGTGGGAGCACAGACCCCTCCAGCTCCCGGCGGCGGCACCAGAACACGGAATGTGCTGCAGCTGGGGAAGGACTGAGCACAACAAACCAGGACAGAGAGAGCTCCAGTTCCCCCATCAGCCTGTGTCCTGCATTTCCAGACCAGCAGAAGCCAGAGGAATTTCCAGGCTTATTTGCCTCCGAGCGTATTTTATTCTTCTGCAATTCCTCCTTCCAAAAGTAGCTCTAGAGCCTGGGGTCAGCAACACCAGCCAGCAGTGACTGATAAAGTGATTGCTGAGAGCAAATACAAAGATAAGACTTTTTCCAGAAAAGACTTCCTCTGTACTAAAGGACATGCCAGAACTGAAGTGACTCAGATTTTATAGGTCCTGATGATGTAGTAGAAAATTAACAAGATTGTGTGTTTCACAGAAAACAGGTAAGAGAGAAGGTTGAAAAGAAATGTTACTTTAATTGGATTTTTTTGTTCTCTTGTTATCTTCAGAACCTCAACAACGCCTGCAGTACTTAAAATCTTCTGGGACTTAAGAAAGCTCCATTTCTTTGATTCCATTCTCATTTGAAACTTATATGAGCAATATTATTGGTATGTAAGAGAAACCATATGTACAACAGTATGCAAAGAACACCCTACACTAACTGGTGAAGGCTAAACCCACACCACACAACCAGCAACAGATGCAACCCAAGAATTCTAAACTCCAATCAAATGCATCTGAAGATTAATTGCAAAATCCATCAAAGTACTGTGGGGAAAAATAGTAAACTCTACATAAACATTCAGGGACTTTTGCAAATTCCTGTAGCCTATAATTAGATTTACTGAAAGCCATCAAATCCGAGGCTCCAGTGCAAATATAGACAGTTTCTGTTGTTTTAAGATGCGTACACAGATACATGAAATGTGCCTAATTACCCACAGTTGTTTTGTTTCCCTATTTAATTTCAGCAGCACAAATCCACTCAGTGCTAGAGTTCTGAGTACATTGGAATAAATAACTGCAAAATCTGAATGTCTACAAAGTCAAAAAGTAGAAGACAAAAATGGAAAATAGTGGTAATCACTTGATGAAGCTGTTTTGCTGGCCAGCTCAGGGTAAGGATTGTGGTGTCTACACCTCTCATATAATCTTTATCCAGATTCATTAAATTCTCATCTTTACTTTTCTCATGGCAGAGAAATACAAACAAAAGCCCTTGATCCTGCAATTTCATCCAGGTGAAGAGCTTGCATAGAGCCCTTCCAGGTACTCAGGCTCTGCACCTGCAGCAGGCTCCCTGAAGTCTGCAGAACCAAACCAGGTCATTTCCAGCCACAGGATCTTCAGGAAGCATCACCCGTTTCCCACAAATCCCCAACCCTCTTTTTTGAGGGAGAGTTCTAAAGGAGATTTTGGAAAGCAAGTTCACCTTCCCATATGCACCCAGGTTGCACAAACAGGTTGCCTGAGTGACGAGGAGACAGCAGGGATGCTGCAGTGCAGATCGTACCCTGTGCTCCACTCCGTGCTTCCCCATCAAAGAGGAATTCAGCTCGTCAGCGTCTGCAAAACAGATGCTGAATCCACACCCAGAGCTACAACAATGCAAGACTTGCTGCATCTCATGTGCAGCCCACGTCTGCATCCATGTGTTGGAATAAATGCATTAGTACCTCTAATTAATGCACAATTATGCATCATTTAATGACTAAAGTCACAGGATGTTTAAATACACATGGACACAACAGACAATTTAGGAACGAAATTACAGATGACATTCTTCACCCTTAGCTGCTCTATGCAAAGTATTTCCCAAATTTGAAGCAAGAAGACACTAATCTGTTTGGTAGCTGGAGTAATTTCAGAATTAAGCAGAACACTTTTTATTATTGTTGGTACTTGCGTGTTTAATTTTAGAAGAGTAAATCATGTAATTGAAGCTTTGACATAAGAAGTGATTATGTTCAAATGCATCTCTCCATGCTATGAGAAAATATGGAGGGATGATTTCACAGTTCTGTAGTTAAATAGAAAACCCCACACATTTTAGAAACACAGAAAACTGTATAACAAAGAGACACTGGGGCCATATAATGTAGGCTGAGATGCTCTCAAGCCCCAGAGCAACCCAGGACTGAAAAACTACAAATTACTTTGAGCCATTACAGCCATGACAAACTTCTTCCACACAAGACCTCTGTCTTCCAAAGGAAGACAACAAAATCTCCTCTCTATTGCCAAATGGGTCTGACAAACAGACAATTCCTGTTCCTTTCTTTTGCTGATCTTTCTCCCTTATTTAAAAGAATCAGCACTGCTGAGTTGAAGTAAACTGATAGCTCCACAAGATAATTTTTTATAAAACATTCATAATTTCACATTGCATTAATAGGCTTAACATAATCTCTTAGACTTTGTTGGAAATTAGACCCTAAGGGAATTAGAAGCCTAACTCACCTTGACTTTCCATTGTATTTTGAGTCTAATTGGCTTAGCATCTTTTGAAATTTCTAGTTTTAATTATTGGTTACTTTAGTTCTTGAAGTTATAGCCGAGTAAGGAAAGTGAATGAAAAGCTGCTTATCCCACTTTCTAGGCAGGGTAACAGCCTTGCATGCACGTCACCTGATCCTCTTTTGGAGCAGCACTCCAGGTTCTCCAGGCTGCCAGATGCTTGGAGCCATGACCAGGAGAACAAAGCTAATCTGGTGCTGCTCCACAGATGCCTAAAGAATTTCACCAGATTCCCATTTCCCCTACTGCCTACAAACTTCCCTATACACATGTGACTCCAGATTTGCCACCACCACGCCCCTTCTGCCACACAAAACAGACTGGCATTTATTTATCACTGTTACAGGACACCAGGATCAGGCTGTAATTCACTTTTTTCCAATATTGATTTTTTACTCCTTCTCCTGACCACAGTTTCGAAAAGAATCAAAATGAGACTGATCCCAGAGTAAGGTGTAGGCACATCATAAAAGGTTTTTAAGAAACATTATGGGGTTGCCCTGGGTTTTTTTTCACAAGCAGAAAGCTCTGTGTTAAACCATTTCCAAACAGATGGGATGTAGGCTGAATGATAGGAAGGTTTTATCACAGGTAAGAAGTGGATGTAGGATGTTAATGTGGCTTACATCTGATTTGTTAAACTAAACATTAAGGTAGGGATCAGGTTGCAAAAATTGGTACGGGGATAAAACATTTTCCTGCTTTATCTGCCCAGTGAGAGCCAGGCTGGATCAGCAGGGGCTGAAAGCTGGTGCTGGGCGAGCCCCCTTTGATGGAGGCTGCCAATGTGGAATTACAGCTGGCTCCGACGGGCGGGCGGCCAGGCTCGGCTGGAGCTAACTGGCAACTTTGCAGGAAGTTTCATTTGCTCATAACATGCTAAGCAGAGAAATAATATCAATCAACTATACATAAATGAGATGGGTTTTAAGCAAAAAGGAGGAATAAAAAGAAGAATTCACTCAAAGGTGCCTGTGCCTTTGGGTTATTACAGCAAATAGCCAGGGCACATATCCATAAATGCAGCTGGAATCTAATTTCAGTCTTGTTTTAAATAATAGCACATTCACAGATTTCACTGGCACTTCTCCCAGTTTACATCCCAGTAAATTGTACCATCTCCATTCCCTGCCTCCCTCCAGGAGCAGAGTTACCACAGGTCTGGGGCTCCAAAAATCCCTGCAGAGGCTGCACCTCTTGGGTCAGTCCTGTTTCCACACCTGGGAAAATGGATGCTTGCCTAAAGCACAGGCTGTGATCCGCATGATCCATATGTACCACGGCCCCAGGGCAGAGCTGCTCTCACAGAGGGGAGGAGAGGAAAGAACACATTTGTCCCTAAAGCTGGCAATTTAAAGCAGTCTCTCTGTTGATAGATGGTCTCTCTTTTTGTACAAGCAGTGGTACAAGAACAAGGAGAAATGCATGTGGGGAATGCCTGCATTAGAAACAATCTCTGTGTATAGATCATTGCTATTATTATTAGCCTCTGAATTAGATTTCATCCTGCAGAGATGCCAACTTACTAAATCTGAAGATTATTTTAAAATGTAAACAGTTTGATGGAATATTCACCATTCAAACTCTTCCCTCAATTGCTGGAAATGTGTGAACCCAGAAGAAAAGCAGAATGAATCTTCAAGTTGTGACGAAAGCAAGGTAACTTCCTGCCTCTTTCCAACCTTATTATCACCATCCATGGCACAACTGTTAGCATGGGGGACCAGATTTGTAGCCATTACAATATGTATCAGTGCAGGAGGACATCAGGTTTTGAATGCTCTACACATCTTCTGAATCTGAGCTTCTCCATATTCTTTTATTCCTCCAATTTCTTTGGCTGTGCCACGCGCTCCTCTGCCTGCAGCCCGAGTAACCTTTGTGGAAGCGTGGAACAGTCAGTCAGTTAACAGGGAAAATACTGAGCAGGCCAAAGTGTGTCCCAGATGTCCACAATTCACATCAAAACCCAAATACCTCACTCTTACGTACTGCAGTCAGGACATGCAAAATGAAGGTATAAATACAATTATTTTCCAATATTCTGTAAAATGTAAAATCTTCTGGCCAAACTTTCAGAATATGACATTTTAAATAGCAATCCTACTTCCAGAGGCATCTGATTTCCACACTGACTGAAATGAGGCCTTTCACATTTGCATTTCCTATTGGGAATTTTCCCACTGGGTGCTTCTGTCACCAACTTGCAGGTAAAAAGGGAACATTACATATTTAACTTGTTCTGGGTAATGACTTGAGGAGTTAAAATAAAGACTTGACTATCTGTGTCAGAGAACTGTCCTTAAACTGTGCCAGAAACAAACAATATCCTTTGTCCCACTCTCACACTGCACAGCGCTGGGTGAGGGGAGCTGTTACCTGGGGGATGGCTCGAAGGTAGAGCAAAAGGTCAGTCCTGTCCTACCGAGCACAAAATTAAGAGAACAGACTGCAGATGGGCAGGGAGAGATGGGTAAGGGAAGAGGCTTGAAAAAGAGGACATATTTGATCAGTATGTCTTTTTTTTCACCCTTGGTTCTTATAAAATGACAATATAAAAGTGCTTTTTTTTCCATTTCCAAATTCCACATTTTCATGTTCTCTAGATTTTTGTTGCATATTTATGTTCTGGTTTCCACATCTGCCTGGTTACTTTGCCTCTAAACTTACAATAGCACAGATCTCCTGAGAGAATAAACCGCATTGATCCTAAAATATACAGTTACGAATATAGTTTTTAGCAATATTGGCATCAGAGAACATCTGTTTACTTTGAGTTAATCAAGATTAATATTTTATTTTCTGTCTGGCTAAAACACCCACCTATGTGAAGCAATTTACTGCAGCTCTAAGGATGAAATCTTTAAGGAACATAATATTAAGCACATCCCAAATTTCTGACAGGGTTGTATCAGGGTAAGAGATGATGAAGACTGAGTGCTTTGCTTCATGGTCAATCCCATCCCAACATCCTGAAATAACTCGGAATCTATGAAAGGCACTCACAGCCATACAGGGGATGCTTATACAGACAGACAGCGTGGCTTCATGGACACCTTCCAGTGATGTAAAGAAAAGTTGAGTCATATTTGGAACTTTTCTTCCAACTTTCTGTTTTAACAGTAAATACGGCACAAGGCAGCTGAGAGCAGACAGGGAACTCTCGTGGCCTCACTGACCCATTTTTTCTCAAGCAGTCTCTGCCAGGCTTATGGAGAACTCCATTAATCCCTCCAGGCAGGTACCCATCATTAATATGGGCAGTCTGGAGGTACAATTTCAAAGCCTGAAATTCCTGCTCTCGGAACACACGTCTGTTTTGATCTTTCTATGCAGCCAACCAGTAAAAATGTTGCACATATTTTCTGCACCTATCCAAAGAAATTTATCTTTCACACCCTACTTCATGCCATATGTTGGAAGCTGAAAGAATGAAGGATTTAGCTGTCAGTCTCTGAAGGCAGCACAGGCCCTCTTCCAACTGCACACGGCGTCAGATCTCAAAGTATGACATTTCACTTTAGCTTCTGTCAGCACTATCTGCAGTGTATCACTGGTGCACTGTTGAAAATATTCTTGATAGGCAGCTCATATGCGCTGGATAAAGTGCTCATTAATCTTGCCTTTAAAGAACTGAGAAGTTGGGTGGTAAATCCTTAAGAGAACGCGCCCGGCTCCAGCACGGAGCGGATGTTCCTGCTGTATTCCCCAGCCAGCAAAGGGGGCGTTCAAAAATCCGCTTCTGAAGCGGTTTCAGCTCTGTTTGTTTGCTTTAGGTACGTTGTTTTCCCTCACGGAAAATCTCCTTCCTCCCAGTGGGTTTTGTGTTGCCGCCCCACTGGCACACGAGCGATGCTGCAGAGCGCCAGCCTCGCCGGGCACCAGCTGGGGAAAGGTTTTGCCACCCCCACGTCCCCCTGCAGTGGTGGCACCTGTGGCTGGTCACCAGCCTCAGGTACAGCCCTGCCTCGCACCAAACAGAATTAATCCTCTCGCCGGCACAGCAGAGGTACATCTTGAAAGAACGCTTTTGAATCGCCTCAAGAAATGCACGCATGGGGTGATTTTACAAACTGCTCTTCCCCCCGTGCTTGAATATTTTGGTGTTTAACAGGAACTGTTCAGTCTGCAAGAACCTGGTTCTCTGACAAATATTTTAAAAATGCTTCCACAAAACAAGGACACTTCATGAAACATTTAATGAAAATATGGATTTTTGCTTGTTTTTAATCCCTTCCCTATTAATAAAAGATTGGGTTTTTTAAAGATTCACTATTTATTTTTCTCCCTCTGCAACCTAATACAGCAGAAGCAGGCAGTAGGTGAGGCATTTGCCAACAGCAACAAGAAAACAATGAAATGAAACAGAATAATACCCTGCCCTCCCCCAAGCTTCCCTGGGCAGAAAATGCATGATATGAAATTTATTTTGACAAGGGACTATCAATCACTTCCTCCAATTTGTTATTACTGATAAACTACTTTATGCTTATATTGGCGCCCATATAGGAGAGTCTGGCTTCATAGTGCAACACACTAAATAGCTGAAAAGCTGCATTTCATAATAAAGCCAAACCCATGTTTTGGATGAAATCTTCCAGTCTTCCAGCTTAATTATATCAGGAATAAAAAGCCAAAGAAGGAAACAAAATCTCAAAGAGACCAACCACTCTCTCTCAAGACAGACTTACACTGTAAGCGATACCCATAATAAAAGAATTGAATGCCACTTATTTTAGCATTATTCATCATTTTACTCTGCAAATGCCCCAGTCTAGGTAGTTATGCTGGTTAAATCCTGGCATGCCCACTTACCAATCACCACACTACACAGTCACATAAACCTGCAATGATCAGCCACAAGAGAGCCTGCTGAAGCCTCAAAATCTCTTGATTTCAAATCAGGCTGGAAGGAAAGTGGCTACACCAACTCCAAGTCTACCTGAGGTCCTGCAGGAGAGATGTGGAGAGATGTTCTTTGATTCATTCACGGAGAAGCACCAATGAATCAAAGAACTTACCCCAAAATGTTCCTCAGACTCCACTTGTGCTTGTGAAACAGCAGCATCCCACTCTCAGCAATGCCCATGCCTTTTTATCCCATGATAAAGCAAGTTTAGGGCTTCATTTGGCTCTTTGCACTTATTAACCCGCAAAAATATCCACGCCGTGATTTCATATGAATGTAAAACCCCAAACCACGTACACTGTACTAGGGGACCTCTCTCAGCACTAACATTCAGCCACAACCTCTCACAGCTTGGTGTTAACTCCCCTCTGCCAATACCTTAACACGTGTACCCTTCACAACCCATCTGCTTTGGAGAAATCTGGCCGAGGAGGAGCCCTGGCAGTGCCTGTGAGCTGTGCCCTGCGGCACACACGGGATATTGGGAATAAACCACGGACAGCAGGCTCTCCAGCAAAAATGTCCTGTCCCCCTGTGCCAGCTGACTGACAGCTCAAGCCCTGTAGCTGTGCTGTGGCTCTACCAGGAGAAAAACCACCTCCAAGTCTTCACTGAAAAACACTCCACTTTCATTCCCTTCTTCCCTTCCTAATTTCCAGGTCCCAAGACCATCTGGCAAGAATAATCACTGGGCTACCAAAGGTGTCAAAGGTACACTAGTAAAAGGGGACACCAAAACCACGCCTCCCTTGGGAATCCCACTGCAGGGAATTTGGTATTGAGCCACCAAGCCCCTGAACCCTTCGCTCACCACGAGCTTGGGAAAGAAGGCACACAAGGTCTGAAGGTGATCACCTGAACAGCCAAACTCTTCAGGATGGAGCTTTGCCATGCTTATCAGCTGGCTGGGATCACGGGGAAGGAAGCACAACATTCAGGAGTACCAACAGACAGGACCACGTCGGTTCAAAAGAACGCTTTAGGTGACAGGAAACATCTGCTAAATCCATTTCTCATTATCACCCAATGACAATATTTGTGTTTTCTTCCATGTGCAAGAGGCTCAGACCAGCCTGTGAGTGGTACATGGGAAGCAAAGAGTGAGACCTCACAGTACAGCTGCCTCCTGATGAACCTCCTTACTAAGTTCACAGAATGTCTGGAACTGGAGTTTGGAACAAATACCACTGGACTTAGCCCTAGAGAAAGTAGTAAGAAACTTGTATAAAAAGTCTTTCAAGCAAAATCTGTTGAAGCCTCAGACCTCTATATTACATCTTCACACACTGCATCCTACAAAGGTCAAACAACCAAGCAAGAATTTCACTGATGTATAAACTTAATGACAGATGCTCTCGTAGGCTCAGCGTGTTTGTGCCAGAACAACTGTTCTGGGCATCAAACTGCCATTTGCACACAGCGATCCCCTGGAACGCTCACATCCTATGGATGCACAGCTGTGCAGGGACTTCCAACTGCAAATTTGCACACGCACACCTTGCAAAAAAGCAGAGCTTAAATAAACACCCTCAGCGCTTTGCCCGTGGTGTCTAGTTGTGTTTCTACCTAAATAGATGGTTAACTAGAGGACAAAGCACCAGGAAATGACTGAGGAGTTCTTTGGAAAGGCACCTGTATGGGATGTGCACATCAGGTGGGTCTAACAATTGTGCTAAATGTGCCTGAGACAATTTAATTGTGCCACACAAACCCCGAGCTCCCTGCCATGTTCAAGCGTGTTATCAGCACCTAAGCCATTTGTGGTGGAGCAGAACTGAAGTGTTTATGTGAAAGCTGCTTATGTGGCCAGCCACTCGAGAGTTCTCACTTTAAAGCACCATGAAATAGGCACACTATTATGGGAATTAGGGACATTTCTCAACAGAGGCCAGCTGGCAACCACAGGGAGACCTGGCTACATCTTCAGTGGGATTCTGCACGTTCTGCCTGACCCGCCACACACCTGGATAAACCCAGGGTGTGCTGAAGGTTTGGCTCCAGAGGAGAAGTCTCTGTGAAGACCATACAAGACTCCTAGCAGTGCCTTTGAGAGGAAGAACCCTGCAGGCAAGGATGCTGGAGCAATCTCTGGATGCTGGGGAATGTTTCATCAAGCTGCACTTGATCCTGTCTTATGTTTTTGACTCACTACTCTTTTCCTTAGCAGACACATTTGGAAGTGTTAGAGTTTCCTCTGAGAAATTTAACTCAAAAGGAAGGCTCTCTTCTGACACATTCCAAATTCTAATCAAAAAGTTGTAACTTGCTGCAAGTGCCACACAGTTTCCTATTAACCTTCCAGTGGCTGCCATCACAACATGTTACAGAGATTCAGCTACAAACTACCACAACAGGTAAAGCTGGCTGGAAAAATTCTGAAAGAACCTGAAGAACAAATGTTGTGTGACAAAGCTGCCATGAAACATTTTGACTTCATCGAAATAAAACCTTACAGAGGGAATATTTAAACATTTCCAGTTGAAATTTTTCAGACGTGCAACCACACAAGACATTTCCGTTCCTTTTCTGGGAGTGAAATTCCAAAATCCTGCTGACTGAAAAACAGTTTTAAAAACACCTTGGTAACATCTCCACTAGCCCACACCAGCAGCTGTGAGGGTTTAGCCAGAGGCAATGGGGACCCTCAGCACAGAAAGCTGGGACGTTTATCCCTCCCTAAATCTGCTGTGCTCCAACTAGAGCAGCTACTGCCTTATTTTCCACTATGACTCACCACAAATCTAGCACTGAACACAGCCCAGACCCACTATTTAGAATGTCTGGCATTATTTGTCATTTCTGTTGTGTTTCATATGAATTTCCTTCCAGAATATGGTGGATATATTAATGATGGGGAAAGCTGTTTTAACAGCAATTTAGTATCGCAATAACACTTTTATTTCCAAGTATTTTCATCTCAAGACTTCGATTTCAGGCAATTAAACATTTCACCATGCCTGGGAAATGAGTAATTATTGTCACTTCCATCTAACAGACTGAGGATCTGGCCAAAACCAGTTGCTGACTAAACTGAACTGGGAATGAGATGTTGGGAGTTGCTGCACGGGATCAAACCCGGCAGGAATCTCTCCCGGCACGCCGTTCCCTACCTGGGGCAGAGGAAGACGGGAAAAACAGTGGGAAAAGTGGGGAATTCATCTTGACCCGAGGAACTGCAGATCAGCTCAGTTCCAAGCAGTTTCAAGCTGTCTTTTATTTACCAAGTGTGGTATTTAGAAGCTGTGAATGCTTCGCAGCCACTTCAGTGCCGTATTTCCCGTCGAAGACGCTCACTAAATTCTTCGTGTCAGTGACATCTTGTGGCAATGAACTCTTTGCTACAGCATATGGGAAATGCCAGCACGAGGGAGAGGCAGAATTCCGGACTGGAATGTCCCCTCGTGTCCCTGTTTGTCCCAGGCAAAGCTCAGCCCTGAGCAATCCAAGTTTCTAACCCTGCTCAGGCTACAGCCCTTTTATAGAGGGCAATCCAAGTGAAAATTATAGAAGGAATGAAACCAACCCCTGGAACTAGACATGATTTTTCACATTTCTTGTCCTTTGTGCCGCTTGAATGCTTGGGCTTCTGAAGTCCATATGAATCATTCCAAAAGCTTCCCAGCTCAGAATGCAAATTGGGCATAAAATACATTTAAACAAATTGTTTGAGTTCATAAGGACTCCAATAATTTTGTTTTCTCTTTTTCTCGTTCTTTGTTTTGTAGAATGAAAAGGGATTAGTGCATGTCCAGCTATCTAAACTGAGCTTTTTTTAGGAAAAAATGTTGACAAAGGAGAATGTATATTTTTATAGCTCTGAAATCCATGCAGAAAATAAGTGCTTCAGAGATAAATACCGCAACTTCATAACTTCAAAAAGTATTTGATGAAACAAAATCAATTTTCTTTAGCCGCATTTCATTTCCTTCTGTTCTAATACTTTCTCTTTCAGACTTTCTTCTCTCACTTCGTGTTGTTGGTCTAGTGAGTCTAAACAAACCAAGTGAAAAGCCTATGGCTGCTCCACAGTCTGCTCAAGCAAGTGGGAAATCTTCTTTACTCTCAGCAAATCTGAGGCCAAGCCCTTTGATAGCCTTAACCAGACGGGTGGTTTTTTTTTTGCGTGATGGCTGTTTCTCAAACACAACATTCAGCTTATTTACACATCTTTGCACATGTCAGCACTTTGCTGTCGGTGGGAATTCCGTATCTCAGCACTGCTAATCCAGCTTACTTGCCTGGGATTTTAAAAGTTGAGGAAAAGAAGGATCCTGGCCAGAGAGATGCAAGAGAAGCCCAGCAAACCAGAACAAAGTAATTAGGTGTGTTCAGATTGCTAAAGGTCACCGTAAATGACTCGTCTCTGAAATACATGGGTGATTTCATCCTAGTGAATGCACAGACTGGTGGTGTAAAGTACAAAAGAGAGACAACAACCAGCCTTTTACAGCCTGATGAGAAAAAGGAGAGGAGAGGAGGAAATTTCAACAGGCAAATGGCACGGCTTTAGATAATTGAAAGTACCTCTCAGTATCTTTCATTTGGAAAACTGTCTGAATG
Source organism: Edolisoma coerulescens (assembly GCA_013397115.1). Lineage (NCBI taxonomy): Eukaryota > Metazoa > Chordata > Aves > Passeriformes > Campephagidae > Edolisoma > Edolisoma coerulescens. The sequence continues at coordinate 363,742 of VWZW01001528.1, forward strand.
GTCTGGCTCAGTGTCTAACACAGATTTCGGGCTCTGGAAATCCCACTGCTGTGTGCTGCAGAGAGACAGAGATGTTCATTTCTAACTGCAGTCTCGTCTCAAAGAACACGGAATGTTCTCGAAAAAGCACTGGACAAAACCGAAAATTTTTGTCAATTACTATTTAAACATTTGTTCAGCCTCCTGGCTGCTCTCCTGATAATTGTTTCCCATTTAGACAAGTAATTAAAAAGCAATTGTGCTATTTTACACGTGTTACCACCAATTTACTTTTCTACTGCATATCTGAAAAACTGCAAAATGAAGGCACTTGAGCCTGGATTTAGACACCCAAAATTCCACCTGAGTCTCCACACCTAATGTTTCCAGTTAGAGAGGTGTTTCTGCAGACCCAGCAATGAGGAGCCAAAAAACCCCAAATCTGACTGTAGGCCCCTGTGCAAGCAACTTGTTCCAAAAACACGGAATCACAGAAGAGATTGAGCTGGAAGGAACCTTTTAAACACTCTTATCTCTGAAGGCCTAGGTCAGCCAAAGGGTTCCTGGGCTGGGGCATCACTTCCATACATGGTTGCAGTCAACATTAGCTCACTGACTGGATTTAAAGCCAGGCTGCTGATGATTTATGTCATAAACAGGGATAGCAACTTCCTAGGAAAGTATATATCTATCCATAACCTGATCCAGAAGTTCTCTGCAGAATTCATAGCATTCAGTCCTTCATCTGATTCAAAGAAGGTTCTACACTAAACAGTTGTAAAATATGGCTTTAGTAAAGTCTCTCATTGAAAAAAAAAAAACCTTAAAAATGGAACTTTTCCTATGAGGTGCAGATATCTGAACTAGATAAGGAAGGGTTTCTGAGTGCTGAGGGAAGTGTCTGATCTGCACTTATCAGAAATCATGAAGGAGTGTAATCCATCCCTGGAAGGGTTCCTGGCTCACAAAAGACTGAACATGAAATGTTGGTACCACAAACCTGGAAGTCCCGCGCCTTCAGAAAGCCAAAACTCTGCAGATGCTTTTCACTCATTTCCATGCCAGATCACGTCTGTTTTGCATGTGTTCATCCTAAAACACCAGGGCACCAGCTGGAAAAGCCCGACACCTCCAGAGTGAGAGGTTTGGGTGCCTGCATGCAGCAGGAACCACAGCAACTGCAGGGATGTGCCAGAGCCAGGAACCAGCACACACTGCCTGCCTGGAGAACACTGTGAACACGGTACCTGATCCAGAGGGACACAAAAAGGTGACATTTCATCTGCTCAGACAACAGCCAAGATTTGACCAGAGCATCAGTGTCAAAGAGAAACGCAAAATAAACACATGACAAAGAGAAAAAGCAGCATCATTTCCTGAAGAATGCCAAATCCTGTGAAGTCACCTGTGAAGCCTTTCAGGAACAACTCAGATTCCAGAGTCAAGGCAAGTGTGTTAGCCTGGCTCAGTCATCCTCAAGAAGGCAAATCATTGTAATTCCTGTTCAAGGCAAAACAATTTCGAACTCACTTTCTGTCAGGCACCTGAGCACAAGTGGTCTTACTTCCAACAGCAGCAAGCACCAAGCCTCTCAAAAAGATGAATGGGAGCTGTGATTGCTCACCACTGCTGACAATCAGGTGGCTTGTAGTTAAGTGTCTACATCTGCAAAAGAAAACAGCTGGCTCACAGGCTTCATTTTCACTGCAAGTGCAAGCTGGGGTATTTGAGTGCAGACAACAGCCTGAACGCCTTCCTTGCAAAGTCTTGCAGCCTCCAGCAAAAAATACTAAAAGCCTTGCACGGGTAATGCTCCTATTTGCAATTTGCAGTTGTACCTTCCTAAATATTTTAAAGGTTTGACATCAGCTGTAGGCACAGGTACCCAAGGAACGTGTGCCTTCCGCACTGCGGGGTCCCACGGGATCCCGGCACCAGGCAGCTCTGTACTCACACTGCAGGGAATACTGCTGACTGAGGGCCATTTGCTGTCCAGGATGGAGAAGAACTAAAAATTTCTTTAAATAAATTCTTTTAAGTTGGATCCATTAGGCTGGAGCTCACTTAGGCTGTGTATTTTTACTGTATTTGGGGTGGGGCTGTGAGCTGTCAGATAGGCTTAATAAATCTTCCCCCCATTTAGTCCATTTATTTTAAGAATCAGCTGCTCAGTAAAATACAGAGAAGGATCACTTCTCCCCAGGAAAACAGAATCAGCATTCCTTGCTCTGAGATCCTGTCCTTCACGCACAGAAAGAGTGCCCATAAATCCAGAATGGTGGATCTGAGAAGCTGAAATAGGATGTATTTGGATGCCTTCCACACACTGCAGCTATATTTCATAACCACTTGCAGTGCTCACTACATTTTGACATGGCTGCTCTTGAAAACACACTTTTCATGGGGGGAATAATTAACTGTGCACCTTCTACCCACTCAAGAGGTATCAGGCTGAGTGCATTACAAGCAAGATCTGCGATCTGTTGCTACTGCACTGGAACTCTTACGGAAAGAGAGTTTAAAGTTCTAGGCATGATGGCAATTCAGAAATATTTAAAAACACAACCTTGACCCCCTTCTTTGCATTCCTATCAAGATCTCATTTACTATGTTATCTCCCTGATCAGTGTCAATGTTTCTGCTTCTTAACCATTCAAATGAGGAAGAATTGTTCTGTGAATAGGGAATGTTGTGACATCTAAATGAAGTTAAAGAAAAGGATACAAACATTTCTCTTTTAAAAATCTTATTTTTGGGGGAAAAACATAATCATTTCATCACCTACAGCACAACACACTGGTTCAAAGCCTGACCTGAAGGAAAGCGAGAAAGAAGAAAGTGAATGTAGAGAGGGGTGTCAGCTGCTATACCTAGGAGAGAAGGGATTCAAGTAATGAAGGGAAATTGGGGCTGAACATCGAGATGGAAGAGAAATTTGTCATTGAGGGGCTTCTTAATGCAGCACATCATTTCAATGCATGCTTTTTGCCCCATGGAAAGATTTACAATCTCTGAATGTATGTACTAGGTGCTTGACTTCCTCTGGCTTTTGAAAAGAATTAGATGCTCTAACTGTCCTCTACGCCTTTGGAAGTTTTCTCCTCAGACCCTAACTAATCCTTATTCACTTCACTTGGTCCATTTCCAGGCTGAAAATTAAGCACTCAAGTGCTTTGCATAGGATTATGGCAAGGCTGAAGTTCCACCATGTGAAACATTTCAAAGGACCAGCATCCTGATAAAGGCACCAGGGTGCCCAGCCAATCCTGCTCTTCAGGGCAGCCTGCAAAGAGCAATCCAGCCCCTCTTCTCCATTTCTGCTCCTTCTATCCCAAAATCCCGTTATGTAATGACAAACCCATAGTTTCAAAACAGAGCTGCGGCTTCTGTGGAAATTGAAGTTTTTCCTAAAGGGAGGATTTTTATGCTTTAAGTACAATAGACAGTCATGTAACCATGAACCCCCATTTTAATTTTTCTTTTTGCCTCATCAAGTACTTACTGAGCAGAAGGTACTACCTGTGATAAATGCTACCTGTCAAGACTTTACTTTGATCACGCTTCAAGAAGGAAGGATTTCCAAATCATTTGCTTGGAAATTTTTAATTCTTAAGTGGGTTGTTTGTTTGCCTCAAAGGAAGCACTAACCTATTTTACATTGTCAAAAATCTATTTTTAAACAAAATTTTCCTTTGTACTTTAAACATTCCCTAAAAATACTTCTTAGGCTCAATTAAAATGAAGTAGATGTTTAAACCACTGTCTGATTCAGCAGCTCTGTCACTGTGCTTATCCACTGCCTATGGAAGGATCAAATCTGGCCAGTGGCTCTGTTCACCTGAATTAGGGTGTTGAGTTAATACTGTCATTTGTCATGGCACTGAAGTCCCTCTAACTGTGTCAAATCACAAACAGGAGAGATTCCTAGTTTCTCTGAAATTCTTTTAGAAGTCACAAGCAGAGCACAAGTATTAAGAGCCCTCTCACTAGCCCTTCCTATGGTTTATACTCACTGTCAAAAATAAAAGTAGGAGGCTTGGTGTGGGAGGTGGTTTAAAAGGTCACCTCTATAGCTTATATAAAGGATTTGCTGTGCTTCACTAAGCCCCAGACACTGCACTTCAATTTTCCCAGTTAAATTTGACTTTGCAGGACGGGGCGGGAGGGGTTCAATTTACACAGCGTGGTCAGCACAAAACACAGCGCGATGCATCACAGGTGAGCAGTGCCAGGAGCAGCCCCGGGCCTGGCTCTGCAAGGGACAACTTTGCAGGGGATAAACCAGAGCAGCCTGTTTTCCTTGAAAAATGAAAGATTTGGAAGTGCACTGGAACCCTGAGCTGTCATGCTGTGACTGGGAGCCTTTTTATGGAACAAGGCAAAAAAAAATAGCCAGGATGGTGTTAAAAACTAAACATCACCTGTGAAAGAGGGACCTGAGCACTAATACTGCACTAATATTTTAATCAGCAGCAAAAGTAATGGAGACTTTGCTTTTTGCATTTGGAGGATGTTCTTTTCCACTCCCTCATCTCCCGTCTGAGGGAATTACTCACAGGAAACACAAGAGCTGGACCCCTTTGTTTCGCACTTGCTGTTCTTAAACTCAAGGATTTCATTAAAATCCTTTCATGTTAAAAAATGGAAAATCTTTTGAGGAAGGGAAAAAAATAAAGCTTTTTTCCCCATTTTATTTACAGACACTGCTAAGCCTCCTTAAGCTACTTTTGCCTCGCTGTCTCATACCCCGACAAAGCAGATGTGAAGAAGGCAGATATATAACAGTACAGCACACACAGCAGGGCTGCCAACTGTCAATAATTTTATGAACAGTTTGGAGATCTACAGGAGTTTTCTGAAAATTCTTATTCTTCCAGTAAAAACTGGCAAGCTCTCCTTGATCTTGGCAAAGAACAAAAAAATAAAATTACAATTTGGGAACATTCTGGTCTACTTACACCTGAAAAAAACCCTCACACAAAACATAATCCTGATGTTGCTGGATCAGATCAATTCTGCATGGAGCTCTCTTTCAAATTCCTCTGATGTTGGAATGGATAAGAGTTGCTGATGTTTAAAGGCAATTGGCAAATGAATTCTGCAGGATACTGAAAACTGAGCAACAGAACGTGAACGCAGTTTTGTTAACCATTAAAATAGAAATACTTTGTTTCTGAAATAACTTACTGACACTGGAGTTTTATAAATAACCACCTAGAATTACTTTTATGACTAATCCCAGGGGATAGCTCCCTTTCTGCCCCAAAACTGGGAAGGTTGGTATTCAAATGCTAATCGGCGCAAACAGCTACGAGCTTCATTTTCACTGATCAACTTGAATGTGCAAGATCTGTGCTTCCAAACTGTTCTGCATAACTGGCTTAATATGCATGAAATTATAGGGGCATCCTACAAATTAGTCATCGTGTGCTTTGTACTTGCACCTGTGCCTGTGTCTACAACCTGCCAATGGCTGCGGTGGGTCCAGTGGGCAGAACCCCACACCTGGGTACCCAACACACACAAACCTGGGGCAGGGGTAAATACAGAGGTCAGCTCGTGAGCCAAAGTCATTTAACACCCCAGGCCCCAAGTCCTACATTCAGGTTTAGCCCCTCTCCAGCTTTACGGATTGCCAAGGTTTTATTTAGGGAAATGCAGTAAGAACATTATCGGAGAGGAGCCTTGCCTACAAATTTTTATTGTAACGGAGTTGAATTTATTCCAGCTGGCTTTCTGCGAATGCAAATAGGGCAGCCAAAGATTCTACATTCAAGATTAAGCAGAATTTGAAAGGCAGAAAGTGTGTCTGCCTACAACAGCATCTCATGAGGTTCCACATCTCTTGCTGTGGTTGAAAAAATAATGAAGAATCTACAAAATGTCCATTCTTCCCAGGAGCTTTCCTGGTCCTAGAGCTAGAAAGTAAAAGATTTTTCAGGCTCATGCTATCTGTCAGGCTTCATAGCCATTCTGAACACTCACTTCAACCATTAACCATGTCTTATCCATGCTGTTTCTATCAGCTACTTTTACAAGCAGTAAGTGTCCAAGGCCAGGAGCATCCTGGTGTAGTGGAAGGCATCCCTTGTCATGGTGGGGGGTTGGACTAGATGATCTCTAAGGTCCCTTCCAACCCAAAGCCTTCTATGATTCTATCAAGGACTTAATAAAATCAAACTAAGGAACTGAGGTAGTGTCATCTTCTTACTTTTTTTTTTAGTTTGGGTAATAAACATGAGCCTTTATAACTGTCTACTTGTGTGATTTTTGAAATGTGTTTAAAACATGTAAATTTGAACAGAACGAGTGAAATTAAATGTAACATTTCCTAGAATCTTCATGTTCTCATCTGAGCTGGGGAGGGAAGCAGAGAGAGCAAGAGCAGACACAAACCCAGACAATCGTTCTGGTGGGGGAAAGAAATTGCCCTGCATAAAACTGAGATAAAGTGAATTTCTGCAACTGCTGAATGGCTTGGGAACACTATTCACTTTAATGTACTATGAGCTGTCATTCCCATCTTTATACAAAGACACTCAGTTTCTCAAAAGCAGCTTGCAAAAGTATTCAACATTTTCTGTAATTTCTAGATGTATTTTTCTCCTGTAAAATGATACGGCTGCATGTTAGCAGGAATAACACAGACTTCTTGGATCCCCCTCTTTTCTGTTTGTATGTACTATTTATCACCAGCACTGGCTCCAACCTTTGCATTTAGGCTAACACTTGCTATTATAAAATATTATTGTGACCTTTTTTTGAGTTCTTAACACTGTTTTTTTGCAGCTAGCCTTGGAAACTCAGAAAATGCCCTGAAGGCTCTTCCTTGGTCCATGAAATTTGTTTCAGATTTGAGGGGTAATGATTCGAAAATCTCCATTTTGTTCTCTCCCTTTGTCAGCACCGTTTTGGCAGTCTCAGATAACATCTGGACACATGGAAGTGCTGCAGCCACAGCAGCAGAACATTTCACTGGCCTGCAAGGGCTGGGAAGTGAACTCGTGTCCTGGTGCTCGGTCCAGGAGGGACACCGGTGTGAGCACATCCTAAAGGGGCTCTCCCCTGTCCACAGGGCCACACTGTGCCCTGGGAGTGCTCAGCTTGCTCTTTAGACAGCCCCCTTTGAACTCTGCACTTCCAGTGCCACGCTGGAGTGTTACGGGTGACTTCACATCACACCACGAGATCCTGGGAGCTCGGCAGTGCCTTCCACCCCTCTGTGCACCTGACCAGGCAGAGCACGCACGGCAGCTCAGCTCCGTGTGCTGGGGAGTCCCCAGATCCCTGTCCTACCACTAGCACAGCATCCCCAGCTCTGGCCCTTGCTGGTGGCTCCAGGATGGAGCCACAGCTTGAGCTCCCCGGCCGTGTCCCAGGGGCATCCTGAGGGAAGCAGCGGCTCCGGAGCCGTTTTGCAGCCGGTTGTACCCACGACAGGAGCACTTTCAGCTCCAGTAACTCTCTCATGCTGCAGTAGGGACAAGATGACAAATCTGATTATATTAACATCCGTTCTTTCACCCAGCTCTTCGGAATTTACAAGTTCACCGTATGCTTTAATGGAAGAACAACCTGCCTTTTTCTGGGTAACTATTGTTTCAGTTTTAATGGATTCAGCCCTTCCATGCGTGCAGTGCCACGTACACCGAGCAGTCAGCTCCTGTATATTCATGGACAACAGTCCTCTTGGCAAAACCCTGAGCTGTGTGCCCCGTGTCAGTCAGGCAGCAGTTCAGGGATGTTTGCAGATGGGAGTTCTCAATTAAGGGGCATTTGTACCCACATTTTAAAAGATGCTCAGATGTCTTTTTACTGATTATGTCCAATTAACATCAGAAGTCTATATACATAAATAAACACAGTGAGGGAGGAAGAAACATACAGATACACAGAGTCTCTAATCTATCTTATAGATAGATTCTCTAATCTATTTTGCTGCCTCACAATCTAACTATATTCCACTGCATCAGATTTTTAATTTATTATTATGTTTTTAGAATTCCAGAGAAGACGGATTATTCAGTTTGTCAGAGAGAGAAAATCCACACCAGGTACTGCAAAGAGCTATCTAGTGGCACTGTATGTGATTTGTAGGTAATTCACATTAAATTGTATCTCCCATTCCACTGTGGGGTACAGAACAAAAGATGTGCCAGCGAAAATGACAGTGAAACATTTGCATGGAGAATCTGTGAGTATGGGACAATAAGGCACATTCTTCCCACACAGCACTTGTGGAAATGTGGGTGACCTAAATCCAGGGTCACACTTTGACACCACTTATGTCAACGGGACATTGCCACCAAACAGGACAAAAGATGAATTTCTGTCCCAATTACACTGAATATAAACCCACAAAATACACTGGAAAGAAGAGTGGTGGAGTTGTTTTACTTTATATTTTTAGGAGGGCAAAATTACAGATCCAGACTACTTTTTTTTTCTCCTGGTATGTGGGTGTCAGGGCATTGCAGCTTCTTCTGCACCTCATGAAATATGATTTTGCTCATATTTCCCTCATACTGTAACAAAAAGCCAAGTGGGTGGTATGGACTGGCCTCCAGAAGTACAAAGTCCCATTATGTTTTGTATTACATTCAAATGTGGTCTGGAGGAAATGAGAGACTTTATTCTGCAGAAGGGACGGATTTTTCACTCCTCAGCCTCAGTGTGCACGCACCTGCACCTGTGTTCCCACATCCAGTAACTGAGACCTGTGGAGGAACCCCAAAATAAGCACAAAAATCTTCAGAAACTGTGTGCCATGCTAATCCAGGAGGAAATTCTGGGCCATGTAGGTGTGAGGCTATTTAAAGGATTGCCAAAAAATGTCAAAACGTTAGCAGATTTCTTCTTGCACCTGCAAAGCGAGGGTTTGCAAATACCCAGTTTTCAGCACATGTGGAGGCAGAGCTGAGGCACAGGTACATTCTGAGCTGGGGTAAACATTGACTTTTTGTTCCTCTCCTTACATGAAGGCAAAAAAAGCAGAATGGTATCTTATCAGAAGGATTTTTTAGAGACCCAAAGCACAACAAGACAGAAGTAAAAAGTCCAGAGCAGTGGAACAGCCCTTCCCAGCGTGAACAGCGAAGCCCTCAGCCATTCCAACCAATTTTTCTCTGAGGAATATTTGGTCTAGAAAAGCAAATGAGAGACATCCACCCCCAGGTGGGTGGCACCCGCCTCATCACATCCACACTGGGGACTCTGATGCGAAGGAATTCCTGGCTCTTTCTTTCTCCCTGGTGAGAAGGAGGAAGAAAGAAGGATCCCAGTGGGAACGTGAGGAGGAATGTTGCCGTCAGCCCCCTCACGTCCCTGGCAGAAGTGGGCCCACGTGCCTGTAAGATCTCAGCAATGCCCAGCGCTGCCCCCAGGTGCAGCAAAGGTTTCCAGAAAGCCCCGTGAGCACCATCAGAGGAACAATCACTGCAAAACTGGAGTATTTTTTTTTTTGAGATGACTCTTTTCCTCACACTGCTTTCATCAAATACATAAAGATCAAATAAAACCCCTAATTACAGTACGTGTATACATGCTGGCTCACACTTAACTAATCCCCATATTAACGAGTGCAGGATTTTAATGTCTTAATTCGAAGAATTCAAGTCTTTGGAGAGCTTTTCAAAAACACCAGCAGTTGGGGTGCCTGATGCTCTTCCTCCTGAGATTTTGTCACTTAGAAGATATGTATAAAAATGCTCCTTCCCAAAGCAAGGCCCCAAATGAAATTTCTGCCCCGAAAACCATCCTTCATAATTTGCATGTGGTTAAACACTTTCCATTTTCTGTCAATTTAAACGTTATTTACAGTACAATGATGCCTGGTTTTAATTGAATATTCAAATAAATGCTTTCTAATACACGAATGCTCAGTGCCTGCAGTAGGAGGAGGTAACCTTGCTGTAGATGATTGTGTCCTACTTTGGTTTGGAGTTTATTTCAGTGATGAAATAACCAAAGGAATGTGTTTAGCCATGTTTACTCATATGTAATTAAGAAGGCCTGTATCTAACTTGCATGAAAACTCATCAAATGAAACTGTTTAGGCAGGAACTAACGTGCATAATTGGTCTAAATGAAGTTTGCAAGTCGCATCCTGTCAAAACCCTTTCCCTTGGCCATATGAACCCCTCTAGCCCACTGCACCACGAGTGCCACTTTTGTCAGGACATGTGGGAAGGGGGTCTTTTGGATGGAGAAAAAGGTCAGTTCCTATAAGACAGATAAGTAAGGGGAATAAATTCCCTTGTGCTTGAGTATTAATTACTTATATGTGAATAATAAACATGTCCCATGAGTCTAAATGATCCACTCATGTTTGTAAATGAGCTATCCATAGAGATTATTCCCACAGAAACTTGTGAAGACCTAATCTTGCCGTTGCTGAAGTCAACAGCAACATCTCTATAAATCTCATTATGCTCGGAATTTGTCAGACCCATAATAAAATACTACAGTCTTATCATTGCAGGATAGCATCTCTCAAACTCACTGTCAGTTTCTCCAAGCTATGGATACCCAAATCCATCCTTCCAGAAATGATGATTTCATCAACTCCTTTCAAAATGAACACACACACACACGCACATAAATGTTATTTAAAACAACTGATTTTGGAGGCTGCTCTATCCAAGCCATCACCCAGTGCTAATCCATATGGATACATTTTCAAAACAGCTACCAGTGCACAGGAGAATATACAAATTAATTCCTTGTAGTAAAATGCACAAAGATGCCGTCTCCCTTAAACCACTGTGGCTGCAAAATGAGTAACACTCAAAACCTAAATGGTGCCACACATTCCCAAGTTCACCACTGCTCTGCTTGCTGGAGCTGTGCAGATAATTAAAAGCCACTCTAAGTTACATAAGAAGATTATTTTTTTAGGAAACAGTACTTTAAAGGCTTCAGTTTGCTTCCCCAGCACTTAGCTATTCATTTTGTTTCTTAGCAATGTTTTATTTTAATAAGTGCAGTTTTATATGGATTCTACTGCTTTAATGTAAAACACATGAATATGAATGTGCAGTATTTACAGGAGATTTCCCCCCTGCATGCTGCTCTATTTTGTCACATTGTCTGCAGTAGATATGTGATTTTTATTTTCCCTTTAGCAGTGAGGTAATTTGCCCATGTTATTTGCTCTGTGGGCATCCTCATAACACATTCTGAATTTATTTCGTGATGTCTCTTGAAAGCACTGTGAATCCAAGACATGCCGAATCAAACTAATGAAGTAATCCCTGCACTAACAAACCCTCCCTGTCTCAGCTCTGTTAGAAGCAAAAAGGACATAAGACTGATAGACAAATATTAAAGATATAATTCTTTTGGACTTGGTCCACATGTTCACAAGATAATGAGACCTTAACAAAGACACAGAGACTCATAGGGAATATTAGATCTGACATTTCATTTGAGGTGAAAATTGCCAGTTCTCCTAATGACATCTTTTCTTACCAGGTACAAGGAAAAAGAGGAGTGAACTGTAAAAACTTGCTTTTTACACAGCACTGATTTTGATCTTACCATGCCAATCTTCACTGAAGAATTTTAAAGTGAATACAATGAAAAGATCGCAAGAAAAAAAAAAAGGCAAGCTGCTGGTAACTCACTAAGAATTCCTTTAATTTTAAAAGCCATGAAACAACCTTACTGATACCCCCATTATTCCCTAATTTGTGGCTGGCTCAGGCCCCTAAGATTTAAAATGCTCTACAGGAAGCAGAGAGGTTGAATGTAAAGTGAGAATGCGCCTTCTCCAAGTCAACGCTATTTATCTTGAAATACTGAGGGGGTTAAAACCAGTTTGCTTCAACCTAGACATTTCCATTCCTCAAGTTGCATCTTCAGCTCAGTCTGTGACCTTACAATGCAATGTGTCAAAAAGAAGAGGCATCTGAATCTTTTATTCCAGCTGTAGTATTGCGTCCTGCATACATTTATACGTTTTGTTTATGCTCCGATGTCACATCCCATTCCACATTGGTCACTCAAACACAGCTGCCAGAAGTTATTTTCATTAAAGCCTTTCAATGTGTTGGGAGGGGAAGGAGGTCAGGTTCTGAGATGCCTTCTTTTTTGTTTGCTTGCATTTTGCTGGGTTTTTTTTTTTT
>VWZW01001528.1:375853-540504 GCA_013397115.1 Edolisoma coerulescens
AAGAGAAGAGAAAATATCAAGAATACAGAAGAAAGGAAAAGCTTCCCAGACAATACCGTGGAACAAGGGAATGCCATGGCAGATATTCACTCCAGGAAGATAAAAGAGACATTCAAGCAAAAAGTTCCATTCCACCTATTTATTCCTAGCAAGAGATGACAAGAGTTGTAAAGCAGTAGTAAGAGTGACTTCACTGACTCTGAGGCTTTAAAGCAAGGGTCCCCCACTGTAAACAGTGTAGAAAAAGGTGGTGAGATGTCCTCACAGCTGGGTCTGTTCCCAATCCATAGCCAGACTATTGCAACTAGCCCTTAGGGTCTCCACAGAGCTCTAAAGTAATTCTTGAGGCTTCATCTCCAAAATCACTGTGCACAGTGGCCCGGCCCAGTCACGGTGTTAACAAGTGTTTAATTTTAGTCATTTAGTTAATAGATCCGTGATTATGGGCCATGTTCTTCCTTCTCCTCACCCCTTCAGGAAAATTTCGATACATGGGAAGCCCTATGAGAGAGCTGGAGAGGGACTTTGGACAAAGGCATGTAGTGACAGGACAAGGGGGCATGGTTTGAAAGGTCTAGATTCGATATTAGGAAGAAATTCTTCCCTATGAGGGTACTGAGGCTCTGGAACTGTTTGCTGGGAGAAGTTGTGGCTGCCCCATCCCTGGAAGTGTCCAAGGCCAGGTTGGATGGGGCTTGGAGCAAGCTGGTCTAGTGAAAGGTGTCCCTGTCCTCATCACATTGACCCTCTGTCAACACTACCTTTCCCATTCAAAAATAAAGCTCACTGTAAACTAGAATCATCCTGGAGGATAAATAGCAGGGGGGAAGGAAAGAAAGAAAAAGGGATGGTGAAAGGGAAAAAGGAAAAATGGCAGCAGACAGCGTCAGTTAAAAATGTAATCTCTGCACACAGTGCCTTAACGTGACACACTCAAAGGTCTGGGACACGTTTGATGCCAAATGACCCCAGTAAATCAGGGAGCAACCTTGCTCTCTTTGCCTGCACAAGCCTCATGAAAGATGAATAAACATCAGCTGCTGTGCTATTGTGTTTGTGTGCTCAGAGTAATCTTGAGGTATTACTGTGAATCCTTCCAGACTGTCTAAGCCCCTACGAAGGGCATGTTATAAAAGGCATTCATCAGCTGCTAAGAAGCTACATCTGGGACATTCCAGCTCCTAGGTAGTCACTAAAACCATTTAACAGGGAGAAATGGCAATCAGGAAGATAATCAACTTGTACCACCCAAGAGAGAAATCACCCAATCCCTCTTTTGAACATTCATGTATTCTTAAGGAGATTAAAATCTCCAGTTGATTTTTAAGTAAAGCTACAGACAGAAGAGGGATAAAAATATTTTTTAATTCTTCCAGAATATTAAAACACAATCTGGAATGATGAATATCAATAAGAACCCAAAGCAGTTTTATTGGTTATGAAAAACTGGACTGTTAAACGCTGAACTGGAGAGGCTAAAAACCCCCAAATCAATGCTTATTTATAGCATCATTCCCTTGGTAGCTGTAAATAGCATCATTTTCACGGTTATAAAATGCACTGGCATGTGCTCTGATTCATTCAGCACAGGTCACTAGTTAGATCCAGGACAGCAGATAAGCACATGCTTTAAAAAAGGGGGTGTCTAATTCCCAAAACCTGGCCACTGTATCCAGTAACACCTTAGTGTTTGAATAGTATCCTCTGCTTCAGAAGAGAATTTCTTCTATCTTGAGATAACTATAAATATACGGTTCTTGACAACTGTTGGTGATTCTTAATTACTTTTGTTGCTGTTAACATGCTGGACATATTCCAATGAGTTCCATAGCCTACAATGGAAGAACTGTTTATCCTAAATTATAAATTTTTATTGTGAACAGAAATATCGATCTGCCAGCAATAGCAATTTTATTTAATCAGTATCTGTAAGAACAGACTTACAGAAGTCATTTTAATTATTAGGTCTATGTTCAGCAGTTATATGTTGTGTACAGATCTTGCTTCTTTTGTTAATTTTAATAAAAAAGTCCACTCCATGCCTGCTGTGCTCTTTTTCTACAAAGGCATTTAAAAGATTAGTCTTAGTTATGGGTTTCAAGATACAACGTGGGAAGAAAAAAACCAACAAACACACCAACAATGATGGATGGACTGCATGGCTTTCTGCTAATTTCTCAGCAGGCACAACCCCCGTGGCATTCAAAATACCGACGAAAAATGACTTCTAAAGTTACTGAGGGAAAACTACCAAAAAGCAAACTTATGTGCTGTGTCACAGGCTGAATCTTCGAAATTTCCTACAGCCTTATATTAGATGGGTTTTTTGGGGGGTTTTCAAAGAAGATTTTGCTGGTGCAAAGATTTGTCCCAGTGCTCTGCTTGAGTGAATTATGCACCCGATCAGACTCATTTCACTGGGTGTTAAGGAGCCAACTGGTTTAAGCATTTAGCAAATCCCACCAGACACCTGCCTGCATCCTTGGGGAACTGAATCCCTCCAGACAGCTGGATGAACACTGAATGTGTCCACACAGCAGTGTCACTCACACAGGGACACGCACCCATGCACATGGTGGGGACAGAAGTGCCCACGGCACACACAGCCCCGTTCTGGGCCTCACACATTTGAGCAGATCAGGAATTGCCATCAGTGGGTCTTTTCAGACAGCTGCAGTCATGAAAATTCCTCCACACTCTGAGGGAGGAGCAGTTACAAACAGTGACAAAAGAGAGATGGTGAGGATGGAGCTACATAAACACTCCCTGCTTTGAAAGATTTTGCTGCTACGTCCTTACCACAGAAGAGCACCTGCAGCTGAAGAACGTGTGAACACGCCAGTGTCCTGGTGACAGCTCAGGAAAGCAGCTCTCAGTTTGCCATGCCCAGCCCAGCTCATTTATGGGGCCCAGATGGACTTTCCTGCCTGAGAGATGCTGCGTTATCTGCTCCTCACGCCCAGTCCCTTGGAGCCCAGCAGCCAAGCCACCCTGCCTCTGAACTGAAAGATTCATCAGCCCCTCTCTATTTGTCCAGGATCTCAATGTGCTCATTCTTCTCTTCTCCTCTCTGCCCTTTTTCTCCAGTTCTGCTCCGTCTGAATTTCATTACAGCCTTTCTTCCCAATGCCTCAGTACATCCACATTCATCCACATTAACTCCGAATGGCAAAGTCTCACTATCTGTTGGGAATGCTGACAACAGATTGTTTCATAATTAATTGAAAGGCAAAACCTGGACATTCTCAATCAATGCTGATGGGAATTACTTTGTCCAGCTTCAGTAAATCAGCAGTGCATGGCACAGGGAAACCAATGCTCCAGTTAAATACTAGTTATTTCCCTGAGAGCTAAACATACAATTTTAAATCTGTGCTTATTTTAAGAAACCTTTTAAAAGCACTGCTTCAATGGTGAGTAATGTAGACATTTGGGGGTAGATTATATCTGGTTAAATTAGCCAATATTTGCCTTCAAGCCAAGATTACATAATAGTTTCCACTCTCAAAGTCAACGTGGATGTGCAACAGGGATCAGAGATCCATGGTATACAACTACCCTAGCAGAAACATGGAAAAGGGGCTCTGCTTTTTACAGCACCTATAAGAATTTGAAGATCAATTCAGCACATGTGTAATCACTCTGGTGCCCATGGCTGTGACACTGCTGTGACACTCAGGACACAGTGTACAGGGTTTTGCACCCAAGCTCCCGTTCCACTGAGTATGAACGTGACTCTGCTTTGGGCAGAGCTGAAATAACTCTGTATGAAGCTATTCCACAGAATTGTTAGTGCAGTTTCTATTTGAGTGCATCATGTGAACTGCAACACAGAAATGGCCCTTTGAGATGAGGCCAATGGTCTAGAACCTCCTCCTCAGTTGCAGTCCATCCCACAGCCTCTCAGCAGTCAGTTTGGACAGTGCTAGCAGCACAAGGATGTTGCTCATTACCCCCATAATTAGAGCTTGCTCCAAAGAACAAAGGTTTATAGTTTGTACTAATCCAGCTCTGGCCATCTTTCCTACCTAAGTAATCAGAGCTCTCACAAATCTTATCAAGTTTTACGTCCTGTAAGATTTAACACATGGGATCAGATCGAAGGTCCTGCTATGAATTACATCTTACCCTTGCCAACGGCCAGTACGAGATACCTGAGATACTTTATTACATAAATAAACATACATATATTTATATATACATGATGTGAGTGTGCCAGTGCATGCAAATAGAATGTGTATAACGCACATCTATAAACAAACCTTTAAAAAATGGACAACTTTAACTCCTTCAAGTAATCCAGCATGCATGAAAAGCTGCCATCACACACGTCTGAGGGGAAAAACAAGTAAAAGCAGAACCTGAGCAAATGAACCCCCACAGTTCTGCAGGCTGGGAATTGCTCCTATGGCAATGGGACCCCAGGCTGCTGTGTCAGCAGTGCCCCTTAAGCCCTGCCTGGGAATGGCCACGCTCCAGAGCCACGTGCATTGAGGGGCAGGGAGCAAATAACGGCCAGGGTTTGGAATGGACAGAGAGAAAGGCCATGATGCCCCTTATTATTTCTTTTATTTTAGCAAGAAATTGGGAAGAAGGGATGTGTTACACAAAGAAATTCAGCACATTTTTATCATTCTGAGAAGCTGACAGAGTAGCTACGTTTTCAAAAGGCATCAACTTTTGTAAGGAACAGAGGACTGATATGTTTAGCCATTTGAAAGGCTCCCTACATCACAGTTTTGCTGCTTATACTCTTGACTGAACCAGGGAAACTAAAGATGGTGTATTCTCTTAACACTGGTTCAAACCAAACTAACACAGATTTCAACTAATACTTTTAAAATGCTCCCTTTATTCTCTTCAAGATACTTTATTAAAATACAAGTTAATCTTGCACTGTATATTAGAGCATTGTACCTAGTGACAGTATAGTAAAGGATCTGTCAGGCTTTTCATTACAAAACCCTATTCTAAGCCACAAAAAAAAAAAAAAAAATCCCTCTGGGCTGAACCTTGGAATACAAGAAACTTGAAAGAAATCCATTTTGTGGTTTTTGAATTCTGAGAGTGCAAAGAAAATTGATTTAAAATGTTTAAGCGACTGTGCCGTGCTTATGCAACCCCAAAAAAGAAATTTCATGTTTCCAAACAAAATCTCCCTAGTTTATTAATCTCCACCATAAATCAAGCACACTTGCTTTTAAAATTAATGTACTCCCCTCAAAATCAGAGATCTTCCACCCTTACCAAATGTATTCTATATTAATGAGAATTTGTACAAATGCTACGTATTTCCCACCAAACTCAGACAGGCATCTCACAGGAAATATCCTGGATACATCAAGACTGCTCAAATGGGTAGACAGAAGTGATTTAAAAAAGACATAAAAGAAAATAATAGAAAAGGAAGAATAATGATGACAGCAACTCAGGAAATCAAATGAAAACCATCTGATTCTTGCTGTTGAAGGAAGAAGGGATATTTACAGCATGAGTGGCTGCTCCCTCACTGCTTCCCTATTTTGGAGAAGGCTGAGTGGGACTTTCAAAGTGTGTAAATTGTGCAGTAGAGGGGTGTGGAGTTTGCTGCACTGCTATGGGGGTGTCCATGGACAGCACCTCTGAGGCAGGAGAGCCACAGCAGCCCCTGCCCCTCACTGCAGGGAGCACACCCAGACAGGAGCTCTGGGGTCTGGAGCCCTCTGAAATTGCAGTGCTTGGGTTAGAGAGACATGAAATATTCTCAGCCCACCGGTCTCCAAACATGGGCCCATTTTTGCAGCTGGGGGTGCAGTTCTGCGTGGTAAATGCTCCTCACCACGGCGAGGAACTCAACTCACCTTCCTGGTGCTTTTCCATCACCACCAACACAAGGCACAAGCCCCACATTTTCCCTCTCCTTCTGCCTGCTGGGATTTAATCCAACACCAGCCAACCACCACGCCTGTAACTGCAGGATCTAATTCACTGCTCTCCTCTGCTGATAAACACAGGTTGCCCCATGGCCCATAAAGCCTCCTTTTCTCCTTTCAGGACCAAATGTCCTCCCCTTCCCTCCCTCTGCTTGGACTCCTTTTAACTTTCTGTGTGCTGGAGCCATCATCACCCCTGCCCTGTGATCAAACTCGTCACAGAAACTGTGGTTGTTTCTTCCCTGAAGTTCTGAACTCCTGGATCGATGGGCAGGTTAAAGGAGGCAGACATTGACTCCTGGCAGGGGAGCCAGGGCTGGATCCTGACTCAGCCCTTGCACTGACACGCTCCTGCTGAACTCAATGGGAGTTAATCCGTAAAATGACTGGCTAGAAATTGAATCAGGATGTCAGAAGTCAGTTCTTTATCTCCACAATCCAAAACCTTTATTAAGTTCTCACTCAACCAAAACTTGGCAAAATCAATGGGGCAAATCTCAAAGTGCTTACTTGGTTTTTACAGCGTTAGGACTAAAGCAAATTTCTATTGAGTAGGAGCTTATTCGAGACCAGATTCAAGAAAGAGAGTGAAAACCTTGTGAGATGGCTCAGGAGTAATTTGAAGTTTTATCCCCAATACCTTTTCCTCTCTAAGATGAGGAAAATGGGATATTTGCATCACAGAAAACCTTTGGAGATGTGTTCTTGCCAAAAAACTTTTGCAAAAACCTTAGTTCTTCCTTCAGCGCTGCTTCCACCCGTGCTGTTGCTCACCCATATAACACATTCTTTTCACCCCTTCCTACAGCATGAACAAATATTCTTCACGTTCCCTAACTGATTTTTGGGGTAGGAACAGAAAGGCTGAGAAATTCCTGGTGAGGAAGATTTACAGCTGCAACTGATGCTCTTGTTTCTGATTTCCATGCCAGATTAGCAAACCATGCTCTGCCTCATTTACCCTTTGTGCCTGTGAATTGTATGGTGAATGACATTGTGAGGGTTCTGTTTAGTTGCATTCCCTGCTACCTCTCCTCTTCTTCACCTCTGCATGTTAGAATTTGTCTGTTGGTGACTGAGATTTTAGACTTTTTAAATTTGTCTTTTTTCAAGCTTGTCAGTAATAAGCACTAACATGGCCAAACTAAACCCACTGGTACTAAAACCACTTCTGAGCTTCCTGGAAGGGGCAGGATGGAGTAGGGACACAAACGCAGCTGTGGATCCTGCAAAGCTGTGATCCAGCTCCCACATTTTAGGTACAGTCCCTAAATCCTCCAGCACAGCATTTCTGCCTCATGATTTGTGAGAAGGCTTGTAACTGGCTATATCAAATTCTGTACCTTTGATACTACACTGGCAAAGGTGCTGGTAGAAGTTCAATTACAGAATCCCTTGTTCAGTATGTTTGCTCAAAGGACAACAATGTCTTTCCTCATCTTACAGGTTTATTTTACTGCTCTGAACAAGGTTGCAAGGTTTGGAACTGCTGAAATGGAATCCATCCTAAATAATCACAAAACGCACCCTCTGAGACTTAATAATCTTGCAGAAGAGCAGTATTTGTGTACACCCACTGAAATAAAATGGGAGCACAATCATCCCCTGATATCATTACAGGGCTGATGGAAGTCATTCTTGAATTTAAAGGATATTTTATGCAGATAACTCTACTAAGTACAGAAGGAATTTAGGCACATAATGTCAACAGTTTGCTGAGACGAGAGTTCATTCTGAAGTGAAGCAGCTCATTTATCTCTCTCAGTAGTGCTCTTTGCACTATCCACTTTAATTTTCCAACAGAAGGGTGAATAATAGAATTATTCAGATAATCCTCCACAACCCCTCCCCTGGTCCCAAAATCAATACAAACTTTGATTTGCCTTGAATTCTCTCCCTAACGTACAATGAAGATGTAATTCAAATACCCCCAGGTATGCACACTTCATACAATATGCAGCATTAGTGTCTCACATGGCCTTTGATTTGAGCAACCTAGGAGCTGCCTGGATGCTCTTTCCAAAGCAGACTAGGCAACAGGAGCTCTTACACTACCTCACCTTCATTTACCAGCTGATATTCAGAAACACTGAAAAGACATTATTCTTTGTCTGGTTTCTAATTTATTCTGTAGCTGAAAAACTCATTCCAGCAAAAAATCCTCCATCCAGCACAGATGCAAAGAACTCCTTACAGGTTAAGCAAGAAGGAAATTTTTTAATCTATGGATTGCTTAGCGTTTATACATTTGTGGTCTGACAGACAACTGCTCTCTTTGATTTAAAATAAACAAAGGAGAAAATGAGCTGTGCTATGGCACTGTTGAGTTTATCAGGAAGCAGGACTAGGCGAGGCAGTAAATTTCTCCGTGCCCCAGGTTCTAGGATCCTGTATCACGATACAGAGCTATTCTCCTGGCTCGCACTGTCAGCAAGACCAGATGGGTCTGATTAGTTCCAACCCAGAAATACAAATGGTTGACAGTCTGTACGAGACAACAGGGAACAGAGAATTCAGTGAAGTGAAATGCTAGAAACCTCCAATTGCACACAGATATTCGCTGCTCCTCAGGCTACAATAAAGGAAACGCCAGGAAACGAGGAAGTTTGGCCTGCGTTCAACAAGCGTGCTGAGCTAAAAGTAGATGGCAATCCACTTACTGCATGGTTTCCTTTGTCTAATACATCAGTTACTTAAATATAGTTTAAATGCTAAATCCTGGTGCTAGACAGACTGGAGAGAGGGGAGGAGTCCGCTGATCAGTGATATGGGCATAATTACATTCTCTGCTGTAGATAGAGCTGAAAGTCCTTGAGGAATAAGGCAATTTTTTCATTTATTTATTTTAGTGATGAACAAAATCTGCAGATACGCGCACCTCGTGTCTATAGACGCACTTAGGAATTAGAGAAGCAAAAGATTAAGTCTGCTAAAACTGGTATTAAGAGTGTGGCATCCTTCAAATTGCTGCAATTCTGCAGAGCTGCTGAAATCCTTCCCTGTGACGAGTGGAATTACAAAAAGTAAATGATAAACTCTTAATAATTGTGGAATACTTGTTTTGTTTCATAAGCTTAAATCACTTTTAGAGTGTTGCACAGGAGGGAAGGCCCATCTGCCTCTGAATAGTCACATGAACATTAGGAGACAGCAATAACTGCAGTAGGATGGATACTTGCTTAGGATTCAGTATATCAGTGCAGGTCTCAATTCCCCACTCTTCCAATCAGTCATTTCTTCCCTGTGCCATCTATATTCCTGGAGATGCACTGAAGAGTATCAGTGCTCTGTATCTGAGATCACGTAAATACCTTAGAGAGAGAAATATAATAATCTATTTCAAAAAAAGCAAAAAAAAAAAAAANAGGACAGCCTGGGTAAGCTCTGTCTAGTTGATTTAGAAAACATTTTAAAGACTCTGATAAGCTCATTAGTACCAATGACTAGATATAGGCATTCAAATCCCTGTAAATACAGGAGGGCAACATCATGGATAAGTATCTTCCTTTTTCATTTAATAAAGAGCTCCTGAGGACCACAGATTTCAGGATGTCTGGTTTCCTTCCGTGCTCACTCCCCGACAGCAGTGCAGAAATGGAACAATTGTTGTTTCATTTACTCTTTCCCGGTAGAAATGGGAATCCAGTTAGCGGAATGCGAGGGTGACGCTGTCAAAATCCCCATCTTTTGCCGGGAATCTCAGTGTGATTTTCTACAATGAGGTTATCCTTCCTTCAATACAGACGAGGAAAGCTGGCACAGAGCAGCTTGAGCTGAGAAGCAGTTGCAGAGAGCTCAAGAGCTGCCACTCCAGCCACCAGATGCCTTTTCACAAGGGCATAAACACTCTATCACACCGTGCTGCACATTTGTAAATGTAATTCCCACTCAATCAGCATGTTAATTCCAGCATGATTCATCCTTTCCACCCAAATAAGTTTACACTGACAGGTTTGTCAGGTACAGAAATACAAAGAATGACTGGATGTGTGGTTCCTCCTCACTCAATACAACCAGATGGACCAAGAGGTGAGCAGACAACAGCCTGGGGCCAGAGAAAGGCTTGCAAATACCCCTGCAGTAAGGAGAATGATAACAGCTTATCACCTTCATTTTCCCATAAATTTTCATGTACACATATGGTTTTAATAGGATTCTTTTAAGAACCTATGGCAAATCATGAAACCTTGGTATTTCTGCCATGACCAGCCCCTGAAATGTTGTCAGCTCTAACCAGGAGACGCGGGTGTCACACAAATCCTCCCCAATTCAGCGTCAGTGTCTCTGCCAACTTCGGGGATGCACAATCCAGCCTGTGACTGTAAGTCTTGTGAAATTCTCTCAGCTTTTTGAGGGGCTCCAGCCTCGGGAAAGATGTGACATCATTTCATTGCTCATTAAAAGCAAAGTGGATTTTACTACTCCTCCCTGTCAAGAAAACTTGAAAAAGTCATCCCTGAAAGCTCTGAAACTGAGAAGCAATAGTTTACAACATTAAATGTGTCAGGTCCCTTCACATCACTCTCAGGTTTGGAGGTCTGATGCCTGTTTTCCATCAGCAATGCTATGACATGTTATCTTCCATGCAAAACTGCCTTGAAGTCCTAACTCCACTATTTGCCTACACCACTATTTACCCACTCCACATGGGGGTTGTGAGAACGACTGCAAATGTTTCCACAGCGTTTTGAATAAGTGAACTAGTATATGTTTTAAATATTATTCTTATTTGCCTATGACTATGCAAACAAGCTGCGTCCTGGATCTCAATCAAAACAAGGCAAATGAAAGCCCAAAGCTGTAATTGAAGGAAGCCCCACGAACAACAGGAATGTTAATCCACACGCCGTGCTGCATCATGCTTCAAATGGTCAAGTGCGTTCTTCAGAAAGAGGAGATATGACTACCTGCATATTCTGCCTAATTCTTTAAATGAATCTTTAAGTTTTTTCTGAAAGTGCAGGGAATCTGCCACTCCAGCAATCCCAAAACCACCCCTGAACACTTGTGCTCACACACAAACGCAGCAGAACTCTGCCATTTATCACCGAAAAGACAACAATGATTTGAAGATCAAGGGCTTGCATCTAGCACATCACTCAAGGGAAAATTTTGTAGAAAAATCTTTTAAAATGCAGAAATGGTTCTTCTGGGTGACATTCTTCCATCTTTAAATCATTAGGAATGATTTAAAATGGGCTGCACTTTATTGGCTGCCACTATTGCTATTCCATCGAGTGGTATCAGAAGCTGTTTAACCCTGTCACCCTGGAGGAGGATGAGGTAAGTTCTGCTCTCAGAACAAATGGAAGGCAAACACCAGAGGTTAGAGGACATTCATATACAAACAAAAGGCCCTACTCCTGCTTTGGATGCGTGCTTTCTTGAGGAGCCACCTGTAGGTGCCTAAAGCTGAAAGGTTTTCCAAATCCTGGTATATGAATATACCCGTACGCTGAAGGAAGAATCCTTGAGAGAATTGGTTTATATTGAAATCACAGCTTTTTTTACTGTTTTTTTTTTTAGTTTTTATCAGAAATACAAAGAAAGGCCAGAGATGAACTACAACCATGGCTGCAAGCTTTACACCTGAGTTGCCCTACATTTATGGGTGGCCTTTATCTGGAGCCCTAGTTTGGGCCCTGTCTTGAATTATTCAAGACAGAAGCACTGTATAAATCTGAGTTTAATAAAGGCAGGGGGATCTCTCTGCCATGACATCATTACTTTATCAGCACAAGAGATGGGGGGCTTGACTGGAATACAAAGAGAAATGCCTGCAAGAAAAACAGTAATTATTATAAAAGGTCTTAAAATCAGCTGCAGGAGTGCTTGTGGCGAGTGGCTGTAGCTGCACAAAATGAAATGTGCTGCCATAACCTGCAGCCCCTCTGAGGGCAGGATCTGACTTCAGAGGAACAGGGCAAAGGCAGAAGGATGCATGGAGATGGGGAACTGGGCTGGGGGCAATCCCCAGTGCTGCCGAGCTGCCTGGTCTGGCCTGCAAAACTTGGAAAGACAAATTACCTCCTCAAAGAGCTCTGATTTATCTGGTTACATCAGTACGTTCTCACTTGTGTTCCACCCCTCTTCCTTCCCGAAGCGAGGGGGAGAAGCCACAGCTCCATGTGGAGCTCTCACTTCTACTGGCTCTGCTCATGGGAAGGGAAGGCAGGAGAATAAAAGCTGCCACATTTCACCCTGAAGTTTCAAAATCTTTCAGGCCACCAGAGAACCAGTTTGGCACCTCCCTTTGCAGTGGTCCCATAATACCCAAACTCTTTCACCCAACACAGCTCCTCCTGGCTGCTGGGATTCCCAGGGACACACTCAGGATGTGTTTCTGCCTCAGGTATATCTTCAAACACCCTTTGCCACAGCTGACACCACACAGGCTGTGGATGCTCCCTCCAGGCTGCATAGGGATTTGTGCACACTAAACCCAATGCCACATTTTCCCTTGGTGCCGAGCAGGAGAAAAACAGAAGGGAGAAAGGAAACACTTGCTCCAAGAAGCTACTTACAAAATAACCGTGGAACTATGTGCTGGGAGAAAAAACTGTCACCTGCACTGATCATCCTGCAGCAGGAGGACAGGAAAAGAAAAGAGCACAAGTAGGATGTTGAGGAAGAAGCAAAACTGCAGGGCTACACCTGTGGTATCACCTGAGCTCTCTCCCAACAATAACCAAAAGTCCCCTTTGGAGAGAACAAATATAAGTGTCTCCATGTGGAGCAATCCAAATATTGCATCCACATGTGCAGAAAAATCCCATGTATAAAAGAAGTTTATCTTTAATCCTGGTGCTACCCATGAGCTGCCTCTGGTTGTGATAAAAATTCAAATCCACACCTACGGGAAAGCAGGGAAGACAGATTTTGTGTTTGACCTCAACACAGTCACCCACAAGCTAATACTTCTGCTTTACGAACCTAACTGCACTTCAACTGCAAAAGAGAAAGATGGAATAATTAAATTTAATTCAGGAATCCAGAACGAGGAACAGAGGGATAAATCTTAATAGGAACATGGGATTAATATCTTAGCATAAATAATAGTCTCAGGAATCGCGTTTTGATGATTCAACAGTTCTGCTATAAATAATTCACATCAATAAAAGAGAGATAACATCAAATTCAGTTGGAACATTGGTTAATCTGAGCATAAAGTGAAGGACTTCACTCAAACTAAAGGACAGCTATAAGTAACTGCTCTGCTGTATGGGAATCAGCACTGAGTATTTTCTGCACATTCACATGTGTTACAAATTGCTTTCCAAGGTTACAAAAGAGTATCTAAGGGGTGAAGAAGGATAAAAAAACTGGCAGTGGACACAGCTTAAATGCCTACACTGTGCAACAGAAAATGAATGCAGAACAAACAAGTCTGCTGGGTGATCCTTTGTGTTCAACGTGAGAAATACTTTGTCATTTCTAATTTAGAAAAATATCTGTGTTCACCTGCAAAGTGTAGTGACAAGAAGGGTATCATAAACTGAGCCCAGATATCAGGACTTTCTGGTTGCTCACTTCAGTCTGACTTCACGGTTTCCACCTTGACAGCACCATCAGAGAATGGGCCACCCACACTAACAAAAACCCCTAGTTCTGAAAAGAATAAAAATATATATTAAATAAGCCATGGAGCAAGAAAGTCCAAAGTGGGGGGTGGTGAGGCACAAGGGGATAAATAGATGGTTTGTCCAGCCTCATGGAGAACACTGGAGTAGGGCTTGGCATCACAGCCAGGTTTCCCAGGTGCCAGGATATAACACAGACTGCACGAGTAACCTTCTCCCTGTCCCTGGGCTGGAATGTGATCAGCAACGGGATCAATATTAATAATGTATTTGAAAGGCTTATTATTTTTCAATGGTGCTCTTCACCCCAGGGAGGTTTCCAAAGCACTTTAACAATTATTTATATATGAGAGTCGGTTTTCCCAAAGAAACGCAGCCATCCCTGTGATCCAAAGTGGCAGCTGTGCTGCAGTGCAAAGCAGGAGGAAAACTGGCTGGGGCCAGAAACTCAGGGAAGGGACTGCACTGAGTAGGAACTGCGGGAAGTATTTAGGTAACAGACTGCAAGATTTAATTACACAGGTTGGAAGCCGGCCAGCAGGCACGAACAAATGTTTTCAGTGTTGTGTTTAAATATTTTAATTTGCTTTTTTTATAGATGTTACTGTAAAAATAATAAAAAATGGAAAAGGGTACTTGTTAGACAGAGCATTCCCAACAAATGAAAGAAGTTGGTATTTTTATCCCCCAAAACTCTGTAAAATATATAAAAAGTTCAACTCCTATTGAGAGTTCCTTGAAAAGAGGCAGAGAGGCTTTGCTGTAAAACACAAAACACCATCACTGGAAAAACAGGCACCACCATCACTGTCTGCAGCGATTAGAAAGATTTAATTTATCTTTCTTTAAGCATAATAAAGCCCTCCTTAGGTCAAGGTTGCCTTGACTTCAGTACATCATGGCTCAGACCCTGTGTCCTTACTTCATTCAGTAACTTTACTTACAAATCTTTTTTTTTTGTCATCCAACTCCTTCCAGTGCCTTTTTTCTTAACGAGCTGACACTCAGTATGTCAGATTACAACCCCCCTGTCCTGCTCCACCTGTGTCCCTTCACACACGTGGAAGCAGAGCCAAGGTCACCAAGACATCTGAGATCTTAATTAGCACCGCAGGGCCCTCGGAGCTGACCAGCCGAGGTTCTGCTGTTCATCACAGCCCTGAAATTACCTTTCATCTCCCAGGCTTATGAAGATCTGAAGCCCTGGATGTGGGCAGCTCTGTGACAGACCATGCATCAAAGGCACGCTGCCATGAGAGCCAGCACCAGCAGAACACCACCATGCATCACCTTGGAAATCCCTGCTCAAAGCTGGATATTTCTCCTCCTGGACTCAAAGCTGTTGTCTCCTGACAGTGCTAGGATGGATTAGCTTGGAGAGAGAGGTTTAGCCTTCTGTGGGCTGGTATTAGAGCAATTAGAGATTATAGTGGGGATACCTGTAAATCCTATCTGCATGGAGAACAGAAATATGCAATATTTGGTTCATTATGTCTCAATGACAGATGAGGCTGGGATCAAACAATGCTAAGCATGCACAGAGCCCTTTTTACTGAGTATTGGGTCAATAACTTATAATTATGCACAAATAACACGTGTCAGGGGTGATTGATAGCACTCCAACCCACCCACAAAAGACTTCAAGGTTGGGCCAAATCACATCCCATAAATGACTTAAGTAATTTGTTTGCTTTCAATTTTTCATCTCACACTCATCATCACCTTGACATCTGTCTGTCACTTCAGCCTCAAAGAACTTCTTTAAGGAAAGCCTTTGTGTGGTGAACTTCATTAGACATCAATGGAATCGTAGCTCTTTAGTGTTTTGAATGTTTTTAACATCTTGGGAACAGGCTTGCAGGAATGTGGATGTGCCAGGACAGCAGTCAGGATACACTTTTAACCATGCATGCCATGGGATAATTTAATTGCTTGATACTGCACTGTGTTATAATATTTTATTTTCCAGAGAAAATGTAAAGACAATACCTAAACTTATTCACATCACCTACTGACAAAACCTAGCTTTTCAAGGAGTTTGAGTATTTTTTTACTTTTGCTTTAAAAAAAAATATTTTCCCACAATTTGTTTCATTGTGGCCCGTTCTGTCTCTCTGTTCAGTACTCAGGCTGTACAAGACTGATTACCATAAAAAAGTTAGTTTAGAAATCAGAAATAACAACTCACTTGTGTGAGAAGCAACATGAAACATATTGAGGCTGGTTCCTCAGCAACAGTACAGGTCACATTTTCCATGGATTTGGGGCCCAAATAATACATGCCTGTAATATCCCCAAAGTTAGCAGTCCTTTCAAACAAATCTGCTGTTTTAAATACAAATGAAGAGAATTTCTTTCCAGGATCCCAATTTTCAGGGTCTGTCCCAGCTGAATGTCCTCTTGTAACATATCCCACCTCTCCTGCTCAACGCATGAGAGAGACTCCTCTGCCAGAGGCACTTCCCTCATGGTTTCATGAGTCCACCTTCAACCAGGCTTTAGGTCAGAAGGACAAGCCTGGATTTAGGTGATGTCAGCAGCACATGAGAAGGTTTGGTCAATAAAACTTGCTGGGTTTCTTCCCCTCCCACCTCCCCCTTTGAAAAAAAAAGTGGAGATGAGAAGTAAAGGATGGTGGAGGAACAGAGGAGGGGAGGCAGCAAGACCAGAGAGCATCCCCCTCCTCCCTCCTGAGTGTTCTTGTCTCTGCTGCCTGTCCTGCCTCCACCTACCCCAATCCTGCCCCAGAAGACCCAAGAGATGATGAGACACATCTGATCCAGCTCCTCCTCCAGCCAAAGGCATTGTTCCCTGGATGTCCTGCTCTCCTTGGTGCCACCCCCTGCCCGCTGAGCTGAGGCAAACTGCACCCAGCCATGGATGCAGGGCTGGGCAGGAACCACAGCCAGGGCACCCCAGGGCCCCCAGACCTCGGCCCCATTTCAGCTCTGGGGTGTTCCCAGCCCTGCTGCAAAAACACCGCTGGGACCACCTCCCATCTCCCTTGGAGTGGTTGTTTACTTCTCCTAATTCAGACCTGAACTATGAAATATTAAGATGATATTAGGGAGAATACAGAAAAGTCTCTGAAAATAGACCGGTCCTGTAGCCACAGCTTTCACTGTTCTTCATACATTAATCAATAGTTCATATTTAATTAATTAGCACCAAGTTCACTTGGTGATGAAAGTAGAATTTCCATGAATAGGAAAATAAATTAATGTGAAAATCCAGCTACCAGGCTGTTCTAAAGACTCTCTCCCACTGACTTACATGTGATAATAGATGTCCTTTCTTTATATTATTAGGCTTTTTGAGCTTTTTTAAATTTTATTTTTTCAGAGGGAAAAAAAAGACAGCTCTTTTTTTTTCCCCCCACCAGCTGGGCAAGAAATATCTTAAGCTCTTATTGCAGCAAAGCCACCTGTCTGGTTTAGTTAGATGGTATCAGCAATCTGTGGCTCAGCACTGACTTAGGAGCACACTTAGGATGCATCGTAACTGCTCCAGACAGCACTTGAGTCTAAAAGTACAGAACATTTACCAATTAGAGAACCAACCCAAAGCATTTATTTCCAACCAGAAATTTAATAAACTGCTGATATACTATGGAGTAAACACCTCTACTGCTGCTGAGCAAAGTATGTTTAATATTCAAAATCTATCTGCAACATTATCGTGTTCTCTTCATTAGAGCATCAGTTTTGTTAATTAGCATTTGCTCATGTGAGTAGTCCCCTTGACTTTAATTGATCCATTTTCATGAATACGCAGAACATAATTTTATAGTTAAAGAATTCAGTTCCTGGTGAATGCAACAGCCGCTGTTCTCAAACTTTAATTCTTAGCATAATAAGGAAATAAAAATGAGTACAACACTTTTCATCAGATAGAAGAGAAATGTGTGTAAGGCAGCAGTGGAAACAAGAATGAGTCCAAGACAAGATACCTGGCTATCAAATCCATTTTCTTTGCTCCCTCGCCACAGCAAAACAATGCTGGTAAGAAACACAAAATACTTGGCTGGAGATAAAGTTGTATCTATTATAATGGCAAGTCCTTCACTAGCACTGCTTGTGTTTTCTGAAAGGCCGAGAAGCATCTGCCCTTCAAATGTCTGGAGTTAACAGACCACGAGATGATCTGCTGAGAACTGAGGTTTTAGAAGAAAGAGAAACAGCACAAGCCCCATCTGTTTCCCAAGGATTTGTTCTCAAGCTCTCACTTCTCATATCTGCTCTGTGCTTACAGCTGAACCTTCTTGTTTACACTCCTTTTTATTCTTCAAACTAAAGGCTTCAGAATGGATTAAGGATTTTTTTAAAGTATCCTTAACAGTAGGATGGTTCAAGAAGACTACTGTAGCTGAAATTTGGAAGCTTTCTTTAGGATGGAAATTGAAGATGGAAGCAGTGTTTTTCCTTCAGAACTCCTTATCACATTTCAAGAATATCAGATTAGAGATATAAACAGAGATAAGAGTTTGGGTCATAGAGAACTCCTCCAGGCTGACAGAGTGGGTGTGGGCACTGTATTGCCTCCATTTGTTCAAACTGTTCACAGCCCTGGCTGGAAGTTGTTCCCATTTCACCATGGGCTTTATGTCTTTAATTTTATCCTTAATCCAGAGTCTGAGGACACAGAGCATGAAATCACCAATAAATCTTTAAGTTTATAAACTAAAAAGGAGTCACTTTAAGTAATTCAGAGAGAATTAATATGTTTCAGGAAGCAAGTCAATTTAGTGGGCTAATTGCTGTGTATATTTTTTTAGAGGCCACCTTTGAAAAGGTGCCTGCAATCACCAGGTGCCTTTAGAGCTTTCTCATGTGACTGATTAGAGCCACAAATCTAATGGGCTGCAAAACCACGAATGAGAAATGCTGCTCTTTCAGATGAACTGTTTACTCTGTGACCTTGCCATTCCTCAATTTTCATGTATAAGTTAACATTCTTTTACCAATGTTCAGCAAATGTCGAAAAGGACAGAGCCGAAGTTATGTGAAATTGAAAAATAGAGGCCTCTTCAGCCAGCACCTGCACCTAATCCGGATAACCCGATAAAATAGCACCCCTTTTTTCCAGAAAGGCATTTGTTACCCGAGAGACTGACATCAGCTTTGGTGAGACAGCTGACCCAACAGCTGAAACAGCACAAAGATTATGGTCAGCATGTGAAACCCTTTTCAAACACATCAGGATTTTGATGCTTTAAAACTATTCCAAATCCCTACGAAGAGAAGAAAAGGAGAAAGCAATCTAACATCCCTTTGAAGATTCACTACAAAGTTATTTCCTTTAGTTTGGTAAAGAGGTAACTAGCAGACCAAACCAGAAAAACAGTTCCTTTCATGTGACACAGATGGATGACCTACCAATTCTGTCACAGACCACATTATGCTTTGATATATTAACTGTAACATAATATTTATCAGCTAGTGCTACAAATTGCTTTGAAGATGAAAAGCCCCACAAACCAGGTTTGGGTGGTTTTGAACACGATTTAAAAGATGTGTTTTGAAAACATTATTTTCTCCAATGAATTCTATTTAAAAAAAAGCCTGGCAGGGTGGCATTATGGGAGCTTTGGGGGTGGAGGTGTAGGGATGGAATTATATGCAATTAGCAGATATAACTTAATGCACGTGCTCCACCACCTCTTTACCTGGCAAAGGCCCACTGACCACCCTATAGAGAAAAACCCTCTGGATGGGCACTGCTCCATCCCATGGGAGGCACAGCATCCCTTGGTACTTTGCAGGGTCTCAACCTGCAGCACAGGGAAGCTGGAAAACAGAGCCCTTGGGTTTGCTCACCCAGCAGCTGCTTCACGCACAAGACACAATTAGAATTATTGCTTATTACTGCATTTATCATAGGTTATGAAATAAAATCCCATTCTTTGCCCTTCAGGACCCGAACACTTCAATTACCAAATTCTTTCACGACAGAACGCTGTTAAGGCACGAAGTATTCACTGAGAGAGAAAAACAGCAAAACACAGGAAATTATTTATATAGCCAATAAAGGAAATCAATTAATTCAATGAGACAGAAGATGGTAAATTACCATGTGAGTGGATGTAGCCAGTGGTTATTATCAATAGCCTGTGGAGTAACTGCCTCTGCTCCTGCTAGAGGAGGATGTCACAGGATGTGCTCCATGTAACTCAGACACTTTGCAGTCTGCATCATAAACATATTGATTACGTCAGTTAGGGGTCAGGTAGACAGACAATAAATCATTGTTCATCTGGCATATTTAGTCCATTGCTTTTGATAACTCCATGAAGGGTTTCCGAATCTCACATGCAGTAATTTTACCTGGGTACGTACTGCAGGTACTTCATTTTTTTGGACACCAGTATTCATTCTTGTTGATTTCTTTTTTCTTCTTTTTTTTTTTTTTTTTGCTTCATTATCAGTGGAGCCAGACTTGATGGTGTCACCGATGGGAAGGGGGAAGAAGAGGGGAGTGCAGATGTTGCAATCAACTTTACGCTGATGAAGATTTCCTTATCATGAAGTCTGACAAACTGCTTTGGTAGGGAGCAAAGTAGGTGACTAAAGACAGCGTGAAATTTGGATTACAACTGAATACACAAAAGGAACTGGCAGCTGCAGTAGGGAAAGCAGAATTACAGTGAGCTGAAGAACAGGAGAGGGAAAAGTTGAGCTTGCAAAAGTGGTTCTCCTGCTGGAATACTGAAGACAGATCCGGTGGCAATATGAAGACCTCCAGGAATATCCAGCCCTTACAGGACTGAGCTTTGCATTGCTGTTTTCTTCCCTATCACAGGAGGGGTGTATTGTTTCAGTGAAAGGATGACACATGTTCCCTATCTGTAATGCCCAAGCATGAAAGTCATTCAGAAAAAGAAAAGCCACCGGTGACTGCAGAGGCACCCAGTGAGCTATCCAGAGCTCAGTTTAGGCTGGGCTCTCCCTAAAATACAAAGATAGTTTGTCTGTCTACTACTACAGGAAATAGTTAGTAAACTCCTCCCTTTAATTATTTTTAAACAAAAATCAGAAGGAGAAATTTTCTCCTTCCCAGTGGAAGATTTGATTCTGAAGGAAAGACATAGAAAGAAAGAAAAATGGGAATAAAAGCAAGGAAAAGGTGCAAAAACTGGTCTGCTTATACTTTTCCCAACCATTTTCTGGAGAAACAAGATCTAATACCCACATCTGACTGCCTCAGCATGATTATTTAGCACGATTATTAGTTAAAGGAGCTCACAGTGCTGGGCTATATCCACAGCCCTACCAGTGGGTACTGAATGACCTTGCACACACCTTTCTGCCTCAGTTTCTCCAACTGTAAAATAACTGCACCGATATTGACTTCCTGAAATGCCTCATTGACTCAGTACCTAGTCATGAAAAATACAATTATAAGAGCTGAGCATAATTATCAGTTTCTGAGTTGTCTCTGGAAGGTGGTGAGGTGAATCAGCTGACTCAGTAATGAAAAGCCAGGTTTCCTCCTCAAGGTGTTAGAGGAAATTGTTACCTGAAACACTTAGGATGTGACCTTCAAAAGAATTCTGCTCCCCAGAGTTCCAATTTCTGGCCCATTTTAAGACACTCAGAAACAACTGCATTTCCAAGCCAGCTTCTCCCACAACGGATCCCAACATTTGCACACAGGTTCTTCTAAAACTCCCCCAACTCTGCTTCACTGCTGGGAAAGGGGACTCGGCTCCTCCCGAGAATCCCTCCATCCCTTGTGAGCACCATGGAGCTGATTTCTGCATCTGAACCTGCATATTTCCACATGGAAAAAAGGCAGCACATGCCAAAATGCTCCACTCTTGCTCCAGAAAAAATGACCACATGACAGATGAGCATGGAGATGACTATCTTCCTCCTGTACCTGTTTTAATCCAACAGGCCAACTCTGATCAGGGAAAGGTCTAACGACAAAAATTAATTCTCACAAAAAGACACAATGAAGACCTCAGGGCAAAAAAAGGTGGTTTGTGTTTGGTTTGGGTTTTTTTTGGTGCCTTTTTTTTTTTTTACCACAGTGTCTGCAGGGTCTTATTTCAGCCGGCAAGTGTTTTTACCCTGGAAGGGAAATGTAGTCTGGGGAAGGAAGCAGAGTTTAGTCACTGTCTGGGTGTACAGGATACGTGCGTGCCCATGCAAGTGTGTAAATCTGATGCTGTCAGCAAAACTTGCTGTCTCCTGACAGACACCCCGTGCAGCCCTCAAAACTCCTACAGTCAATCCTCTCACCTGTCAGCCTGAAAAATAACCTGGAGTGCTCTTCCCTTCTCTTCCTCCACAAAAACACCAGCAGAGGTACAGTTCTGTCACTTGGAAATATGAAGATTCTGGGATTCTCCAGCACAGCCTCTCTCTGAGGGGTTATTTTAAACATTTTTATCTTCCAGCTCACTTAAAACTCTAACAAATAAAACTAAATGATGGTGTTAATTTTATCTGCTGCTCCATGTACTGCTGCAGTCTTCAGTCTTCCACTGCGGTCCAGCCCCCAGCGGCGCAGGCAGCGGAGCTGGAGCAGTGGGCCCTGGCTGGCTTTACAAGATGCCTCAGCTAATAATCTGTCAATTTATCTTCCTCCACTGTTCTCTACTGCTTTCCACGGGGGGTAACAAAAAATGTTCCCAAAGCTTTTTTATTTTTTTTGGCTGCATACGTATGTCTGTATAATTATCAAAGCATCACTTAACGTTCGCTAAGACAGATCGCGTCATTGAACAATTCATTTTCAGCACTGCAGCCTGGTATGACTGGGCCTTTTGGCATAATTGAATCCAGACTACTGCTGTCAAAACAGGGAATTTATGAATAATAAATTGATTGTAGCCAGCAAAGCTAAGTCTGAAAGATAGCGGGTTATGTCAAGGAATAAGAAGGAATTTAAAAATACAATAAAGATTAATTTAGAATCAAAACCTGCAATGCTTCCAACAGTGGACAATAAAAGCAAATAAAACTGTTGTTCTTCTATGACATAAGTTATAGTTATGCCACAAAGTGCTTATGTTCATAGACAGAAATAAGTGAAGAAAAAACACCTGCACACCTAAAATGTTAGTGCAAATATGAGATGCAATGTAATAATTCAACACTGTGGATGCTGTCACAGCCCTGATGGTTTCTAGGTTGGGTTATCACAGTTTATAGAAGAGGCAATGTGTTTTATTAGATCACCTGATATGCAGAACAGCAGCAGGCAAGTGTTGTGGCATGGCATGTGTTTGTGAGATCTCTGAACTTCAAACAAGCACGGTTCAAGGCTTCTGTGCCACCAAAAGGCAAAAACAGAGATACAAAAGAACTCCACCCACCAAAGAAACAGCCAGAATTAATGGCCACAACTGAAGGCAGAAAGTAAGCTGTAGGGTGCGACTGTCTTTACAGCAAAGGCACTTAGGAGATGGAACAAAGGGTCACAAGGAGGAACACGTTCCCTATCCCATCGCTTTGAAATCATGACGAGCTGCCTGTCTGCAAAGAGCATTTTAACTGCACAGAAGTTACGGGAGCAACGGAGTCATGGGGTAAAATCCTGCAGCCTGTGATCTGTAGAAGTCACCCCGTGACCTCCCAGTCCCTCAGGGCCTTGGACTGCGTTAACCTCTGCCTGTCCTGTGACCACCCAGGGCCGTGCTGGTCCAGGCTCCACATGCAGTTCATCTGCTAAGAGGAGCTAATTAAGACAGCACTGCTGATTCAAAGAGGGGACTCCAGCAATTTCTACATCTCCTGTTACTCCTGTTGTCTGGGAAATTGCTTTCTCCAGCTCATGGCTCTGATCATAGACTTCACAACCCCACTAAGCCTCCATAACTGTTTCCGGATTCCTCTTGAATTCAGAACTGGCCTGATTTGATGATCTTCAGCACTGCTTCAATCATTGTGGATGAGAGTCTACCAGGGTAAACACCTGCCCAAACCTCCAGCTTTCAACACTTGCTCTGCACGTGCTGGCCAAACTCCCTGCACATCACCTGCAGGTCAGACCACAGGAATGGCAGGCATGGACTAATAGGAGCAGATGGTCCTCCAGCTTAATGGTTCCCAGGGAGCCAATGGACTCGATGAAGTAATCATTAGCAGCACATTATGTTGGTTTCATGACAAATTGTCCTCCAGGAATGTAAAAAGTTAACACAGGATCAAGACCTCTCTTCAGAAGTTTGCCATCAACAGCTGGTCAATTATTCTACTTTCAAATAAAATGAGCAATCATAACTGAACTCAGTTTACACAAGACACATAGAAAATTCCAGAACTGCCTCAAATTCATCCTTCTTTTTAAAAAAAAAAGTTCAAATAAGCTAAACAAGAAAAAAATGGTATGACCTGGAGCCACCCTCATTCACACAGTAAATTGAAAGTAACCACTTCCAACTCGGTGGATTTATGAATATGGGTGCTAAAAGAAGGAGAAAACTGCTGGGATGAGGTCTTGTCTGGCAACATTCTGAATAAACATTATTGACTTTTTAGCTGGGGCATGTCCTGATTCCTAATAACATCCAGGTTTCCAGCCCCATATTCCCAGCCTGGATTCACTGCAGTCACATCTGCAAAGCTCTGCAGAAACCTAGAACACCTACAAAGCTCTACATTTAAGCTGTGAATTTGAAAACAAAACCAAACCAAACCCAACCAACTCTGCCATCTGCTAGTAAATGAAACCAGAGGTTTATTGGCAAGATTTTCAATAAGGAAATGGTTCTCAGAACAAGACTGATTGCAATGACAAGATACAGTAATTGGGGCAAACAGATAAACTTTCAGTCATTGCATTGGCTACCGGCCTGAAAACATCTGTGGATTTGAATACTCGGGTCAATTCAAAGGGCAAAAGTCACAATTTCAGGACAGTGAAAATAGTAGAGGCTTTCTACAGACCTCTGTTGACTTTGCTAAGAGCACAAACTCTCAAAAAAGGAGACAGAAAACCTATCTATACATTTGTATGGATGTCTGTATTCAGAAATGAACTGCTCTGTGCCCTGACCTCTTATCATAGCTGGTCTTATTATATTCTTTTTCAATGGTATTGAGTGATTCTATCATTATTAATAAGACATGTTGATATGACATTAATAAGACAAGCCAAGTTCTCCCCCACAGCCTGACAGAATACAGAGTAGCTGATAGGCTTATGTTCTTCCAGAAATGATGGATTTTCTTATTCCCAAGTCTTTCCCCTGCCAACTGCTCTCCCTTCTCATCTAGAGAGGCCTGGAGAAAAGCAGGACAGTGTGGACGGAGGATGGAATCAAATGTTGCACAGATTTATCTTTGCCCACCTGGTCCTCTTTTCCCTTCCACCCACTGTGGAACATCAGGATGAGGCAGTGACAAGGGACTCCGTATCCCATGGAAGAGCTTTGTAACACTCCCCCCCTCAGCAGACTCTCTCTCTAACACACATATGCTTGACTTCACTGAAGAAGTTGCCAGGGAACCCAGCCATGACGGAAAAGCAAATCTATTCAGAAGGAGGAATGACACCTTCTCAAGGAAGGATCAAAATAGGATTAATGCCGGGTACACTTCCACCATCCTTTAGAAGAGGACATTAAAAGTGCTTTGCAAATCAACAGCCTGCAACATCTCTCTTGGATGGTTAAGTACTCTTAATTTCAAGGTCAAGCCTCATACTGTATCACAAAGAGAAAAACTACAAAATAGTCAAGAAACTCTCTCCCATGCAGAGGATTGTGATTTATTTTTTTCCTTCTTTTTCTGGTCCTGTTTTGGGGTGAACTTCAAATTTATAGTCATCAACAATGAAGAGACACTTTCAAGGAAATACTTCAAGGAACATCTTTTCTTCTCAAAACCAGTGAATTTTTACAGATGAAACCTTATTTTGGATCCTGTAATGCTCATCACATCTCAGCCCTTTATGCTCTGCAGCTCTGAATGTTGCTGGTCAAATTCTACCCTCTTTCACACAACAGTAAATCTAGGCTAAATCCACTGATTTAGCTGGAATTACTTGCGTTTCAAGCTCGTTTCCTAGAGCATGAAAATGTTATTTGTGGTAAAACGAGTTATTGTATTTTTCTCTCCATTAACATTGATGTGTTTCATGTAGCAAATACTGGACGTAGGCACTGTGTGCACCACCGATGATGAGGGAAATCAGTAGAAGATCAGAACTTAATTGTTAAATGATCTTTCAGATTGTCAGAAAATTAATGGCACACTGTGGGCCATGTAGTGCATGCCTTGGAAATCTCAGTGCAAGTTCCCAGCTCATTTAAATAATTTCAGTTTATACATTTAATTTGCTCTTTATGCAGACACTTAATTTGCTTTTGTTTTGTTTTTTAAAGAAAACCACCACGTATTAGCAATCTTTATGCACGCACATGTACATACACAATTTCCAAGAAAGTGCTATTTTCAAGCAAATTATATGAAATGTAAAATTAACAAAATGCAAATAATATAAACAATCTAAATTAAATATTAAAACAATGCTATGTTTGAATGACTGGATTTTATTTTCATAAGAAGCTAAACTATAAAGCATTCTTACCAATGCAACACCCAGCTGTTTGGTGTTTAGCAGCGGAATAACATTATTCTAGTGCAGCTGCTGTTATTGTTTGCTGTATTTCTGCCAACTTGTGGAAGCCAGAGATGTTCGTCTCGCAGAGAGGGACAGCTCTGATGAAAGCTCCAGTTTGACAGATGCTCCCATCAACAACTTTGTTCCTCTGATTGACTACACGGTATTTTAGGCAAATTAACCTGTCCAAAAAAATTCTTTATTGCTATGCTTGTGGCACAGATGGAAATATGAACTTGACAATTCTGGGTACTGGCTTAGCAATTAACTGAGATGTTTCAATAGACTAATGAACTTTCATTCAAAGCATGCTCCCTGTCAGGAGAAGAGACAGGCTGTTGTTTGAGGAAGTGTTACAGAATGTCAAATAGATCTTGACAGTGATGCCACTATGAAATCTGAAATATTAGAAAGGCACAGAAAGGAAGTCATTTAACACCTTTATAATCTCGGGTGATCTGAGATGAATCTTTATTATCAAAGTCTGAAACTCTATCACATTTTACAGTCCTTTTGCTGTAATTCACACCCTGGTTAATAACAGTTCTCAGTCACTACAGCTGTTCCATTTTGAATGGTCACCCATTATAGAGGAGGAAAGAAAAAAATCAAGCCATCATTCTTCTGTTTTATGAAGATATTAACATCCGGCTAAATAATTATCTAAGAAACTATTACACGAAACCCAAATTATCTGAAATAGCATGGTAAAAGCAGAACTACGGATAATTAGTGTATATAGATAAATATTAAAAGGATTTATTTGCTTGGGGAGAAACGAATGGAAGGTTCTGGGGTAGGCTGAAGAAAACATATAGAAAGGACTTAAAAACATGCATTTGATAAACTGAATTGACATTTCTGGGATCCAGCTTACACAGTGTATGTAGTGCTCTTAATGCACTAACACTGGACAAATCTCATCCTCAATGGCCTAATTCCTGCACATTTCCAGGATGGGGGACAGGAGGAGCAGGCCAGAGAGTAACATTTTGCTAGATCAGAACTGAAAATCTGATGGTTCTCCCAGCTGTATTTTTCAATCCAATTTATTCAACACAGGCAATCTATTCTTTAATTTTTTGAGAGCTGCATTATTTTCCTTTGGTTGGGGAGGAGCTAAACCTGTCCGACAACAGTCAGGTACCTAACGCTGGGGAAAAACGTGCACTGTGACAATATATAATCCACTTTTCCTACGTACCTCGTAAACAGCTTGAATCTCACCATAAAATATTAAAGCCTAATATTGCAGTTGGTTCCTTCCGAGTATCAAGACTTGGAATAGCCCCAAGCATGTCCAACATGCATTGGAAATGCTACATTTTTAAAGCAAGGCAACATGTTAACTGATATTCTGCAATATTTAGTCTAAAAAACTTCGAACGGTTTTCAAAATTCTTGAAACCATCAACTACTTGATGACCTCATAGCACTAAAATGACCATTAAAATTTAAGTGGGCTTTTTAAAAAGTTGTCAGTAAATACAATAATATGAAAATACTCCTCTGCTGCTATATTTAATCCTACAACAGGAAAATTACTTCTCCTACTTAATCTAACTACAATATTCCCACTGGTTTCAAAGTAATTCCACATATTAGCTTGTAACTTGGACAAGTGCCATACTAGAGTGATTCTTTGAGCTGACAAATTAATAAACCAGGTAAGATGGGCAAACAGCCCTGACCTGTGTCTCCCTTCACCTTCAAGGTAAACCAAGGGCAAGGTTGGATCTCTGGATGCCACTCACTCGTTGCTCCAGAGCAAAGCCCAACTCCTCCTCCATACAAACCACTGGATAAATCATTTATCCTGACTCCTTTCTCAAAGTGTTAGATGCTGCTTACTTCTATTCCTCTTGAAATGATGCTCACAGCCATAAGTATCATAATTAATTATGCAGACTATTATTGTACATGACATACCTGTTTCTTACATTTAACCATAAGAGCAAGCTGTTCAGCTATGACAAATGGGAATACATGTTTCCAGTGCTCTACTTTTCATTAAAGAAGAGAATCGCAGAAAAACAGGCTACTTTTGTCGACCAGAATCAAATAAGAATGTTTTCTATCCACCGCCTCATAGGTTCCTCCCAAAATTTCCTGTTTCACACAATTTCCCAATACCCATTTATGAACATGTCTTTATCTCTGGAGATATAATAGAAAACCTGAAGCAGTCAGAAGGCAAATATCCATTTAAGCATCTTTCAGCTATACATGATATTCAGCAACACGTTCGTTACCTAAACTGCTCACCCCGACACCACTGGATCGAGTGATGAAACACCAGAGTTCAGAGCTAAAGGGGACAATTCAAAGCAAAAAGGGTTTGGCAAAGAGACTGTGTGAGGAATTACTCCAGTCAGAACAGGGAAGGTAGGCTGAATCCCTCGAGAGGAACAGCAGCCCTGTTAGTAGCAAGTGGAAGGTCAACAGATAGCCCTGTTCAGAGGCAAAAATAATGGGGATCTCTTTGTTTAAAGGTGGTAGAAGAGCAAAAAGCTCTGAGGACCTTTGGCATCCTGCTGAGATCAGTGCAGTATTTGCGTCCCAGCGCACCTGGTGTATATTCTCCAGCACAGTGGCTGGGGAGCAGGACGTCAGGCTGGAGCTCTCCAGAACCGCTGCGTCTGTGAGGGATTTGTTGTTGAACGGGGAGAAGTGGGCAGACGACCTATTGACTACACAGATCGATTGCTTTTGTTATCCTGGCCCATGAAACTCTGCCAAATTTTAGTGCCAGTAAAATCATCTGAAATTCCCTTTTAACTTGAGGATGAGGTTTCCGGCTCTTTAAAGCAGCCTGCTCTGATAGCAGGCAATGCAAAGACACTGCTGAAAGAACACTGCAGTGAAAGGCCAAGAAAAGTTCTGTTTGCCAGAAAGTAGAGTTGAAAGGCTTGCCTTGGGAACTGTAATCAAACGGCCAGATTAAAGCAGTGCTGGATCTCCTGAAGTCCACAGGAATTCTCAGGAAGGCCCCGCTCCCGCCCCGAGAAGACAATGAGTCAGCGGCTGCTCTCTCTGTTTGAAAAGCTCCTCTATTTCTTCCTCCATTTCATTCGCATCAGACTGAAGATCAAAGACCCGGTGACTGTCACATGCCTGGTACCTCCTGAAGCACGGGGTGCGTCAGAGGGCAGAGCAACGAGCTCCATCACACAGGAGGAGAATAAAGCTGGGGGGACTGCAGAGGGACTGCTGA
This sequence comes from Edolisoma coerulescens, assembly GCA_013397115.1. Classification (NCBI taxonomy): domain Eukaryota; kingdom Metazoa; phylum Chordata; class Aves; order Passeriformes; family Campephagidae; genus Edolisoma; species Edolisoma coerulescens. The sequence continues at coordinate 405,133 of VWZW01001528.1, forward strand.
TGTGACAGCAACAGGGGAGAACCACAGCCCCACATCCAGCAAACGATGGCACTAACCCTGTGTGAGGACAGATCCTGGATGCATTCTGTGGTGCCTTGAAGTGATGGAAAGAGGAGAAGGCAGCATTACTTGAATGAGGAACATATCTATAGCTATATAAACACAAACGTATATACATCAAAATATTTACAGCTGTACGCTTTCGTAAATCACTGCGCTGCCTTCAGTCTGCAAAACACTGCTGGTGATTTCAACAGCTAATTACTTGGTATTTTCCCCCTCATTCTCCTAGTTCTTTATTCACTATAAAAATGACAGTTGTAACTCCTATAAAACGTTGATTCAATTCGAGACACTTGGTAAATTTACCATCAGCACTTCCAAAGCAAGATTAAGGAACGCCCTACCAACCTGTTCCTGGTTTATAAATAAATTGTACTTCCTGACGCAGAAATTAAATGTGTTGCTTGGGTAAGGTGGTGAACTGCAGCCAGACTTACATTTTGTAAGACAAACAGGCTAATAAGGATTCTTTATTTTTCATTTGACAAGTTCCATCTTTCTGTATGAGCAATATACCAATGTAGAAGATGACTCTGATTTTTTCTCTGCAGATAAATCTGATATATTCTCACTTATTTAACTATAATTTAACTATTGATTGTTCAAAAGGAAATCAGCCCATTCTTAAAGCTGAAGCCTAAACAATCTTTCTCTTTCATTTTTCACAGCACAGCTTTTTACTTTCTTGAGTCATCAAACTGACAACTACAGTCCCGTTTTGGTCGAAATGGTAAAAAGTTGTTTCAGTGCTTGCTGCTGCCCAGTCGTGATAGTTGTGGGTGTAAACGCTTGCCCTTGTTTCAGAATTGGGAGCTGGAGGCTGCATCCTGCCCATCATATTTAATTATCACCATAAGCTCTCCTCCTCCTCCTGCCTATTCCAATGATGGATCATAGCTCATACTACATTGGTGAATTTTTTTATGTAGGCACCATTTCCTTATTATGGTTTGCATTGTGCTTAGCACAGTAGGACTCTGTCCCTATGTGGCATCATAAAACAGTAAGCATAAAATAATAGTAGTAATTATCAGTAGAAAATAATTAGATGAAAAAGCCTGTGACCTCCCAGTGACAAATCACATAAAACCCCAGTACAAAAAGCATTCAGGATACTTAAAAGCATCAGCACCAGCAGAAGTCATGCTGGTGATAAAGACAAGGCAAGAAGCCACAGATGGAAATATTGTAATGCCCTCTGGGAGCATTTCCATCCACTGTAGACACGTCTGTGCTCTTCTGTAATGGGGAAAGACAGGCTCACCTGGAAGCTGGAGTGTCACCCAGAAGGAGCATCTCTGTCTGCACCAACTTCACACAGAATGGGGGCAGAACGGGGTTCTGGCTGCATCACCTCATTTGGAGACCAACACTAAGGGATGGAAGCACTCCCCTCCGAAAAACGGGGCGTGGACTGTGTGACAGGAGCTTCCTAAGAAAGGTGCTTTATGCCACTGAACCTGCAGCATTTTGCTCTGAACCTCTGTTAGGCACTAACTCAATATTATGAGAGGTTTCTCAGCAATTCAGAAGATAACACATCAGGAAGCAGCGTGCACCTTGCAGAGCACTTAATGCTCAATCCAGACATTCAGAAACAGAAGCTTTTCAGAGAGTCAGTGATAAGCCACAGCAGCCACCCAGAGTCCTGCCCAGCATCGCTGGTGATGTCACTCAACACAGCTCCCCTGATTACAATCACAGTTAAACACTAGACTCGAGCTGAGGATCCATCTCATGGTTTCTTTTGTTAAGAGGTCTCTATATACTTATTTCTTATTTTTCAGCCAGGCAACATGAAAACACTAATAGAAAAGAAGCATCCCCACGAAGGCGATAATGAGATGGTAAATCTAGTGATTCTCCTGGAGTTCCTGTAAGCAACAAAAAAGGAGCTGTTTGAAGTAGAGGTTTCCGTCGGAAACACAGAGGGTAATCTTTTAAATACTGCATTTATTCAGTAAAAAATATTTTAGTGAGGCTGCACAGGCTACATGCTTGCAAGGGAGCCTGTCCAATCCTTTGGGTAATGAGTCCACAGTCAGAGTTCCAGCCAGGAGCTCCAGGATCATGCTGCATCTGTTCTACAGACAGAAGGTGCAGGAGGTTTGACTCCAGCAGTTCTCATCCCTGGGGCAGAGGGCATATGTGGCTGTGCCACTGCAGAACAGCTTCCTCCATCTCCACTGACCTGGCTCTATATCAGCACTTTTTCTTTTCCCTGTAACACCTAGAAATGACCTATTTATTTGACGTGCAACTCAGTGCCTTAATAACTTTGCCATTAGTGATGGAATTTGCATCCTCACTAGTGCTTGGACTGTGGGATTATCAAAAATACCATTAAAAATATCAATGATTCTGTCACTGAATGGCACATTTTTAGTGGCACCTACTGTATCAAACCAGGTATGCTGTGAGCAAAAAGGATGTTTATTGAAAAGAATGTTTAGTTTGCAAAGCTTGGGTGCTGCCCAGCCTGACTGGCTGTATGCATTAAGCAAATCCCTGTCCAGAGATTACAGCACAATTTCCTCTCATTAGCGTAAAGTGAGAGACATTTTGAACTTTTGTGGGAAGACATGTTTCAAGAAATCAGAGAAGCCGGTGTCTGGAAGGTAACCACAGGGTCATTACTGCCACTGTGCTGGGTGATAACTCAATAGCAGCTGTAAAACCTGACCTACAAGAGCATCCATGGAAATGGCTCCTTCCCAGGAGTTACAGCACAGCCTGGAAAATATACTTTATAACTTGGTATAGAGACTGTTAACCAGTTATGGTCTCTCATGGCCATGCTCTTCTATCCCCTTGAAAACTGAGAAGGACGTAATGAACCTCTCCCCAAAGGTACAGAAAATACATCCCTTTACCAACTTCCCCTTCTGGCGATGGGAAAGAGATGGTTTTGCCCAGGTCTGCGGGCTCAGCTTTGGGAAGCAGCAGCTGGCTCGCTCACTTCCACAGCCTCGGAGGCATAATTCCCTTCTTCAGCTGGAAAGGGGAAAAAGCTTTCTTTCCTTACTCCCTCCTTTGAAAAACCTCACACACAGAGTGCTGTGAGGGGAGGACTGCTGGTACTCCACTGCTTCCCCAGAGCCCCGAGCTGCTGTAACTCAGCTGAGCACCATCTCCTGAAATAATCGTTTGTTTATATTAAATCTTACTTCAAACATGGTAATGGTATCATTTTATATTTATACAGAGCTATTCATCCCAGAGGATCCCAAAATGTTTCAGCTCCTTATGGGCAGCAGCTGTTTAATAGCGGATGGTATGACTGCACAGCAGTGCGGGGCAGGAGCAGGCAAGAGCTCCACATCCAACAGAAACTGCAGGGGGAATTCAGGCAGGTGAAACTGAATTACCCAAATTGCAATTTAGCCAAGACGCCTGGGGCTAACATCTCTCTGCTCACAAAATGTTGCCCTTAACAATTCGGAGGGCATTCATCTGTTGACAAATAGAGAGAAATGTCTTTGGGTATTCATGCAGCTTGCTCAACTCAAAAGCAAATTGAAAATTATAATAAAGCCTGTTCCACATTCTTCATTCATTAAAGCTGTGTTTGTGCCACGTTATTTCTGGGCACATTAGCATCTGCTGGGAAGAGCTCATTAAATGACCATTAGCCTGATCTCCACTCCTTCCAAGACAGTGCAGGAGCTGAAAGTCTGTCCTTCCTCCGTGGCACCACACATGGAAATGGCAACAGGACAGGATTTCATTTTGCCAAGACAGATAACAGAGAAAATTTTTTGTTGGAAGCAGCTGTGAAATAGAAGGAAGAAAGTGCAGGAAAAAATGTTGCTGAATAGCAAGCCTAGGAAAAAGTACTGCCACAGTCATCGAGGAACAACTGCAATCATCCACAAAACAAAACAAGGACAACCTTGGCCACCAATCTACATAGATCCACCTCAAATTCACAGATCAGTGGTCCATCAACAAGTCAAGAAGTAACTCAGGGTGTTGAAATGACCCTTAAAGTAATGGAGCCAAAGAAACATTGCCTGGCCCCAGAGTTTTGCCAGACCCATCTGTAACGAAACCACATCTGCAGCACCTGGAGGCAGCTGCAGAACTGACACAGCCTGAGCTCCGTGGAGGAGGAGAAAAAGTTGTGGAAACAGCTAAGTTGAGGAGAGAATGAGAAAGAATCAGATTTGACATGGGAAGCACCAAAACCCAAATCAATTCTCAAGTTCTCATGGTTTCCACAGTACAGATCAGCTCTGAGACAAGCTAGAGGTGACACATTTACATTGCTTTGCTTTTCTTTTTAAAACAAATTACTTCTCACTCCTACCAGCACAAAACATGACAGCTGGAGTTCACAGACACAAAAGTAATATTGCAGCTGCAGGAATGAAAAGATGGGAAGAACCTTGCACTCCAAAAGTAAATAAAAGAAGTTAAGGGCTAAAAATTGTGTCTGGGGATTTTTGTTTTGTGGAAGGCTTTCCTGGTGGAGAGAGTCCATCAGAGCACTGGTTTTATCACTGCCTCATGTCTTCCCCCTCTTTTTGATTTACAAAGATACTGATTTGCAAGGAATTACAACGAATAATAAGGAGTAAGAGAAATTGGCACACAGGAGCAGGGCACTACAGTCATCTCCCTTCTTACCACGTCTGTGATACTCCTTCAAAACATCCAATTTGGAGCTAAATTCAAAATAGTCTGTTGTTGGCAGTCATGGAATAATCCAACAACCGTCCTCATGACCATTTACCAAATCTGCAGATTTACAAGCCCTGCAGATTATGCCTTTCCCTGGATTTATGGCTGTTTGGTGCTTTAGCCTCATTTCTCAAAGAGCCAATATTAAAGAATCTCAGTGTCTCTGTGCTCCCCTCCAGAAGCTTTGTTTGAGCCCACTTCAGCTGACCTTGCCAGAAAGACAGAGATCTCGAGACCTTTTTTCAACAAGTTCCAGAAAAACTGTGGAAGGACCTCCACCAAGGAGAGCCCCAGTGTGAGCTCAGCTCCTGCCAAATTCCCAGGCATCCCCTGGGACAGAGTCCCCACCAGTGCCCAGCACTGATGCCACAGCCCAGGCTCTGGAAGGCAGCTCCAAGAGATGTCCCAGCAGGAAACCCGGCTCCAGCAATTCACCTGCTTGTATTTGCTAATCTTCCTTGTCGCAACTGCTCCGGCCAAACAGGTTTTGGAAACTTCCCAACGATGTTGCGTGTCAGCGAGTTCTACACACTAATTAGACACTGCACAAAGGCTTTTCCTTCGGGGTGCCTCGGGTTTCACTGACTATCCCCCCCTTCCCTGCAACCCAGAAGGAATTAGATAGTCTACATCGCAGACAGTAATTACTATCACCTTCTCCTCTTAATTGATCTGGCTCCAGTGAGCAATAAGAAATTAAAATAATTAGCAGATATGCCTAGCGTTCCTGAAGTCCCACCTACACTTTGCAGTCTATTTACTTCAGAATCAGCCGGGTCCATCGCTTTCCCTGCCTCACCACATCTGACTCGCCAAGCCTGGAGAAGTTTCCCAACTCATCCTCAAAACCCAGCTGTAGCTGCTGCAATGGGCAAGTGCTCCATCACCAGCCCTGGTGAAACAGCTCTTCCTGAAGGCTCATTTGGAGAGCAAGGGAGGCTCAGTGCTCTCCTGTCCCCCGGAGAGACAGAGCATTACAGGGAGGTCTTCCTACTGTCAACATTTATACAGTTGCTCCACTTTCACAGAGAAACACATACATCCAGGTTGGGCTGAGAAGCTGAAGTCTTGGAATAAAAACAGCATATTTAAGGGATTAATTTCAGTTTTGTTCCTAGTGATTTCAGCATTGCATTAATTAATGTTCCATCTTGACTGCTGAGCAAGGACAGATTTTTTTTATTTTAATAGGAGAAGAGAGCTTTGAGCACCATGTGGTTTTTCCCAAGCACTTGCTCCTCCAGTAGCTAAATGTGGAGATATCGCTTAAAGTAAATTGTGCCCTCTCTCTGCCCTTAGCAAATAGTCAGTGGTTTTGTTTTTTTAATTTTCCCGTCTACGCACAAATAATCTGCATCTATTGCCCTCCTTTCAAGAAACAAGAGAAAATCCAGACCCCAGCAAAGTTCAATCTTCCCCTCCCTGAACTCTGTAAATTTAGTCAACAATATTAATCCACATCGAACAATTCTGCAGAGTACAACAACAAGCTGGTTACACAGACAGGGATGCATTCGGAATTTAAATGAGTTCCTGTTATTCTCATTCTCTTCAAGTCTGCACAGTGCTGAAGAAGCCTGTCTAATGTCTCTTAAACAGAGAAAAAAAAATCAATTTAAAATATTTTTGACTATTCTGCTAGTACTATTGTCTGTACTCCTGAAGGAGAGAGTTTCTTGATTTGCCCTCCCTCCCCAATTAAAGGCAGCCATCAAAGATACACATTGACCCAGTTGTCTTGACAATGCTTTATGATTAAAAGACTCAAATACCTTCAGCTTATCATGCATTTAAAAATATAATGAAAACAAAGAGTAATTTAACATTCTGCAAGTTTGTTGTTTCTTTATTCCTTCTACTTTGAAATTCTTTTATTAAAACGTTTTTTTTTATTCCTATTGCAATGCTACTAATGAGGGCAACTCCTAAACTCATTGTGCTAGGAGCTGTACAAACAAAAATAATGATAGAATATGCTCTTATTTAACCTGCATTCATACAACATATTCTCCCACCCTCAACTCAACATATTGTGTAATGGTTGGACTGATGCCTATCAGGGAAATGGTGAACATTTGTGCCTATTTAAGTCAAATCAGGTCATAGTCTGTTCTTCCTGCACAACACTCACTGATTTAAAACACATTATATTCCCCTGTCTCCTTTTCTCCAACACATCAAGGGATTACTGGAAAAAAAAGAAGAGAAGATCTTGGCTACCTTTCAAAGTAGGCTCATCTGTCTGTTTGTGTCCTCTCGAATAGCACCAGGTTGCATAAGTTAATGTGGACTGTGCTCCTCCACTCCTGGCTTCAAAGCATCCCTTCCACCAAAGTGCTCATTAGGGAACTCTCCGACCCTTCACCAATAATCTCTATTCCTTGCTCTCTTCTAGACTCAATACAAGCAGCCTGCTGCCTTTAACATCCAGGGAAGCCTTTCTGTGTATCCATATGGACACAGGAACGAGGATGGCACTGACAGGCACAAGTGCCCAGTGCCTGCAAGGTCCCTTTCACTGGGTCAGCAACAGAAGTGAAAGCAAAGATTGAAAGAAAAGTTGGAACGTTGACTGTGTGAAATAAAACCAGCTCTAGGGCTGAAGTGAAATTCCTTCATGAGAGCCTCACCTTAGACAAAACTCCAGTTACACTCTGGCCCTACAACACTGTACCCCGAAACAAAAACCTTAATGCAACTCAGAGTGGACATTTTCACAGTAAAAGCTGACTGCTGTTGGTATGCTGAACTGAATGTGACAAAGGAATGCATCTGCTCTTCAAGGCCTAAATATTAAATAGTATTTTCTTTGAAAACTTTGCTTAAGAAAAAAAATCCCTTGCTCTCATTTGAGCTAAAAATTTTTTTGGTGTTTTCTCTTGGGCTCTTAGAGCTCCTTTACGCATTTTATTGTAAAGAAAGAAGGAAGAAATATGGTAATTTAATGTTTATTCTTCTTTGTGAACCACTCTCGGCTCTTCTGTATAAATAACTAAATGCTCTTATTAGTCCTAACATACTGAGAAATACATTCTATTTGAGACTTCTCAGTGTGAAACCTATGGCAAACCAACTTCTGTCTCTTGCCCTTATTTTTTCAACAGGAGTCTGATACTCCCCTCTAGTTTTTATTCACCTGCTGTTCCAGCAGCAGCATCCCTCCAGGTATTAAGAATGGGCCAGGACCATGCTCTTACTGGGATAGCAATGTTCTTTTCTGTGATCACACAACCCAGCCCTTGCACTCACTCCTGTCTATCAGCAGACAGAACCTGCTCTGCAGGCTCCACCGGGCTGGGCACACACCATGGGAACAAGCAGCAGTGCCAGGAGCTGATGCCACTATTCCCAAGGATACTGTTAGAGATGTTCCCAGGATCAATCATCAGAATGAAAAGCCCTGGGATGCTCACATCACACAGCCATGCCTATGCCAGTGGGGCAGCCACGATGAGAACTGCACGATAACAGAGCACATTCCTCTTGTTTTAATTGAAATGAAAGGCTCAGGAAAGTTTGTAATTTCTGGAGAAAACCTCAGATCTCCAGATATCTGTGATAGTAAGTAAAACGGCTTTTTTTTTTCCCTCCAAGTCTGAAATTTTCATGCACTTTAGGCTAAAACACTTTCAAAAGAGCAGAAGGACACAGAGGTTGCTTGTGAAGTCAAGGAAGAGAAAAACGGCAGTTCGAATTTTCAATGGATTGAACTGCCCGGTGGAAATATCTCTCACTTCTCACTAACGAGGTAGAAAGCTGAGAAGGAACTGTGCTCCTCACTCAAGTGAAAGAGAACATGAAAATTAAGCACATCATCTGCTTCAGCATCAGCTCCAGAGACCTCAGCAAAGAGCAGCAGAGATCAAGCCAACCTGAATTTCAGCATCAGCTCCAAATGTACCTTTCTGCCTTGGGGAAACTACAGTTCCTCTACTGCCTTTTTTTTTCTTCCATCCATAAAATGATGATGATAATATTAATTACCTGAGGAAGTTAAGCTGAAGTATGGATTTTATTCCCACGTATTTATTCCACATTATTATGGCACATTTCTATAGAACTGTAATAGCAGGAATGTTTGAGCTTTTCTAATCCTTACCACACTACAGCTGCATTTGTAAGCACCCAGAGCTCAAATTGGCAAGTATTTGTTCTCTATTCTCGTATTGATTTCAACAGGACTTCTGAGCACTGAGTGTTTTCAAGAGCAGTTTACATGCACAGGTCTCAGAGTAGCACATTGTCAGTGAATGGAAATGAATACACGGTAAAAAATAACAGCTGCAAAACACAGGGGGATGTTCTACGTCAGATGCAAAAATCCTCAAAAGAAGAAAACTGTTTAGAAAAACTTGTTTTTTTTTTTCTATGAAGTATGGAGATTAGCAGACATTAAGCACAAATACATATTATTAAACACGGATCTCTATAAACACATGATTTTCTGTCTTTCTAAAACTGTTCAGAATGGAAAGGAAAACTACACAAATGACTTGTTGATTGCACTGTGAATCTAAGAATTCTCTAATTATCGCTGACATCTCCTCATAATTTCAGAAGCTTAGTTGTTTAAAAAGAAGAAAATCAAATCCTGACACTAATAACTGTATCTTTCAAGTTATTTTCCCCCTCTCAGTACAGTAACTGCTTGTGTGTGTTAATAGTTCCTTTTTTAATTTTTTAAAATACTTTTACAAACAAATGCAAATATTGATGATGCAAACTCTTAAGAACAGTAATCATTTTTCAGCAAGTACATAAACCTCTGGAAAAGGAAAGAGAAATCTGGGCTTGAATAGGACGTGCTGGGGCCTCTCTGCATTTTAAGAAACTCCACGTGCATTTGAGGTGGGAAGTTGGGTACTGAGGACAGCCAAGCTCCACACTCCTGCCTGGCTGTGTCTAAGCCTGGGCCAGATGAATTTGGGAACTGATGTCTAAGCTGTTTTGCCAGCACACCTATTTATGAAATCCCTCCTGGCTCAACATTCTGGGCCAGCAGAACACACAACATCCACCACAACCCAGTCCTTGTGAGGGATGCAGCGCGATGCACGGAGATGTCTCCCATCTTCGGAGAACACAATTTTGGAGGTCAAGGCACTCTGTAGCATTAGTGGGAATGCTGAGATAATGATAAATGCTCTCTGTCTGGAAAAGAGTTATTTAATACATGCCAGAATACAGCACTCAGGAATACAGCAGTAAGGAAGAGACACCTTCCTCCCTCTGAAAGACATTCCTTTCGTTTCTTGCAAATCAGTTCTTTATAAGAAACTTGCACAAAGAAAGGTGGCAGCATTCTTCCTTCCCACGTTAAGGAGACTAAGCTCTGAATTCTCATTTTGTGGAGAATGTTCCTTTAGAGATGTGATGGCTATAAAGCTTTTTAAAGAGCATTTCTGCATAGCACAGAGAGGTGAATTTGTATCGATGTTTACAAGATGGTGCTACAGAAAAACTCCCACAACTGGGCTGCTGCCCAACAGAATTAAATGCTCCATTCTTTAAAGAAGACAGTTCCTCAAGAACATCACTGAGGCTGGATCACAGAAAGGGGGAATGCCGTGAACTCCCAGTCTTCAGGCTGATCAAAATGCAACTTGTGCAGAAGGGGTTGGATGAACCTCAAGTGCACAGCTGCTTGTTTTACAGTTTCATTTTTTACATTCTGAAAGTTTATGTGATCTAATTAGCCATTTTATTTCACAAAAATACATTTTGGCACTGTTGGACTTGGAACAACTCAAATGCAAGGGGTTTCCTTATGGGGGAGGCAGACAGGCACATGGAAAATAAGCATTATGCTTCCGTTTCAGAGACATTAGGATAGGGAAGCAGAGCTGAGCTACACTTGCACAGAGATTACTTCACCAATTTGAACCTTTTAGGTGCTATAAATATGTTTAAATCTAGCTAAGAAAAAACTGACAATGCCTAGCAGGAGTACCTAAGCATTATTCCAGCTTAATGAAAAGGCTGAGAAAGCAAGAGGCAGGAAAAGCAGCGTGTGCTCAGCCCTGGGTTATCTGCACCGCTGACCCCCAGCCCACCGCGATGCGCGGCAGCACCCGGGACGTTATCACAGAGCCATGTCCCTCCCCAAAGCCCTCTGGTTCCTCATCACACTGCCTGCCCTTTCCTGTAGCAGCTCCTCTGCCTCTGATTTTATCTGGTTCCCCAAGAACGTGGATTATGATACCTCTCATTTCCAAGCAGTGGCACTGTTAAAGGGTTATCCAAGGCGTGGGTTTTGCCAGGGAAAACACAGCAATTACATTCCTGGGTCTGTAGCTATTCGGCAGCACCAACACCCCAGGGAAGACATCCTGGCCACAAATATATCCAAGACATCTGGATAAACAAAAATATCTCATCTCTGGAGCCAAATGTCAACCAGGCACTTTTTAGAAGCACCGAGATAAAATACCCGCCAGTGCTCAGAGAGCTGATACAGACCCGCTCACTACTTGACCCAAAGCAGCTCTCAAGCAGGAGCTAAGAGCATCCTGCTCCCACATAACTCTCTTCCAAGAAAAACTTTTTTCACAGCCAGAGGACAAAAATATGCCCTTCCTCCTCTGCCTTATCTTTGTAACGTGAAGGAAAACCACCCAAATTAAAATGCCTGAATTGAGACATTACCAGGAGACTTCGAAAACAAGGCAGAGCCTCTTGTTAACATCTTACTCACTGTTTTCACGCCACCACTTGTGATAAAAGCAAAGTATTAAGGCATAAATTAGTCATAGAACAGCTGCATACTTAATACATACAGTGTATTTAACTCCCAGGGTCTGTGTGGATAATCTGCAGTCCTGCATTCATCATGATGGGATAGAAAGTACCAGGGAAGCGCTGACTCTCCACAGCTGTGTTTATCCAAAAGGAAACACCCCAGCAACAATCTGGGTATGTATTCTGTGGCTGTGAACCCCCATCAGGGATACGGGATAACCAGTGCTTACTTCCATCAATTCTTACATTAAAAGTGCAATTTGAGTAACCTGAGGCAAGCCATGACACTGCAGAACATCTTGAAAATGTTCGAACAATAAGCACTTTGGTTAAAAGGATCTGTGAATGCAAACACATCTAATCTACTGAAAACCTCAACCTCTTTCTGCTTGTCCTTGCTTTAATCCAACTCACAGGAAATGACATTTAGCCCCAACTGACAGGGACTGATAATAAGGATAAAATACCTTTGTACTTCAAATACCCATCTATCACTATTGAAAATATGAATGTCCCTTGATGATGCAAGAAGGTGCATTTGTTTCTCTTACAGTGTTGATGGATTCATTTCTTCTCATTAGAAGAGTAAATCTCATTGTGTATCCTGTTGCCAGCAGGAACGTGATTGGCTCCCAGCCTGGATGAGGCCTCCTGTGTCTGACAGTGTACACGCATTTGATGAAAGACAGCCCTTACAGAACAACTGGCTGATCATGGGGAAATAGCACTATTTTACAGTCAAAAAAATATGGCACAGATAATAAATGATGGGGCTGTCAGAAAAATAACAACCTGTGCACTTGAACATGCAAGATGAGGGAGGGATCAGAACTTTTCTTATCATTTGCTTTTACAAGATGCTTGTCCAAAGTCACCTCAGTGTGCTGGCCCCTAAGTCTCAACTTTCTTGGGAAACACATCAAATGCACATTCACTAAGCACCTTCTATGACCACACATTAAATACACTCGTTAATTTGCCTATTAATCATTTATGCAGGAGTAACTCAAGCATATTGGCACAGAAATGTTGGTGTGTAGCGGTGCACGTGCAATATCCACAGGCTCTGGGCATTTATTAGATGTGGTGATGTGCTGAAATGGTTTTTCTACACAGTAATCAGCTCTGCTCTAAAACTTCTCTAGGCCAAGAGAGTTCTAATTTTCCTCTTCCATTCTCATACTTTACAAACTTAACCATCAATTAGCATTTCCTTGCTCTCTTTCCTAGATACTTTTTTTTTAGCAAAATTTTCAGAAAGACAGTGCAAACAAGCATTTTTTAACAGACCAAGGATATTTAAAGTATTGAATAAACAAAACCCTTTTGAGTGAAGAACAGAAGGGTTATTCAGGACAGTGAAACTTTTGCAGGAGTCATGATGTTTTTCACCTGTGAGAAGGGGAGTGGTGATGGGTTACCTCGCATTCCTTGCATGATTGAGTGCTGGAAAAGAGCTGCAGAATGAGGCCAACTTCCCAGCAGAGATAGGACAGTAGAAATAGAATTAATTGCATGGGATGGTGTGCCAGAAGTTCAACAGTCCTGGCCCACACCAATTCCAGCCCCGTGCTTGGTAGGGCGATTTTCAGCACCAAGTCCCACACACTCCTCAGGCAGCAGGATGTATTTCAGCTGAAGGATGCAGCAATGAATACTCAATGCCATAAACACGTTACCAGTGACACTGCACGAAGATCTGCTCTGTTATTATTTAGGATAGATGCTTAATCAATTGCCTTGATTTACTAAGCTTTACTGCTTTCTAAATGAGCAGCGATACATAACACAGTTTTCAGCCTGGTTTTAGGAACCTTAATTATTTACCCCATTAAATCAGAAGGAGGAACACAGGCTGCTGGTAGGAGCATGTGCTGGTTCTTATATGCAATTCTCTGACAGCAAAACACACTGCAAAAATGCATTTGCTGTTTCAGCTGACATATAACACAATACTCCGAAGGAAAATATTAGCTTTGCCACTGCTACAGCTACTGATACGTCCCCTCAAATTCAGTACATGCAATAGGCTGGAGGATAAAAACATCCCAAAGATACCAGAAGAATTTATAAGTCAATGATCTGCTTATGAGGAATGGAGACTGCTGATGCAAGCTGCAGTCTTACTGATAAAAAAATGGATTTCCCACAGCATTGCCGATAGCACTGGGAACTAATTGGCCTGAGTTTGCTCCTGCTGACTGTCCTGTGTTCATCTGGGCTTGCTCTGGAGGACCCAATCAATCACAAGCCCAAGCTGCACCTGACCCGTAGGCAGCCACAATTAAAACTCAGTTCCTACTTACTTAAAGGTAGAAAATGAATTTAACCTCATCTAAGTAAGGGAGAGAGTGCTTGAAACCACTTGCAGTCCCTGAGATGTTCTATCATTTCGGACAACCCTCTTCCCTCTTTCAGAAGAGCTTTTCATTGCCTGCAGCCTTTAGGAGAGCTCACACACCATTTTTGCAGCTGGTTCCTCTCCCAGATGCAGGCTGGATACATCAGGATGCTCCAGCAGCCCAGGATCCTGGGGATCAGTGCAGGGTTCTTAAGGAACTCACCGACTGGCTTTAATGAATGCTCTCCCTAAAACTAATTACGTGCTTGTGCTCCCAGCACTTTTCTGGGCATTTGACAATTTTTTTGCCTATGTGCCACAGAAAAGCAATCCACAAGAAAAAAACCCTCTTGGAATTAGCCATGAGTTGCAATACATTTACAGGCAGGCTGAGCACATCCTTGGAAATGCAGACACTTGGATTGTGAACCTGGATTAAACCTGGCTCAGTGGTTTCTAAATGTACAGTGCATACACGAGACAGAAACTGCACCAGTTTAGCATCACCATTGCTCAGACAAAAGCTGTACTGAGAACAGCAGGTCAGAGGGAAGTCAACAACAGTTACACAAAAACCCCAGCATTAACAAATAAAACCATCTCACAATGTCTTGTATTTACTAGCTCTGTATTTTCAGAGGCCTTTTTCAAAAAACTAAAACAAAAAAATATTTTCAACGGAAGCTGAATTTCAAAACTTTTTCCACTGTATACTCAGCCAGGTACCCCCAAAATCTCTTCTCTTCTAATGTATTTTTCAGGGTGAGCAGTTTTATCATCCAGAAAGTAGCACTTCTTTTCTCAAAAGGAATGAGTTAAGGGCAAGGCAAGTCATATTTCAAGCTGCTCACATTTTTGGCCAGCTTCAGATCTCTCTGTGCATTCCTGTCTGAACGCTCCTCCCCACATGCAGCACAAAACACAGCTGGTCAGGTTCGAGCAGAACTGAGCAGTCGAGGAAATGGAAAAGTTCCTCTCTGGAACAGCAGGAATTTGCTTTGGATCAGTGTCCGTAACACATCTCTGACTTAAACACTGCTCATGGACAGTTTTAGCATTTAGGAAAACAGAAAATGGTATTTCACAGTCAAACTAAAAATATGCTAAAATGCTGGATACACTGGCCTGTTCTCTAGCTAATAATATGCATTTGTTCAGCCAATAACATGCATTCTTTCAGTGCTGAGATCCCTTCTCCTTTGTAATTGTCTAGAAAAAGATTGTTTCCTATAAAATGTCACGTTTTTCTAGCATCAGGTGTGTGTCCACTTTTTAGCTCCATAGAGCTAAAACACAAAGTGTTTCCAATCACAAACTTACAGGAAGAAATGAATTACCATTTAGATACAACAGGACAGGATGACAGAAATTCAATTGTTGCCCAAATCATAAGATTTTCAATTCAATCAAGCATTCATTCTCTGGTTTTGGTGACAGCTACAGCTGGGCAGAAAGCCCAACAAGGTTAACTGGGCAACAACTCCAAACCAAACACTTACTATAAGCAGAATTCTGTTAGAGTCAAGTTTCTGGGCTCTGTTACTTTCTCTGCAGAGTGAGTATCTACACAGTGCAAACTGGAAAAAAATGCAAAAGACCAAACACTGAAAAAGACAAATCACTTCAATTTTTCAAAACTGTATTTCAATTATGAGCTGGACTGCAGGGAATAAACATCATTTAGACTCCGGTTCCTTTGGAAGAAAAGGGAGAGCAAATACTTGTTGTTTGTTACTTGGGAGAAGAGACCAAGCTTGTTGTTTCTCTGCTATGTAGTGCTTTCAGGAGACATCTGGAAAGCTGAAGTCTCCCATGAGAAAAAGGGGTAGGGATTGTGAGATTTCTCCCAGGTCTTTATAGAATATTTCATCCACCTACTCATCCTGGCTGGGTGATCTATAGCAGACTCCCACAAGGATACCTGCCTTGTTGGCCTTCCCCGATTCTCACCCATAAACTCTCAAGCTTACTGCCACCACCATTAAGCTCTGCTCAGCAGCTCATTAAAAAGTAAGAAAAATCAGAAACACTATGGGGAAAAAAATCATCCTCAGGACCTGTGTTTTATAAGATTCCAGCACAGCAGTGGTGAAAACACGAGAGCTGAATTCCTAAGGAAAAGCCTCCTGCCTTTGGACCAGGACGTGGTGCTGCAGTGGCAGCACAGTCCCTATTCCACCTTCTGCCCAAGAGCAGATGTCTCCTTCTTATTTCCTGCTGCTTCTCCCCGCTTGGTGCAGCCAGGTGTGGCTTGGCCTCTGCCCATCCCTTCAGGACAGAGTCACCACCCTGCTGTCAGGAGATGCAGGTGAGACAGAGCACCCCAAACAGCTTATGGAAAACACTCCTTTCCTCCAGCCCTGTTACTCTGTCCGTTAATGGGATTCTGCTTATGCCACTGTTCTTTGTGCTTAAATCCCTTGGGCTCCCCAGGCACTGACTGCCAAATTATGAAATGGTTTTGAGAGCTTTGGTTAGATGTGCCATCCTGTTACACCATAGCTTTTCATAGGTATAGTAAGGGAAACTCCAACCCCTGAGGGTGCCGCGCTCCTGGTCCCTATCCATGGCTCTTTCAGACCATCAGATTTTAAGTAGTACTTTCCCAGAAAAAAAAAAAAAAAAAAGGCTTTTTTCTTCCTCCTCTTCTTCCCCTTGTTTAAAGTTTATTAATACTGTCACATCAAATCTCAATGCAAAGTGATGCGAAATGTCGTACACTAAAAATAATGTGCTGGAAATGGGTCAGTACTGAAATATTTGCACTCTCTACAAACTGGTCTATTATCTCCTCCAGTTTCAAGCTCTTTTAACCCAATTCTCAAGTATACCAACACGACAGGGAGTTAAATTCTGATGAATTTTAAGAGCAATACAGACAGAACTGAGTATTTAGGTCACTGTTAGTGAAGTTATTTTGAGGGGATTTCATCATTTTTGTGTAAAATAATGAAAATGCGTTCTTCTGACTTCCCCCCTCTAGTTCTGACAGCTCCATAAAGCTGCCAAGGTGCCCATGAGGTACTCACAGGGAGAGGAGAGGCAAGAAGAGCACAAGAGGAAGAGCACTATGGAATCCTTGATGTTGGGAGGGACCTTGGGAGGCCATCTGACCCAGCCCTTCACTCAGATCAGGGGAAAAAAAGGGAGGAGAAAAAAGGAGAAAGATGGCTTGAATGGCAAAGATGCCTTGGGAAGCAGAGAGGAGAACTGTCCCAAAGCTGTCACTCATCAGCTGGCAGAAAGGCCACAAGAAGGAATGCAGCTCTCCCTAACTCCACATGGAGAACACAGACATAACACGCTGGCTGTAGGGGTCCAGCAAACCAGCAAACAAGTGTTGGTAAATTTATATCTTTTATATAACCATGTACTTCTGCCACGTGCTCAGGTGTAGTAGTGGGAAAGTACCTCTGCTGTAAGAGACATGAGCAGTTTACTGATACAACCACAACACAGCCAACAATGTCCAAAGAGCTGTCATCTTTTCAGTAAATAATTAGCAGGAGGCTGGAGTATTACTCTGGGAAGTTGCTGGCTTGGGCTGTGCTGGGTACTGAACAATGACACCCTCACAGCAAGGACAAATGCCCATTCCAAGTTATTTACTCCTTTACACTGCACATGCACATCCTTCGAGGAATGGCTCCAATCCACCTGGCACCCAGAAACGCAGGAAGCAGTGTCACAACATTTTAAAGTGCAGGCACAATGTGCCAAATTGAGGTAACAGATGGG
The DNA here is from genome assembly GCA_013397115.1 of Edolisoma coerulescens. Lineage (NCBI taxonomy): Eukaryota > Metazoa > Chordata > Aves > Passeriformes > Campephagidae > Edolisoma > Edolisoma coerulescens. The sequence goes on from VWZW01001528.1 coordinate 422,696, forward strand.
GATCCAAACATTGCTAAGTGCTACCTAGCAATGCAGCATATGCAGTGCCTGGAAATTGTGACATCATCTCATGAATGGAAAAGTCTTGCACTAATATTCAAACTGGATACTTAATCAAGAAAAAAAAACCAGAGATGAGCAAGGAGGAATGGTACCAAAGGTAAGAAATGTAACAGTGCCAGGAACAAAGATAATCACCCTGGTCCCAGTGAGTGACAGAATTGTGGATACTTTGCAGTCCTCATCTTCCCCCCTTCCTGCTTCAACAGCTTTTGGCACTTGGATGGAGACAACCTGTGAGATGGTTTTGTGTCGAGAGTTTTGGAAGGGTAGGCTGGTATCCAAGAATTTAAGATAAAAAGCTAAGCAGATTTGCAGAATACATCCACCTCCTGGAAGCTAAACGTGAACTGTACAATTGGAGGGTCATCAGTTGGATTATTCTTAATTGTTAAGCATGTATCAATTCTACGTGATCTTTTATTTATATTATTTGGGGGGATTACGATGAAGAGAAAAATTGGTGCAGAATCACGAACACCCAGCTTGAAAATTCCGGCCTTCAGTGAGAAGATGAAAACACTTTTTACTGATTCAACTTTCATTTTAAACTCATGTAATTTAATCAGATATGTTCACAGCTAGAATTGCTGCATGCTGGAAATCCTTCCTGGCAATATAGAAGCTACCACTTTACCACTCCACAGATAATTTTCTCATTACATTATATACTACAGTTAGGAAAAGCTCGGTTATATTTACAAGCATACAGTTCAACCACTGATTGTAAAAATATGCATAATGCATAGCTAGCTTGCCCAAGTAATTAATGTGATTATGCATTCAAAGCAGGTAAGTGCAATAATTGGGTTGCTGTGCAAGCTGCGCAAGTGCATGCACAATTCTGCACACCTAATATTTTGGGAGGTTTGCCCATTTGGGGAGACTCTGAAGTTCTGTTTTGCAATCACAGCCTAGAAAATAAAAGAAGATTATTTCCTGTGCCATAAACTGACCTAAGCACCAATGCTACTTTCCCAACATAATTAAATGTTAAAAGCCTTTAATTAAAGAATATAAATCAGAGTGAATAATGTCACACCAGAGCAGGCTTACCATACAGGCTGCATCCAGTGCTGAGAGTGCACAAGAACAAGGCCATAAAAATGCCATTCACACCTTTTAATTGGTACATTTGAGCATTCTTTTTATTGCTCTGCCAAACCAGCAATGGTACCACTTCCCTTCTGAAAACATTTTCACTCTCCAAACTTCAATCCAAGTGTTGACGATGACAAATGGTGGCCCCTGCTTCCCTCAAGCCCCATCCAGAACAAAGCAATTCTTTGCCCTGGAACGCCTGAAGCATACCTGGGCTTGGAATTTAATTCTCTTTCATATTGTATTTCCTTCCATCTCAAGCTCTTAGATAGAGATTTTTATTTGTTTATGTATTTATTTTGGGGACAACAAATATTATTGGTTCCCTTGACACTGCTGTGTCACTGCACGCTGAGATAACACGGGGAAGAAGCTGCTGTGGATAAAAAGTGGGAAGCAGAGCTGCCTTTTTGCCTGCTGAGGGGCAGAATCATCCCTCTCTATCCTTCTCCTTCCCCCTCTGTGCCCTCTGCTCCCCAGCAGCAAAGTGATGAGTACCTTATTTATTGCTGCTGTAATAATGTATTTATGGATTGTGAACAGAGAAAACTACAGCAGGGTAAATGCAATCAGATTTACAGATAAACTGGAGGCCTCTATAAATCTGGACTACAACAGAAATTAGAGTGAGAGAGAGTGGGGGGAAAAAGGTTTTTTGAATCTGAATGCTGAGATTCAGCTTCAGCTCAACAGTATTTAAAAAGCTTTTGTTCCCACTTTCTACAAACAGGCAAGCATTCAGGGTTTGCAGCAAACATCGAGGAACACAGCCACAGATTTTGAGCTTGTAAATAATTTCCAACTATGTATTCAATTCTAGATTTCAGTTTACACTGTGCTGGGTTATTGTGTAAGAGTCAAATACAGAAAAGGAAACTTAAACACGGGATAATACAGAAATTCAGTACTACAAAATTCAGCAGTAATTGCGATGCAAAAAGAAAACAAACCCCAGAAAGATGCATCAAAGACTTTTACAAATAATTTCAAATATGGAACCACTCTAAGGATTTTGTGGCCAAATCTTTAATAAAGACTTCCTCAAAGAAAAAGATTTGAATTATTTACTCAGCCCTGAGGAAGTGAATAGAGAATAAAGCAGATGAAAACAAGTAATCAGAAACGCTTCTTTAAAAGTTGTGTTCTAATAATAAAATGTTGCTAAATAATGGGAATGAATATCCTCATGGTTGTTGAGTATGCAGGAAACAAGCGGGCCAGCTCTCCCTCCAGCCCTGCAAGCACAATATGGGTTTACATCTGGTCTCAAGCAGCACCAGGCAGACCTCAGACAGTTTGGCTGCCGGTTCAGACGGGGACCCAGCAGCTCGGGTTCTTATCCAAGGCTTACCCAACCTACCTGAACCTTTTGGGCCAGCAAAACAGAGCTGGCACTCTCGTCAGCACAGGCGTCTGCCTAACATTCCTGGCACTCACTGCTTCCAGTGGGGCTGGAGATACTGCAGGAATAATCCTTCTCTTTTGACATTTCCTATTGTCAGAGTGGCAGGAGGCTGGAAGTGTGGCAATGCACAACGTGCAGGATGAAAGAGGAAAGCATTTAAACCACCTGAAGCAGAGTTTGCAGGGAAAGCCTGGTAGCCAGGAGCCACGTTCTGCTCTTTGTCATCCTCCCATGGTGTTAAAAGGACTTAAATATTTTTCTTTTTCTTTTTTTTTTTAGTGTTTTTAATCCTGAGGAGATTATCACATAAACAAGTTGTTTTGCAGTGGGAAGTCTGAGGGCCAAATGGTGCCTGTCTCCAGCATCTGAGGGGTGCGTCCTACTGCGTTCAAACAACACCGCTCAAGGCACTCAAAGCAAGTGTGGGGCAGAGCCTGATCCAGCTGAGCTACGGCACCTGGCAGAAAAAAGGGCTGGAGCAGCTTCACAAGCAGCACCCTGACTTGCCTTTGCAGCTGGCACAGGAGTCCTGGCTCCCTGGTCCTCCACATCAGCAGGGGGTGGACGGGGGCTGTGGAAGCCACCAGGATCTCCACACAAAGCTGAGGATGGAAAGGCTCTGCTGCACTCTGGGGAAAGCATCACACAGCAGCTGATGGAGCCTGCCCTGAACGGCACAGGAGGAACACATCTCTGGAGAGAGCTGGGAATTTAACTGGAGAAAAAGGAAACTGCCTGTAACGGGAGGAGGTGGCCTTTTCAGCCCAAAGTATCTCTGAAAAGTAACAGCCTCTTGTGTAAGCCCAGACTTGTGTCAGTGTCTCTTACGATGATACCAATGCACCACCCACCATTTGCAAAGCACCTGTTTACTGACCATAAGGTACACGAAAAAACTGCTCCCCGGCCAGCCTGTGATTTCACACCAATGGCATAACTCAGAGAAGGCTTTCAGACAGCATGTGAACAATGAGAGCTATTCCACACCTATGGACTCTCTTGGTAGTGCATAAATGATAAAGTATCCTTTATGACCAGCTAGGCGATCCTGGGAGGACTGGGGGAACCACCTGAAAAGCTGAAGTAACAGTTAAAACTAAACCCATAAATGAAAAAAAACCCCAAAACATTAAATGATTTGATTGTGCTGAGATGACAAGAGCTTTTCCCCTGGAGATGGGAGACAAGATTTTCTGGCTGGGAGAGCTCTGCTGCGAGCAGCACGCATGGCCACTCTGCTGGGCTGGGCAGCCCTGTCCAGCAGCCTGCGGGAGCCTCGGCGAGCCAAGAACTCGCAGCTCTAATCCGAGATCTGTCACCACTCACTGCACAGCCTTGGGCAAGTTACTTAACCTCCCTGTGTCTCAGTTTCACCATCTGCAGGACTGGCCTAACACTGACTTGGCCAGTGGATCGGGGCATTCAGGGGCTTAATCAAGGATAGCTGGAGTGATTAAATTCCAGCTGCTCGGTTTGTGGCTGCAAACTCGCTGCCCAGTGTCAGGTCCCGGCACTACGGCACACGAGCCAGGCGCGGTGTCCTCGGAGGAGGGCAGGCAAGGAAGGCGCTGCCACAGCACAATATATGGGTCAGCATCCTCCAACTGCAGCTGCCAATGTGCTGACTTGGCATCAGCCTCCTCCCAGCCCTTGGCCGAGGCACACCAGAGAAATCCCGTCACTCCCAGCCCGCTGGAGATGGGAACAGAGCCAGGTCGTGCCTCCAGACAGAGCCCCAGTGAGAAACGAGTGGACTGCACCTCCACACAAGGGAGCTGGAGCCAGGTGCACGGTGCCCTGACTGTGATGGAAGCACAAAGGCACAGGGGTTGTGCTCCATCTGCCCTGCGGAAGAGCTGCCGACCAGCACCCGAGCAGCCCTGGCCACCAGCCCAGGCAGGATTGAGCACAGCCTCAGCCCAGGCAGGACTGAGCACAGGCTCAGCCCAGGCAGGATTGAGCACAGGCTCAGCCCAGGCAGGATTGAGCACAGGCTCAGCCCAGGCAGGATTGAGCACAGCCTCAGCCCAGGCTGCCTGAGACTCGCTCAGGGCACAGGCTGGGTCAGTCCCACCCAGGAGATGAATCACAGACTGGGGCCACCAGACAGCACCAGAACTGGAAAACAGAGGGGTCTTGCATGAAAACCCTTCCCAGTTCCAATTTACTTCCTGCTTATCCCACCACATACCCTCTTCAGTCTTGAGCTCAGTGCCTGAATCTCCTCAGACTTCTCCCCACTTCAGCTCACTGCATCTCTCCTCATCGTTTGATTCTGCCACATGTACCTCCCTTCTCGATGCATTCCCTCACTGACCATCACACAGCCAGAAAAACACAGTCCATCTTTCAGCTCTTCTCCCATTTCAAAGAGGTTTTCATGCACTTTTCAGCATTTATAGAACTATTGAGGATAAGAGGATCCATATATATATATAAATAGGTATTAAGTACATCTTGGAATAACCGTCGAGGTACAAGTGATTGCACAAGTTGCAAGGAGACTCTTTTAACAGGAAAGAGAAACTATTTCACCTGCAATCAGCAATCATTGCATCAACAAGACACAGTAAAATGATATGGTTATAAGTCAACCCTATAAATCCACGAACCAACTTAATTTCCAAGATCCATGCCTAGAATTAGATGACAGAAAAGTAAATTTTACACAGATAAAGGAATTTCTTCTTAAACTTTCTTTCCTGGGATGGCAGAGGGTGAGGCAAACCAGTCCCATATGTACCAAGAACCATGATTGTGTTGGCTGGTACCACTGTGACAGTGCATTAGGGGTGTCAATAAACTGTCATCAACCCTTGCCACATGAGATCAAACACTCTGTTGCTGACTCTGAACCCCAGCAGGAGCCAGACAGAGTTTTGCCAGAGCAAACACCGAGAGAGGATTGCAGTATTTGGCTCTGAGTTTTCACAAACAACTTTACTTCTCCCCACATCCTGTGACCTAGGTAATAAAATAACATTTAAAACTCAATTAGGGCATCTCAAATACGGATCTGTGATTTAACATGCAGACACTTGTGGTACTGCAGATTTAATATGGTAATGACTGAACAGATGTTTAGGAAATTGTGTACACTGGCAGATGCTGACTGACAAAGGATCCCTGTTTCAGGTGTTTGGCTTCCATGGGTTTACACATGACTGCCAAAAAGTCTGTTCCCTGCTCCAAGAAGAGGAACTACAGCAGCCCCTGTGCTTTGCATCCAGAGCAAATTAAAGTAAAAACTAAATATCTCCTCCATATACAATGGAAGTGACTCAGCTTCCTCTCCCTGTGCTGCACAGGTGCAGCTACTACCACTCCCTGCACTCTGAAGAATTAACTCCAGACGTGCAGAGTAACTCAGATCAGAGCTGTCTCCAAGTCAGGCAAGAAAACACACAAGCTGTTTTTAAAACACCACATCCTGTAACTGCACTTTCTTATCGAGTGATGCATGCCGCTGGATTACAGGAGACTGTTCCCATTAGGAAACATAATTCAATACAACAAAAGGTGGCAAAATTGAGCCTGGATTGATCAAGAAGATTTAACTTCAAATTGACAATATTGCTGAGCAGCGAGGCACGGAGCGCAGGCCTAATTTGGTTTCCTGCAGCACCACTCCAAATGATGGCTATCAGTATTCCAATCAGTGGCTGATGGTTTTATTTCCCCCATGAGTTTCTCCAGGTCATCCCTGACAGTTAGAAAAGTGCGTACTCGCTTGGGCTGCACTGAGCAGATGGTTCCTGATCAGAGATTAGTGCCGGAGCCGGGGGTCAGCAGGCTGCCAAAAAACCTCATCTGGGGGCTGCCTATTGCAGCCACCCCGGGGACAGCAGTTTGCTGACCACTACAGACAGGTGACACGCTCAGCAATGCCACTGGACATGTCCAGGTCTCTCTGCAGTACAGCCAGTGCTCGCCTGATATATAATTTATATCCCTGCCTGGTATTACAATATCACTTTTGCCTTCAGGTCACTCGGTATAGACTTCTGCAGGAAATGGAGGGCACACAGAGGTGGTGGGAGAGAATGACTAAAACCCAGACCCATCCTGGCTCTGCCCAGTCCCCACAATGCACATTTTTCAAACCTCAGCTCAGCATGACAACAGCCACCTCTTTTCATAGGTTTATTTTTATCCCCCCTTCCCAAAAAAAGGGAAAACAGAAGAGTGGAAAGATTAAAAACATCAAAAAGCCGGTGGGGTTGTAGAACGCAAGCTGGTATTTCAGAGCCAGGCTTCTGAGACTATGCCTATGCCTAGCATCCATCTTCTTGCTCCTGATGTGGTTCAAAGGTAAGTTTTGGCATTGACCAGATTATCATGGAATTTACATACATAAAAACCAGAGAGGAGCCCCAGCTTCACAGTTGTGGACTCTCAAAATGGTGCTCATTTCTACTAAAACATGAGGACCAATTCTTGCCAAGCTCTGTGTCTGTACTGTTTTCCCAGTGTTTTCCCAGTTTCAGTAGGGTTTTGCTGCCGCAGGAGGAAGACAATGATAACATTATGCCATAAGATCCTAGAGCAAAATCCCTTTTCCCTGGGAAAGGTAATGAAGGAACAAAGCTGAGCTTTGCTCTCGTACTAGAGGAATTTTAAACGCCATTTCTGATACTACTGCAGTACAGCAAGAACTATTCTAAGGACAAGAGCCAAGCATAGAGTACACGCCATACAAACCAACCACAGGGAGCCCTGCCCTCCAAACCTGTGTCTGTACAGAGAACAGGAAAAGAGAAGGGGAGAAAAAAAAAGCCGATGGAAGTAAGTTGCTGAAGGTAACCTGGAAAGTCACTGAGAACCACAGTCTCCTGACCCCTGTTTTAGTGTCTTCAATACCATCTGCACCATAACAGCAAGCGACTGTCAGCACTCACCTTGTTTCAGGGAGTTGAAAAATAAAGGAAAATACATCAACCATTTTATACTTCTGAAGAAGACAATCTTATTTTCCCCGAATACAGCATCCTATAAAGAATGGGTGCATCCTATAGAGAATGTTGCTTAGATACAGTACTACACATACAAAAATAGGTTCCTAACTGTTCTCAAATTACACAACAATATTAGTTTGGGGACACTTTAAAGTCTTGCTTACTTGATTCCATTTTAATCTATTTTCTCACATGTGCTTTAATTTTTATATGCATTTAATTATGCACTTCTGTGACAGAATTAAGTCAGATCTCAACCCTACAAACACTTACATGCATGGTTAACACACACACAGCTTCACTATGAATTTATGGATGTCGAATTGGAATGACCATGGTTTCACTGTTTCCCATTTATAGTGATGTTTGCCTCATTCATTCCTATTATTCTTTTATTTCATTGATTTGTTTTGACATTCATGCATTTATTTCCAAGCCAATACATCATTTGAGTGTAAAAGAGAAGACTCTTCAGGAATTTAAGGCAATGAAAATGAAAGATCTGGACTTCTAAAAGAGGAAAATTGGGAAGTTATATCAGAGAAGCACATTAAAAACCAAAAAATAACAAAAACCTGTCTCGAGATTTCTTTTACAGTCACAGCTTGAAATCTGTTTGGAATTACCATGATGGCAGCATAGCTCCTGTCTTTGCAATGCAGTTTCTGTGTGGCTGATGGATCTCAGGTTTGGGTTCTGAACTCCATCCACTTATCACCTAAGCATGGATACCCTTCAGCATCTCTATTAGGTAAAAATATTCAGGTATGTTACCAAAACCAGAGAAAAAAAGGATGTAATACATCCCAGAGAAGCTGCATTTTAATAATATAGCCTAGTCTATTATCACAGCAGTGGTTGGTTTGGATTCTGAGTCCATGGCAACACTTGCTGCCTCTGAGTCCTGAACCAGCCAAACAGCATCTCCTGATAAAAACCTTCCCGGATGTTTGCTGCAAAATCCTTGTCCACTGCAAACAAACACCTCTAACTACATTTAGGACTTCAAATGTTTTCAAGTATTGAGTACTGTGGCTTCAAGCAATTGCACAGCACAATCTACAGCAAGTGGTCAGCAGGACTTCTTCGGAAAAATACCAATGAACTTTATAAGACAACATGCTGCACTAGCAGGAGCAGCACACACGTGGTTTGAAGACTTGAGAACAAGCTCAGTTCCCAAGTACATTCTCAATTTAGGCTTTGTACAAATGTCTTGTTCCCTGCAATCTTGGCGATACTGGAAACCTTCCACATTTACTTGAGGCTCTCACTTCTTCTTGAGTCAGTTATTAAATAACCTTCATCCTCCTCAACACATGGGCAATTCCTCCTGCACACCAGTTCTGTTCCCACCCACTCACTGTCGGCACAGGTGACCCAGACCAGCTGTCACATTACGTGGCAATAGCTCACGTCATGTTTTGTCCCAATAATTACCCAGAAACTTGAGCTACTTCAGCGGCAACAACAAATAACCCAAACCCCAGCTCCACCCAGGGGATTGCTGTGCAGTAAAGCTGCCATATTTCTGTTCAGGTTTGCCCCAAAATAAGTATGTACCTCACAGGAGAAACGGCCCTACTATGTGTGTTCAAATGAATTGTTTAACATACGAGCCCCCCAGGAAGAGCTTTCCTTAATAAACTGATTGGAGAAGGCTGGATGGATATGGGATGGGAAGTCTGCTCACTGCTACTGCACGGGCAACTCCCACCAAGTGCCAGACACAGAAAATTTGAAACTGATTGGGGAAAAAAAAAGGAGACATCAAAAACCTTCTGGGACAAACACACTGCAGCACTAAAAGGTGTGTGCACTCAAAGGGTGAGAAATGAAAGCCCTGTTGCTATGTGCTAATTGAAGCAGGGCTGGGCTGCTTGCTCAGAGTCATTAGGACATTAAAGGAATTTTTTCTCTTTGCTTCATCAGATGGTCCTAAGCAGTGACTTTGGTTTGTGGGAGAAGCCTCAAACAGTGTCTTTCTATCAGCACCATTAACTAGAAACTGGGTGGACCAAAGCTGCTCTCCAAATTCTGCAGCTTTTTGTGACATCCCTGTACTGCCTTTCCTTGCTGTGCTTACTCTGCACTGACACTCAACTCAAGCAGCACTGATGGTTCAGTTCATCCTGATCAAGAACACCCAAACCTGCGAGACACAAAATTTCCTATTCCCAGAACTTTCACCTCTTGTTGGCTGCAGAAACGAAAAATGGATCATTACACATTTCTCTTTCCCACTCTGAAGGCGAATTTTTCAGGCCAAGCCACACCATTATTTGTGTGGGGGGGAAAGGTTTTTAGTGCAGTTAATAAAAATGTAGGTTCTAAAGCACAAGTTACAGCAAATAGAAAAAAGTCTGTCTATGCACTGCCATATACCAGCCAAAGCTCCCATGACATACCACTTGCCACAATCACTACTTGGAGTATCTTTCATTTACACCTTGAACAGTGTGCTAGTAACCTTTTAAAACAGGATTTCCATTTGTTCCTTAATCGCCAAGAGAGATTTCAAACCAATCAAATTCTACTGATGCAAACTCTTGAGCATACAGAGTATTTTGCTGGAGTATTTACAAATGTTTTTCTTATTCATGAGCCACCCTGTAAGCAAGAACGTGTTTGAACAAGTATTCCTGGAAAATGAAAAATAAGTTAAAAATATGATTGTTCATTAATGCCATATGCAATATTCAAAGAGTTCTTCTTTCAAAGGTGTTTTGAGAATGAATTCATTCTTTTGTGTAGTGCTACAAAGGTGTAAAATGCTAAGTGTTAGGTATTACTACACTACCGGTGTCTAAGCTTGTGGCCCCTCTTGGGAACACTCATTTTTGTACAGGTGAGAGGAGAAAGCAAAAGCAGCTGGGGAAAAGACAGCTGAAAATCTGCCTAGCACATTTTTTCACCCAAACATTGCTTTTAATATATAATCAATCTTTATGGTCTGTTGCTGCAGGGAAGGTGTAATAGAATCAAGTTTTCATAAAATTGCAAGTTGCATGAATCTTTCAGAAACAAGATCATAACATTCTTCACTCCAAATCAATATCGATTATTCCTTAAGTTACATATAAATTGCTTTTAGCTGCAGACATTTCATGTCATACAAATGCAGTTAATAATGGGAAATATCCCTTTCACCACACTAACAATGTCATCCTGCTTGCTGGGCTCATCTAGTGAGAAAGATTATTCCCTTCCTTTCCTCATATGCTATTTTAAATATACTTTAGCCAACCTGTGTATCCTATTTCACTCTTGTTACAGCTGATCTGTGCAGAACTTTCCAAGAAGAAAGCATTTTGTGACACACAAGTTGCAAGTCTTGACCAAAAGGCCATTTCTTTTAGCTGGTGTTTCCCCACTGAAGAACTGAACTCATTCTTAAGGTACATTTCTCAAATTCTCTCAGCAAGAAGCAGAATTCAAATCATTCACACCAAGGAATGAGTCACAAATCATGCAGGAAACAAGGCAGAGGAGGAGGCCCAACACTGGAAGTGCTGCATGGGCAAATTTCTACGAACGGCCCTGGAAATGCACACATGGGGTGAAAACATGAAAGTGAAATCCCTGCTCTTTTCCATCTTTCTGCTGTTTCCTCTCTATTTGCAAAATATACTTAAAATACGAATAAAATTGAATAAAAAAGCCACAACAGTGAAATTTACATTCTCAACAGACTGGAGATAAGACATCGGGCAAAGAGCTGGAAAAATAAGAAGTCACTCGGATAAAAATTAGGGATTCAGCACATTCCTCCTTGGTTGGCTGCTCAGCCCAAATGGTGCCATTCACTGCATCTCTGCTGGTGTTCTGCCACTGCAGTTTTATGTGGGGCCAACACAAGAGTCTGACCATCATTTTTCAATGCTTATTTCTACAAACGGAAATACAAAGTTCTCTCCGCCGTAAAATGTTTTGCATTATCTTTCACGGCTTTAAACCACAAAATACTCCTTACATTTTATCTCAGTGTTTAATGCTTTTTAAGTTTACATTTGAGCTCTGATGATTAACTTTAAGAAACAAAGTAAACTGCGTGTGCTTTTTTAGCCCCTAAGGACAGTTATTCCTTCAGAATGTAACTGCAAAGATATTTTTACATTGTAGGAAACCAACTATAATGTACATTACAGCTCATTTTCCAACACTGGATTGCATCATAAATATATTTTAAGCTGCCGTGTTAAAATTATAGTGGAAAATTAAAACAAGCATAACCCATATTATTTAAAATGAATTTTACAGCCAAGTAAGAACCAAAATGAAATAAAAACACAGCATTTGCATCCAAGAAAATTTGGTAGAAATAATATAAAAAACCTGTTATGGCTAAAACCTACTTAGCAGAAAAAAAGTAGATGAAAACATTTGCCATCTGTTGAGAGCATGGAACTGGTTTCCCCATTAGGAGCTGCAATCTCAAAGCCAGGGATTAATATCCATGGCAGGGTCACCTCCGAGGGCTGGAGGAGAGCTGGGAGCGCTGCACCAGGACCAGCCCTTCCCCAGGACCAGCCCTGGCCACAGAGGGCTCCTCCTGCTCCCACTGGGCTACAAGCAGAGCTTGCTCATCAGCAGCTGCAGAGCCAAACGTCAGCAAGGCTCTCCAGCTCAGCCAGCATTGAGGAAAGACACAAAGTGGATGGAAAAAGCCGAGTTTGTTCTGGTTTGCCTGTTTGGTTTTTTTGTCCATTAAATACGGAGCATTAATTCACCTGAAGCCCAAATTAATTGTTGTGGCTGACAGTCCTAACAGGCAACGTGGTGAACTATGAAGGCTGAAAAATATTTCTTTTAAAACTGATGCATACTTGGTCAACATTATACTCTCCTTTTCACATATCCACAGAAACACTTAACAGATCTATAAAAAACCTGATACTAATTACTGCCTGAAATTAGAGATCCTGCTCAGGGTTAACAGTGCATGAGCACATCACACAATGTGATTTTCATGCTTTGTGCCACGTTTGACCACAGGAGAACAGAGAACATTGTCATGATGAGGAATACATAATTAAAATATATTGGCCTTGTCTTATATGCTGATATTGGTACCAAAGACCAGAACAGTAATGAGAACTTTGAGTCTCGAGACACTGAGTTTAAGAACACTGAGAACTATCTCTGTACAGGAGCTTGATTTCTAAGTTGATAAATCTGCTTGCTGCTGCAGCAAAACAGAAGAGCCATGGCTAGTTCCAGTCTTTTGGCAGAAAGATGGATTTCTGTCCTGACATCAAACTAAATATTTGTTACTTAATAATACATTATCAGGGTGAATATTTTTTGCATTTTTCATCTGTGTCCTTAAGAGTCAAATATAAACTTTACTTTTTTCTGTTCCCTACCTCTAAAATATCTTTGAAAAACCACCAGAACTGGCAAAGTCAGGTGTAAATGTCATCAGATACTGGGATTTTACAACAATGTGAAGTGTTACAAAAGATCATCATCAATACAAAATATTGTATTCATAATAGCCATTTCTTGCCTCCAACAACTGTCTATCTTAAGAATTCAGATAAACCATGGAAAGGAGACAGTGTCTTGGTGTTCTCACTGCCTTTAAGAAGTCCATTACTACAAGCAGGCACCTTCTCTTTCCCAAAAAACAATGTTAAACCCAATTCCAGCAGATCCTCAGCCAACAGTTGTTACAATCACAGTGAAAGTAAAGCCAAGGTGGCAGGACCAGAACCCCAACTTTCTGACAGAGATGCAAATGACCCAAGCAGAGGCACTAAAACAGACACCAAGGCATCAATAATTAATTCAGAATTCACCGTAACAATACTAATTATGGTGTTTCATGTGGCATTATTGAGAACATAATATGCATACTTCTACAGGAAATTAATTGCAATTCACCAATTAATGGGGTGTTGGGAAATGTGTTTTTTACCAGTCTTGGTGAAGTTTAAAAGCTGGATTTAAACCTCCACCTCGGTGACATGCTTTCTGAAAGCAGAGAGAGTTCAGATGGATTTGACAGCAATTTTATCTACACAAGATGCAGGGCTGAGTTTCTCAGCTAAGTAGCCTACAGGGAGAGGGATGGGAGTTTTGTTGGGTATTTCAGAGACCGTGTGTGATTCTTCTGTAAGGCTTATCTCTCATCTCCAAGCTAGACCGAGGGATCTAAGAAATCCCTCTCATTCAAATCAAATATCAGTCCAACTCCTATTGTTCCTGCCCTTACTGGAAATGCAATCCCCTTGATAAAGAAGGATGCGTGGTGCTTCTTTAAGCACTTATCAATACTGCCCCCGCAGCAGAGAGCAGGCTTGCCCAGGCTATCCATCCCCGAGCAGCACGCGCTGACAGAGGCTGGAAAGCCTGAACTCATGAAAAACAAAATATTACTGCAAGGCTGTGGGTGGTTTTTAGCTACACTTTCAGTCCACAAAGTCAAATTCCGAGGCTTATGTGAGCAGGGAGTCTCATATCCCTGCCACACCGACGCGCAGGAGCAGCGAATATCCTGTAGCAGGGCAGGAGATTTGATCAGCATTTCCATACTCATTTACAACCCTCAACACTGCTGATGTTCTGGTGTTTTGAGGCCCTGATTCTCTGATGTCCCCTCTGGAAAGCATCTTTAGGACACCCCAGCTCTGCATGGTCCCTGTGTGGGTAAGGCAGGCAGAGTCCTGTTTTCCAGAAAACTGCCCAGGAATGACAGCACCTTAAAAAGGTGCAGAGACACAGGTTCATTATTCAGTCATTCAGGAGAACATTAACACAAAATCATTTATGCCTCGGGGCCTTTGCAGATACCAGGTCAAAGGAAAAGCGTGCTAGAAGGGGAGTGGTGATGTCCCCACGGTGCCCTCTCCCTCCAGCAGAAGGGGTGAAGGATTCAAGGACACACATGAATTGCCTGGCACAGGAAGAGAGCCCAACCTGTGTCATGCTACAGCAGAAGCACCTAACTCACACCTATCATCCTTTAAAAAAAGTTAGGTAGGAGACCTTAATAAATTCGTGGCTTTATTAAGCCCCACCCATTCTTTCTAAATCCTATCCCTAATTCTCTTTTCACCCGCTCATACGTCTGGATCAAAGAAAAGATGGATTTTAGTGTATTTTAAAAACTGCTGAGCTTGGAAACTGTTCTTAAAAATTACTAATTGTATCTAGCTAAAAAACTGACTCACTTGTCTTGAAGTTTGGAAACAAGTCTCCTTCCTGCCCCTAGAAATAGCAGGGAGGAGGAAACATCCCCATCTCCAAACTTCCACCAGAGCAAAGCCTGCATGGCAAACAGAGGTTGTTTTGGTTAATTACTCCTTCATGTGCACAGACAGATTGGTCTGGATAAAATGCCAGCACTGCTGACCTCTGCCTGGCTCCTGTTCCCTCCTCTCAGAAGGTGCTCCAGCACCAGGAGATGCCAGGTCCCTGTGGTAGGACAGCTCCAAATGCTTTGTCTCCATCTCATGGAAAGCCATATGGAGATGACAAAGCTGCTTCCTAAAATAGCCTGTAGGTACAATAATATGCCCTCAAGCCAGCCAAACTCAACGTTCATTTTTATTACCAGATTTTCTCAACACCCTCTGCTAACAAAAAAGTTGCCTCATCACATTTTTTCGAAGAACTTTCCTTTTCAGTTCCATCTTTCAGACAGGCACACTAATCATGTTCAAGGCTAGACCTGCAAGCAGGATGTAAATCACTTTACCAGCTCAGCTGCCATGTATTTAATAACTTATTCACAGTTGCAGGAGGAAAAAAAGGTGAGATTATATGGGGGACAGAAAAAGAGGGAATATAATTTCCAGGAGTTATACAGGACTTTCCATAAACTTTTAGTGTTTAGGTGGAGGGAAGCCTCTTCATCACATTGCAGGGGCTAAACCTGGAGCCGGAGTTAAAATCATGTTGGTTTTTGATGCCCCTTGGGCACAGGAGGGAATCGCTGCTTGTAGCAAGAGCGAGTGAAGGGAGAGTCAGTTTGCTGGAGAAAAAAAAAAAAAAAAAAAAAAAGGTTTTGTTTGTCAGACAGAGCTGTACAATTGTCTGCAAATGCCAAGGAGAGCAAAACTCTCCAAAGACATGTCAAGCCCCTGATCCAGCTGTCAATTGTTCTGGTAGGCAGAAAATGAAGGCTGACACGTGAGATGGATCCGCACGGTGCCTGCGTGGTGCAGCCCTTCCCACCCTCCACCCAGCCTCCCCCAGCCAGGGCCTGGAGCACAGGGAATGTGTTATGCAGATTTCCCTATTAGCATGATTGACCTAATATTGGATGACTCTGTACCCAAGTGCTTATGTGAAATAATAAGCCTGGCTACTGAGCAATTATTAAATACAAGGAATTGTTAAATCCTTGCATTGTACATATTCTAAAGGAAATTAATCATTTTGAACTCTGGAGAATACAGTTTTATAAGAAGAGAAGAAATAGCAAATACACAATAGGGTATTTAAATGCTAATACAGTCAAACAGTTTAAAGCATAGCATACATTTTAATATTGGTTTACTGAATACTAATTATGCTCTCCTAAGTAGCAGTAAGTAGCATTTATTATGATTTGTTGAAAGTATTGATCCAGATGGTGACAACTGCAATTTCCCCTTCTCGCAAATATCCTTAAAAATACATATTATCAGATTACCAAGTCTTCTTAAAACATGTTTTTCTCAGAATAGTCTGCTCCAACTATCAGAGGCAGCCTGATATGTTATAGCCCAGAATTATTTCAGCCCAATTGCGTGAGGTGAAAAGATAATATTTGTTATCCATGAGCCAAAATTTACTGTCCTTTACTCAAAGCTGACAACTTTGCATGTTTTTTGCATCTGGTCACACAGTAGCCTATGCAGGATGGAGAGGAGTCTTAAACACCCATTCCCTGTGCTCTGTCAGCAGAACTAACACTATTAAACAAATGGACCATGCTTTGGGATGCTCTGAGGTGGTGGGGAGCTCCCCACCAGGCTGAACTCACCCCCATGGGTGAGGCAGGAGGGGCTCAGCCTGAGCTGGGACCAGCTCAGGGCACCTGAACCCCCTGTGCAAGGACTACAGAGGACACAACTCCCACAGCCCAAACAAACCCTTTGTGCCCATGCTCACTTTGAGAAGTACCAGCCTGTGAGCCATCCATTGATTTTAATTAAAAGAAACTCTGCTAAAATATGGCAAATGAGTATTCAACCACACTGCTACTACATCACACTTGGCTGGGATAGAAACCAGCAGAGGATTTATCCTCTGGCCTGTACGATGAAGCTCTTCTAAATACATCGAGCAACAGCTGTCACGAACACAAAGCAGCTAATTCTTAAATACATATTTTAATAGTAATCTTCAGTTTGATTAACATACAATACCTGCTGCATTAAATGCAAATTAAATATGCACTTAGTAAATTCAATTTCAAGCTTTTCTGTTTTCTTTTATCTGTTACATCAAAAGCAAAAAAGTAGTGGCTTTATTTTTTTCATGTGCTTCAGAGACATAATGTGAATAGAGCTGACTTAACGGGAACATGAATGCAAAAGTAGATTCAACTCTATTAACTTTTACAATTTTGCTGCAGAAATTGTTTCTCTTGATATTTTAATTTCAACTTTGCTGATTGTGGAAAGAAGCAAGGTCAGGACCTCTGCTGCTGTTCCTCAGACTGCACAGGACCACTTAGCATAATTCAAGCAGTTGTAAAAAATTAGCACTGCATGCTACAATAAATGGGTTTGTGTTTGTGTCTCTAATGGAGCAGGATTAGGGGAAAAAAAAAGTACTGTTTCTGTAGTTCAACTGAAATAAACATTACAAAAGGCCAATTTACACTTCCAAGATTTCCTGTAATGACACAATGTTTAAGAAATTATTTCAGTCCAGCATTGTTCTGCCATATAGCTGTAAGTAGGCCATTCACTAAAATATCCCAGTGGCCATCTTTCTCAGCAGCAACATATCACAAATGTTTTACAATTTATTTTTATCACTAAAATTAAAGAGAATAGTGCTGTGTTTACACTGTCACAAGGGTAATGCATCATGGCTGAGAAAGTAACAGAAGAACCCGAAACTGATGAAATTAGCATCATCTTCCCTATTAAAACTCACCGCTAGAAACTTTACAACCCAAACCATCAACTTTTATATCTGTCAACTTGATACTAAAAAACCCACAAACCAAACAGATTATAAATAGTCCTCTCGTAATTTGCTGCCTCTGATGAGCAGGTGAAAATTCACACACACACATCCCCTTTTTATATCCCCCTTGACAGGCTTTCAGTTTGAAACCACAACTTTTCCAAGTGTAAAGGTATTCGGGTATACACAATTAACAAGTTATTTTGTGCAAGCAGAATGGCCAAATCCCCTTCCTACACTCCCACTCCCAGTACCTCCTTTTGGAGGAGAAGTTAGTCATGGCAGGTGATGCACAGAGACAAAATGGTTTTCAAGAGATTGGCAAAAAGCTCTAAACTGAATATCCTGTTTGATTACGACTTCATGCAACTGCAAGTCGGTGTGATAATGCCAGAGCCATTCAATCCCAGGGCTGCTGGAATGCTGCCAAAGCAATTAAGGTTGCTGACTTGGCCATGAAGCTGAGAATATACACACAACAATTTTACACCCCATCATACCGTGGTAACGGGTACTTGCACCCACAGAGGAAGGAGAGACAACTGTGAAGTGTGGTCTAAGCCAATGCACAGAATTTTTACCAAGAGCAAACAGCTCTCAAATGGGAGGTAAAACCTCT
The DNA here is from genome assembly GCA_013397115.1 of Edolisoma coerulescens. Taxonomy (NCBI): domain Eukaryota; kingdom Metazoa; phylum Chordata; class Aves; order Passeriformes; family Campephagidae; genus Edolisoma; species Edolisoma coerulescens. The sequence continues at coordinate 440,967 of VWZW01001528.1, forward strand.
GCCACCAGCGCAGCCCCAAAACTGGGAAAGGGTTTGGGTCTTGAGGGGCCCAGGGCAGGATTTTTCTTCCATGTATTCACTGGAATGCCCCCAGAAGGAGCAAGCACCAAGATACAGCGCTGAGGCACAGCCTCACAAACCTGGGGATGCAGATGCAGGAACGTACACTCAGTTTACACATCTCCCAGCCCAGCTCCACCTGTCTTAGATTCCTGTTTAAACTCCACGTTCTCCTCCCAGCACTGATTCCCAGTGAGGCTGTGTAGGATTCACCAGCCCAGCAGATGGAGAGGCAGCAAGCAGGGGTATGGAGGGCACAGCTCCAAGAACACCTCCAAAAGCAACTCTCTAAGTCTTGGAGTGAGCACAGGAGAGAAACAAGCTGGTGCTGGGGCAGCCTTTGGGAAGGGCTGCATGAACACAACCCCAGACACACAATTATGGTACAGCCACGATTGCTCTGGGCTACCTGACCAGCCAGTCCATCCCGATGAGGGGACAGCACAGACCCACAAACACGGGAAGGGCTGGATTTCCAAATGGAAGAGTGCAGAGTTTACAGCTGCAGAGCTCTGCACCAGCCAGCAGCCTTTATGTGCTGCCTAATATAATTATCAATACATGGAGGGGAAAAAAAAAAGGGAAGTAAATGAGGAGTTGCCATAGCAACTGTTACCTCCAAGGAATATGAAAGATATGGGACCACCCTCACCGAGGGAATGTTTTATTTATTGTTTCCTATTTTGAATGTTCAGCAAAGTTCTGCTGCTGGACGCTGCTGCGCAGGCTGGCGACCTTCGCTGGGCAACGCTTGCATTTTGCTGGTGGGTTCTGCCTGGAGAGAGGCCCCTCATTTCCAGTGCTGACAGGCAGGACCAAAGGCAAACTCTCCCATCAGCACGGCAACATCTGCTCCTAATTCAAGTGCCTGCTGATGGTCAGCACTTCCCCGGCTAAATTACAACATGCTCCCAATTTATAAACCAGCCAAATTACTATTACATGGAGAAAGACTTGAGAATTCACTCCCATCTTTGCAATGATAAGCATGGAAGGACCCATGGGTTTTCCTGTGTGTTTGTGGATTTTTAACCAGGCACTGGTTTTGCCCTGAATTTCACTGATAGCTGAACGTCCACGCAAAGTATTTTGAAGCACATGCCTCAAACCCACTGGCATTAACAGGACAAAAGCACGTGTCAAAACATTGAGCTGTGCAGAAATGGTGCCAGAAACATGATTAAGGTAAAGCATAAGCGTGAGCTCTGAGGAATTCCAGCCTTTACACCATCCAATTCAGGCACGTGTCTATGTAACATTGCTACTGCTGGACAGAGATGAAAAATAGGGATTTGGAGCAAGGGGGGAGAATATCACTACTTCAAGATCCTGCTCAGTGTCCAGGACACAAAGGCACAGCAAAAAGAAACGAACACATGGCTTACATATAATTCCATTAATACAATAAAATATTGGAGGTTATCTTCAGAAAACACAGCATTTCATAGATACCCTGCTTTTATGAATGGATCCCACATGACAAGGAAGTAAAGGGTAAAATGCAAGATTTAATAGTAGTAGGAGTAGTAAGAGCAGCATCAAATAACCCAACCTAAAATCCTATGTAGCTGCCTCTACAAAACTGGACTGTGTTCATGAACTCAGCAAATTATTTAATTTCTCATCTTTGTTGAGGCTAAGCTTTTTCCCTGTGACATCAGCAGACCAGTCCTTCTCCATATCTATTTTATTTCCTGTTCAGCTTATGCATTTCTCTTTCTATTCCTGCTGTAGTGTTCTTTAGAGATGCACTGTTAATTCTGCCAACAGAGACAAGACTTCCATTCCCACTACCTACCATTTCCCTGAAAAACAATCTAAATAATATTTCTAATCCACAGATAATCCACTAATATTACATTAGCGCAGTGCCAATGCACTTGCATGTAACATGAAATATAAACTTCTAAAAAAAAAAAATCAATAGTATCAGCTGGAAGTAGAAACAGGATGACAATGCTGAAACACAAAAGAAACAAAAATTAAAAACCAGCAAAAATGTAACTGTCTCCATTCTCTTGTGCATCTCATTAAATGAAGCAGACTGGATTTAAATCAATCAAAGTCTGAGCTAGCTTTAAAACGTAAAAAAAGAGGCAAAAATTCAAGCTTACTCTTGGAAGCAGAGACACAGAATTCAAATTATTCCTCTAAAAAAATTCTCGTTTTAGAAGTGTCATGTATTGAGCAGCCGTATCTGAACAGTAGCTGACAGCGGCAGTACAACATTCACTTGGTTGGGTTAAGCCTCATGAAAGAAAGAAATTCACCCTTATTTTTCTCCCTTGAAAAACGGAGATTTATTTTTTCCCGCCCCACAAGACGCGTCCTCAGCGATGGAACGGAACGACACAGGAATTCTGCTGTGCGTGGAAGGGCAGGAGCAGCACAGCCCAGACGGACACGGCTCTGCCACCAGCTCTGCTCCTCTTCAAGGCAGAGGGGGAGACGAGCAGCAGGTGTGAGGTAAGAGGGTGGCAGCGAGGAGGATGTGCACGACAGGACACTGGCACAGCACACTCTTCCCTCCAGGCACAAGATGGCCAGCGAGGAGCACTCACAGCTTTCCCCGCCACAGCAGCTGTGCCAGTAGGAGCTGCAGCCTTAAAAAAGACACATCCCTGTTTTCTCTTTTCCTAGTATTTCCTGTCCTAACTTTCTAGCTTGCTTTGCTGCCAAGGCTAAAATAACATTGCTCTGTGCATCACATCATTTTAGAGAGAGCTGCGAACTCCTGCGCTCGCCCGCCAGACGGGAGCTGTGAGCCCGCGAGGACAACTCTCAGAACAGGGCTGACAAAATGGGAAATTTGGCCCTTAAACACGCCTGAACTGTCTCAGTATCCAGGTCAGAGTGAAACAGCCCAAGGGAGAGGTACTCAGTCCCCTTAGATGTGTCCAGATACAACACACCCAGACCCCTGAGCGAGTATATTTGATTATTTTATCTGAGCAGAGCAGTGGCAGCAGGAGAAGCCACTAGCACCCTCTGCTCCTCCCTGATCCTCAGGGATGTAGAAATCAAAATGATCTCCTAGAACACGAGAGTGTGGAGCTCCAGACCTACACGAGGAGAAGGGAAGGCGAGTCAGCGCCTTTCACATCTGAACTCTGTGCTCGTAGGCGACACAGAGGACCAAGAGATCCTTCAAGACAATATCCTTCCACAGCTCTGCTCCTCCCGTTTAGCATCTCACCACTTCTCTCACAAGTGTCTGAAATGGCTGTCCTGGATGAGCTCTGATGGAAGGGCTTGTCTGACACAACTTTTTTTGTCCCGCCCTGACAANTCTCCCCCTACCCCATTTCAAATGAGAGATGGGGAAAAACCTTTAAAAGGATGTCAATCCAAACAAAAAATCTGCTTTGTTTGCCAACTTGGAAAATCAATTATTCATGTTATTCATGCAGCCAAACCTGTAGGCAGAAGGGGATTGTCAGCTGAATTTCCTGATGGGGCACCACAAATGCCGCATTGTCCCACAAACCCTTCAGCAAAGGTACTGACCCCAGCTCCAGGCTCCACTAGGGATGACTTCCAGCTGTGCCCATCTCTGACATCTCCAGGGATGGGCATGAGAAACCCTGCCCTGCCAGCCTCACAGCTCCATTAGACACAAGCAGCCACAAAATCACTCAGGAAGGGAACAAGGGCACCTCCACTTCACCCCACCCTTATTTCAGCGTGGGGCAGAGCTCCAAGGGACCGCAACACAGAGCAACACCAGCAGCAGCAGAGGGACTTCCCCGTGCTCACATGGCCACCAGGTCTTTTTGATGTCACACACACTCGGTGAGTGATGATGGCAGAAGTGGGTGTGGGGAGAAGTTGTCAGGATTTGATGGTTTAAGTGAAAGACACTTCAAGGGAGAGGAAAATGTTCAATTATAAAAAGGCCCATTTCAGTCATGCACTTTAAAATGGCAATAATCCATTTGATGCCAAGAAGAAGAAAGGAAGAAAAGAATCAAAGAACAATAAGAAAGATGCCCTGGCTTATAATTGTACTGTCTTCTCTACAAAGTCTGCAGCCCTTTTTCTTCCTGCTCTATCCTGAATCTTCCACAGCTGCAAAGCCCTCAAGCTACAGACAGGTTTCAGTCCAGTAAGACTGTCTGTGGCTTATTACAGCTGAAGATCCATGATGAAGGGCTGAAATATCCTCAAGTTTGCACACTTGAACAACACTAGAGATAAGAACAAACTTTAAAATCCTGGATAATCCTCACTTTACTAATAAGCAATTTTATCTAAATCCTCCTTTAAAAAATCGTGCTTCCCTGAGTGATGCTGGGGGAAGGAAGTTGCCACGTCCAATTTCCAGCTCTATTCAGCCAGTATTAACCTGAGCTCCCGCCGAGTCATGGGGGCTCTTTGGTCCTTCTCATCTCAGCTGCCAGGAGTTTCATCCTCATCCTTTCTCCCGACAATCTGAGGCTTAGCTCTCTCCAGGCTGCCTCCCTATGGTGCCAGGTATCCCACTCCCACTGGCTGCCCTAATGCAGGCTCCCATCTGCTGTATCACAAAATACTTATTCTCTCGGCCCCCTTGGGAGGCAAAGCAGTACAATTATGCTTTTATGGCTCTGAAGCTGCAGAAAGGGAAGGTGAAGAGATAAATTTGCAAAGACACTTATATTTTGAGGCACTCAGCTTTGACTAAACAAGCTCCTTTTCTGAGCAGAACCCACAGCACTCAGTGAAACCCCGAGTCTCCCTTGTCTCCATTCACAGGGAGGCTGTTTTCCCACGTGGCATTTTGGGGCTAACACACTTGCACCAGGTGAGAACAGATCAGGATTCTCAGAGGAAGCAAAGCTTCATCCAAAATATGACAGTTAATTAATCAACACGTTCCAAACCTTTCACTGAATGCAAAACACTCCCCCAAAGGACCCTCCAGCAAGCATTGCCTCACGGCAGGACACGCACACACAAAAGAAAGGCATTTTTTTCTTTATCTATGCCCAATACAGTCTTTTGAGAGACTTGCTCCATGATAAGATCCCCAGGAAACTACAGCAACACCCACACAAAACCTGTCACAGCCCACAATCAGACTCTTGAGTCCAAGTGATGCACTTCTTCTAACAGGAGGAGCTGGAGTGGCTCTTGGAGCCTATGTCCAGAGCACTAATTCAAACAGCACAACACACAAGTTATTAATCCAGAAATGAGCCCAAGAAGCAGCTGATGAGCTGTGTCTCACTGCTCCAGATTTGTCCAGGCGGTTGCAGTGACAGGGCAGCACAGCCACACTCACACATCCAACTTGTTAAATCCTAACAGCTCCATGGGGACCCACCCTTCGGGAAGAGGGGGGAAACGGCCCCCACACAGCTTGTCCTGTACAGGAAGCAAACAGGGGCCTTTTCCAAGGCAAGGCAGGAGAGCTGGGCAGTGACTGGATTGTGCTGTGGAGGTCCGTGCTGACCTGCAGAGCTTCCAGCGTGTCACTGCAGTGGCAGCGCAGTTGTTCACATGAGAGCTGGAGAACAGCTACAGCTTGAAAACATTTTCATTGTGGAAACTCTGCCTGGCTTCAGTTTTCATTTTGTGCCCTTTTTAGAGGATTAACTGTGCAGCACAGGAGCGTATTCCAGCTGGCTCTGCTCTGGCAGAGCCGATCCAGCAGCAATGCAGGACTTGGGATCTCAGCAGGATCTCCTGATGGTGTGGCACCTTGTGTCCTCACGTGGCTCCTGGAGCTGTGTCCCTAATTAATGCTGCCACATCAAAGGAAGTGCACTCATAGGTGTGCAAATGTGGTTGGAGGGCTTGCGGGGTGGAGAACAGCACCACAGCACCTCACATCTGGAAACCTCTGCCTGCCTCTCTCTGCCCCAACCCAGTTAGCTGTAATTGTAATACAGGGGATGAAAGACAATAATTAGTTCTGAAAATAAATTGAGTACAGTTAAACAACCTCCTTGCTACAATCTTCAATTAAAAAAAATGAAAAGAAATGAATGAATAATTCCCTTCCTCCTCAGGGAATAAGGGAAACCAGGATCTTCAGAAATAGGGAGAATAAACAACAAGGCAAGATCTATTCCCAAACAAATTCATCTACAAGGCAAATACATTAGAAGTTTTTTTTCCATTAAAACATATTTGTTTCTCAGCTTATGAACCAAACAGAGCAAATTGCACATACATTTGAAATTCTACATTAAAAATGTGTGCAAACATTTCCAATAATCAAGATGACTGTGAAATGTTTGTGCCAAGTGTTTCAATAGCTCTTCTTCATTTGAAGATGGTTCATATCCATCACATGGTATTGGTTCCAGGCCCAGTGTTTCAGCCTGAAGTACTCAAACATCATGAGTCAGTTCCCCTCAAAATCATTTCAGTGACTTAAAATGAGACACAACATACATAATTCTTGGGTTCATTTGAAACTGCCTTTTATCTTACAGGAATCTACATCACTCATTTTCAGGCTGCTTTTTTCTAACACTAAGAAGTCACATAATCTATTACAAAAACTAACAAATTAAATGTGAAAAGGGCCATGTTCTCACATTTATGTTATTCCATGAACTAGAGGGTTCAAACACCATTTATGATGAGGGAACCCTGAAGGTCAGTTTGCTGCTCCTTGATTGTGAAGGTGACTTGGAACTTTCCAGACTCCCACTCAACTTACTTGGTTGCAGGGGTTGAAATCCAGCAGGCAGTGGACCAGTGTCACCCCACGATGACACTGGCACTGCATGTGACACTCTTCACCCCAAGTTACTGAGCTGCCAGGTAAATAATGCTGCTGGCAAGGGGAACAGATCCCTGCAATGTGGCATGTCAGGGTGCAAACACACCTGGGCAAGCTCCTATTTCTGCTTCATTTGGGTTATGCCTTTGCACTGACTTCTTTTTTCAACATTCTAACTCGTTACTTTTGCTTGTGGCATTTTCTCAGCAGCCATCACCACCACACCTCGTGTCCAGCCTTGCCAGGCTGTGCCACCTCCAGACTGCCAGAGACAGCCATGCTGCCTGAAGAACATGTCAAACAGCAAAACTGTGACACTGCAGCCTAAAAGAAGCTTTCACAAGCTTAAAACCTCACAGGCTTAAAGCCCCACACCCAAACCCCGACACGACACCAACCCTCCGAACAAAACGAAAAAGGAAGTGCCAAAAGCTCACCATGCATAGGAAGTAAGTGAATGCAGAATTCTGCAGGGATGTTATTTAAAGTGAAATGCTCTCTTGTCTCCTTGATAGGCAGAACCCGTGCCTCTATCCTTCCAAATATCAGCACATAAACAACATGAAAAGCTGCCCAGATATTTTTCTTTAATCTGAGCCTTAAGACAGCCTATTGTCAGTTCCATTTGTTTAAACCCAGAGAAGCTCAGGATCAAAATATGCCTGCAAAGTAACCATTCTGCAGCCTGTTGGACAGCAGTATTGTGAAAAAAGGAAAGGAAAAAATCTCACCCTTACACTCTCCAGTGTTCGTAGGGGAGCACTGCATAGAATTGTCACAATAAGTTAATATGACAGTATAAAAGCCAATACTCACCCTGGGATTACACAATAAATAGACTCCATTAAACTACTCTGTAAACTCTCCTGTGAGAAATTTCTCTTTGATCCAGAACTTAATAGGAATTATTTAATCATAATGAGATGGTAATAAAACAGCATCACCTGAATAAGCTATTTTATTACCTGTTTCATAATTAGCTCTTCTTCATTATAATTCTTTCAGATACCGGAAACTATGCTAAGGCCCATGGAAAATATAGAGGTGACTGATGACAGCCAACGGGGCTTCACGAAGGGAAAATGGTGCCTGAAAAATCTGGGGGCCTTCTGCAAGGGGGTTACTGTGATGGTGGGTGAGGGAAGAGTGACTGACATCCACCTGGGCTTGTGCAAAGCGTCTGCCACTGTCCTGCACAACATCCTTGTCCCTAAACTGGGCAGGGATGGGTTTGACACGTGGGTTTGGGGATTTTTGCTGGGTTACTTTTCCTTACCACGGTTACACCAGGCCCTGCATTGGCACCCAAGGAAGTGACAGCAAAATCCAAGAAAAGCAAGATCTGTCCTGAATCTGTGTTCACAACAAAATCCATGGTTTAACCCACCTCTACTGATGATGTTAACACACTTTTCTTTCAAAGCTCAAGAAAATTTGGTTGCAGCTTCTGTGAGAAAGAGCTGCTCCTTTGCCTTCTCCAACCTTGTGCCAAATGTCAAGTTCCTGCACCAAAGCAGGGTTACACGAGACCTTAAAAACTGCAAATTCACGACACAAGCTTGGAAAAACAGGATGCTTTTTCAGCAAAGCACATTGTTGAGTATGACTGGATCTGTTACTGAAGCTTTCCAAAAAAACAACCTGGCACACACCACACAAAATACTCACGTGAAGGATTTATTTGAATTTGCCGAAGTTACCAGTGGACAGTATCGAGAATCCTTAAAACAGCCTTGAAACCTTGAACCCTTAAAAAGCCCTGAAAATAAGGGCAAAGCACGTGCATACACCGAGCTATTTAAAAAATAATGTGACATAATAATATTCTACCTTTCTGGAGAGAATTTTTGACCACATAAATTCATAACCAGAAGCCCTCACAGCACCCCACAATTTTTAGCGACCACCCTGGACAGCTGAACATCTCTCAAAGAAGACTGCAAAATCAGTGTTTCACCCTTCATATTTCCTCTACTCTAAAACTTTATCTAAGGATATGAAATCTTGTCACTACTATGATTTTTTTCTCCCTGTCCACACCTTCCTCGTGAGTATTTTCACATAGATGCTGGAAAAGTTGAGAGTATTAGAATAATTTTGTAACACTTCGGTATTGCTAGTAATTTCCTTTTGTGTAATAAGAAATCCATCAGAGTATTTTTTTTTTCTTAGAGCTCGCTCTGAGACCTCAAAAAAGCATTAACAGATAACTTGACAAGCCTTTAAATGCTGTTGAGCTCCTAACACAGAATTCATGCCAGAATCCAAAGCCCTGGCTGTATACACGGGAAGTGTTAGGCAAGTTTCACTCCAGTAAGAATGTAATTGGATTAAAACACATCATTTAATAATTTCACAGTTAGTCACCGAAATAAGCATGTAAGTAGTTTCAGTTTTGCAGAAAAGTAGTCCTCTTAGTGGAGTTGTACAATTTGGTAGGGAACTACTTTTAGGAAATTTTGAAAGACAGCACTGTTTAAAATCATATTAAAGATGTAACTGAAATTACAAAAAAAAAGTTGAACAAAATTCTGTCAATATCTCAATTTGTGAATTAACCAGCTCTTGATATTCAACTCTACTAGAGTGATTATGGGCTACGGCCAAGAAGGGGTATGTGTGATAAATATCTCTTTTTATGCCTCCATAAAATGCTCTTCTAACATGAATAAAAAAAGTAGATAAACAATCTGTGATGACAAATTAGCATTTAAAATTTCTAGGCTATCTAACCTCCTCTGCACGTACTCCGAACAAACACTAATAAAGTGTTCAGCTCTACAATGAAGCTGTTTGGGTAGCTAAACAGTAATGGAGCAGATGCTTAATATCAGCCTTTAAGCCTCAAAATGTACAAATACAATTAATTGCCAGCCCAATTTTGGAGGCTGAGTTGTTAGAAGAAGTGTCTTTGAAATTCCGACTGTAGGCAGAATTTTTTTTTGGTGGGGGGAGGGTGGCGTGTTATTTTAGCATAATTAAAACCTTCTTTTTAGTGCAAGTATCACCTTGTTCTTCGCACCCCATCCCTTAATTCTTACTGAGATTCTTGTTGTTACATGGAGAAAGTCAGCATCTGAGCAACGCGGACTGCCTTTTTTAAAAGGACAATTGCACCATTCAGCTCTTCACAATGTAAGCAATTTGAGGTTATCAGTCTGTTTGCATGTGTTTTCACTGCGCTCAGCACAATGAAACCCTGACCTTAATTACTGGCTATCATCATAAAACCACCACGGTTACTACCACCAGCACTGAGTCAGAAGCTTTGTTTTATACATGATTACTAGCTGGTGAACCTTCCCTGATCAAACTGAGCGGAGCAGTGCTGAAAATGAAATAACCATTTAAAATAAAATCAGTTTTCATAGTCTAAAGTGCTGCTGGAAATAGGACAATATAAGCTATTCATTCCCGACACCGCTGCTGCGAGTACAATCTATGGTTTATAATTAACAGATATACAATACTTTTCCCCTGCTACTCCTTTTTTAAGCTCTCCTACATTTATGACTGTGCTAATTCCCAGTGGAAGTGCCTACACTGCAATGCTGCTGAAACTCCCCTCGTAGCACAGTCCTCCTAATACACAGCATTGATCCAGCAGCAATTGCTGGCTGGGTGGTAGAAAAGTTACACATTCCTGGTCTTAATTTGCCCCCCTGTGCCGCAGGGTACCCATTTCTGGGGCTGTGGGATGGTTTCTGGGGCTGTGGGATGTGTGCAGATCCCACTGCCAGCAGGGATGTGCTCCCGGTACTGCAGGCACAGTGCTGGGAGCAGGAGGGGCTGGGGCTCTGCTCCAGCTCTGCCCCATTTCCCTCCTTGTGACCCAGACTGGGGTTAAAAGGCCACATCAGCACCAAATCCAAGGCAGGGCAGCATTCCAGGCAGGTCAGTGGACTTCGCTAACCAAAGGCACCACTGATGCACTTGGATCCTTCCCAGTTTTTCCCCCTTGTGAAGCCCATTGGAGAAGTGATGCCACCCAAGCTCCTGGCAGGTGAAGGAGGGATGGAGAAGGATTATTGTATCCATATCCCTTTAGGCTGCACATTCCAGAAACAGAATCAACTTGGTACTACTTGGCATTTGGCCCACAAGAAAAAAAAAATCATGTTTTAGGGAGATCTCTTCCTATCCCTGCCCAGTCACACCTCCCAACAGAGGGGAAGAAAAACCCAGCAAGGGCTGAATCACACTGCCACATCCATCACTCTGAACTCTATCAATTTCTTTATTTCTTCTGCACAATGAAGAGCAAAGTACACACCTTAATTTTGCTGACACTAACCCTGCTCAGTAAATAAGCATTCTGTATCAATATTTACTTCCCCCAGCACAAGGCAATAAACCACTGCTGGAATTCAAATCTTCCTCGCTCCCTTTTCAGAAGTCTCAGCTGCCCTGAAAAAAAATCAATCAGCTGTAGCAGTCACTCCTGAAGGGTTCATAATAGCTCAGCTCAGGCACTGGACAAACCTGAAGATTATCATCCAAAAGCTAGTTCCCCTTGAAAGACATTTCTTCTTAAATTTATCACCAGCTACCTGGGACAGGCATCAGGCCCTGTGCAGTGATTTAGCAAGGCTCAAGGAAACACCCAGACACAACAAACAGGCTCAAAGGCACCTCCATCCCAACCATGTGGAGCTCTGATGGCCACGGACTGTGGGGGATGGCCAGAGCATCCTTCCAGCTGGTCGCTCTTCAAAAGTCACCTCAAAATAAGCCCACATGGCAGGCTGGGGGTCATCTGTTTGCTACCCGGAGAGACAGGAGCAGCCCACAGCAGCAGCAGTCACCCAGAGAGCCCACGAAAGCTGCTACAGGCAGCAGCAGGGACAAGGGGGGAAACACAAAAAGCTCCTGGCTCTCAGTCATACCAGTGTTTCAGGTTTTTGTTTGTTAGATTTTTTTTTCCCCCTCAAATACAATTTCCAAGGGAAGCTTTGCCCCTGCCAGAAGGAGGAGGGAGAGCGATTCAATTAATAAAAACAGATTACCTTTTACCAAGTTAAATAAAAGCCAATAAAAATGAAATACCAATGCACATGGCAGATTTATGCTAACCACTTCATTGCCAGGCAGACACACCTGGGTATGATATTAAAAAAGATCAAATTAAACTTTTGTGACTGCAACAGCAGGTGACAGAGCAGCACTTTCCCTAACAACATCTTGTGACTATAAAGTATATCCTTTCCTTCTGCCTGAACTCACTTTCCAACCAGCCCTTCCTGAGAAAAATAAATACTATTTCCTGCACTTCTCCATGACCTTGCACGTACCTGTGGGGAAGGGGAAGAGGGCTGACACCAAAACCAGTTCCCAAAGCCAGGAACTGCTTTTCAGGAATGTTTCTGACCGGATTCCAGAGTTACAGCTTCTACTTAATGGAAAAACTTTGGGTTTGCCAAGTGCCACACTGCTGCAGCTGAAGCTGGACTGTAATAATGTGTCTGTAATGAAAACACAAAGCCACGTGAGGGGCCTTTTGTTTAGACACTATGAACAGTTTGACATCTTCCATCATAGCCAGCACCATGTCAGAATTCTTTTATTAGCAGAAGTCACAAAGATGTAGAAAACAGTAAGGTCCCATATTATGTAAATGCTAACTGGGGACAAACAGCTTCATGTCTAACAACAACAGCAGGCACTACAAATGTGGCTGCTTGAGGTGAAGGGTGTTTAGCTTATTATTCCTGAAAAGTCATTATTACTTCAACCTTATTTACACACACAACATACACAGCTGAATGCATCACAGTTTTGTTCATGCTATGCGGGAAACAGTTCTCCCCATTCCCTGGAAATGAGATTTTTCACTCTGTACCACGACACAAGCGCAGCCTCCAGGGCTGAGATGGAGAATACCAACCAAAGGCTGCAGATCTGGGACTCAGGAAAACCTACAGAGTGCTGAGAACCAACACTCCCGAGCAGGGGAGTTGCTGGATTTTTAGCAACCCACCATCAAACGTGCTGTGACAGCAGCTCCCACAGCGAGTGCCTGCACAGGCGCCCACTGACTTCCCTGGGTGTTTACTACGAGAGTGGGGCCTGAGCATCAGGGAAAGAACCACTTCCCGCCCCCGCCTCGATTTTGTGAAACGTCTAAATTCCATTAGTTATGCTTTCTCTCTTCTTCCACAGCCCGTGCAGTTGATTTCACACTGTAACAAATGCAGCCTGGCTTTGAATTTCAGCAGTGAAAGTTGACTGCCCAAACGCGTGCAGAAAGGAAAAAGCAAAGTGATGCAATCGTGGCCAAGGTGAATTCATTTAAATTTTAAATCAACACTTGTAAAGCAGTTTATTAACACCACTCACCTTGGCTTTCCTCCCTCCAGGAAGAAGCCCCATTTCAAGCAATCAGAAAATCCTCAATTCCGTGTTTCTAGTTATGTACACAACATTTTCTACTTTATATCATCACATCACAGGGAATTGTTGGAGATCAAGTGTCTGTTTACCTTTTAGCACAGCAGTAGGGCTGTTTGATTCCAGGGCAGAATGTCCAAGATGATGAGCTGAGGATGAACAGTCCTTTGGCACACTGGGTACTTTAACAAGCAAACGTTCAAAGGACTTTGTGAACAGTACATGGAAAATTGTCCTGAGGAGGAGGAGGATGATGCACAGGGTGGAGTTCTGGGAATCACCACCAACACACTTTTGTCCTACAGTATTCTCCTCCCTCATGCTAAACTTGCACTTGCAATCAGCCCAGCACTGCTGGGACACCAAGCACACAAACCCCAAGCAGCTGCAGAGATAAGGAGCTCTCCTGCCCACCTGGCTTCAGCAGGGCCAAGGACAAGTCACATATTTTGGGGCCAAACTGAGAGCAAAGCCAAAACCACAGATCCCAGCAGTCCCCTGACCTTTTGCAATAGTCCTCCTGTTCAAGTGAGCAACTACAAACAAGCACTTTTAGGCCACACTTATAGCTTTGCAGTACATTTCTCCACTTGCCCTTTTATTTGAGACTCAGTAGTAAAAAGGCCCTTTGAAAATTACTTTTGTCTATTTAATTAATCTTTTGCCCATATAAAAATCTTAAAATGATTATGAACACATTCAATTTTACTTTCATTGATTTATCTCCATCTGATGACCTATTTTATCTTTTATAAGGCTCACAATAGCAGAACTGGGTCATAATGTAAGTAATACAGCAGAGTAATGTACATTTTGGTGAACCCTGTTATTAAACCTCTCATTCCTCTCTGCTCTGTTCCGAATGAAGCCTATTGCAGCAACTGGACCTGGACTGCTTGGATAAAGCTCTGTCAATTGGACTGAGCCAACCTAATTTTTACAGTCTTAACCCTGACATCCAGTGCACCAAAACCAGTCCCACCAAGGGAGCCCCACAGTGCTCCTGCATGAACACAGACATGACCAAAGAGGCCACAGCAGCATGATGGAAGGTTTTAGGAAAGACATGGAGAAAATGAGAGGAAAAAAAAGTCACTTGAAGCCCAATGGGGAATGGCCAGAATAATTTCAGAGCAGAAGCTGCAGTGAGGCAGGAGGACTAAAGCTGGACTTCTCTTTTCAGCTGGAAGTCCAAGGAACTTACTCAGCTACATAAAAGTCCCCACCACCAGTGACAAGTGTCCTTGCAAAGCTCTGAGCATGGGAACAGCCTGGGATAATCCCACTTTGGACTGAGGATGAAGCCCAGGAAAGTCCGTGCCTGTGAAGGGCATTATTTGGTTTGCTGCTAAGTTCCCAAGTCCCAGAAGTCAAGTGCTGCAGTCTGAAATCAAGATAAAACGAGCTGTATCTACTTTGCTGCAGGCTGCTTATCAGCAGTGTGGAGACATCCCAGAGACTCATTATATACAATATACATGAGAGATGTGGAAATAGTTCCTTCCAATTTATTGTAGTATCAATGTCCTTAGGTGATAGATTCTGTCTTTGTGAATACTATTAAGAACACTGGCACGGGGAGCCTTCTGAAGACTTCTTTTTCCAGGTGAGATCCACCTCAATTAACCCAGTGAGTACAGGGGAGATGAAGTATAGAGGCTGCTATTCAGAAGTTGCTTGAATTTCATTTCAAATAGAAATTCATCACCATGGGTGAATTCACCCACCTCAGAGGGCTAATAAAAAACATTCACAGCACTCTGGCATCCTTGCACAATCAGACCTTTAAGTGAAGTTGAAGTTTTGCATCCAGCTTGGTGCTTCACTGGGAGACTGCCATTCTCCAGCATCTTTCACTGGCTGTATCTTGTATTTTTACAATACTTATGAACACATTCATCTGCTAATAATAATTTAAAGGGCAATATTTGAAAGTTAACTCTAGATTTAATACACTCTCTCAGCTCAGATGGATTGAATGCTCAGTTGCTGCTGCTGTACCAGTGCATTTGGTATTTAACTTTATGCAGTGACGATAATGGAGCATCATGGTACTGAAAATGGGATTCTTTTCTTCTTCAGACCTTCTAGTCACAGCTCACTCTATGAGAAGGAAACAGAGTATTTTTACAGTAACCACCAGTCTGTCTCCTCTTGATTTACAGACCAGAAACCCAACAAAGTCTTGCTGAACACAAATATTGAGAAATGCAGGTTTTCTCAGCACGCAGCCCCCACAGACTCCAGCACTACCCTGGCTGGTCAGGCAGCACAAGAACAGAGATTTGTGGCTCTGTACCTATGAGGTTCCCTGCCTCTTCTCCTCTGTTCCTGAAAACACCACCACAACAGGTTTGCATCCATCCCTCTCTGTTCCCAGAACTTCTTGCTCTCAATCCCAAGGCTGGATCTCCAGAGCACTCCCACCACCCCAAGCATGTGCAGGGACCTACACAGCCTGAACACAAGAGAAATGTCTTTCTGCCACTTCTCAGCTCTGCTGGTATCACAGACAGAAAGGGAAAAGTTTACTTATCCCTACTTGATTAAAATTAATGTTACCTCTGAACACTACACAGAGGTATTATTACCCAACCGAGTCTTCAAGGAAAGAGAAAATCCCATCAACTTTATTTTGTCAATCTTTGCAAAAGTCTGTAATTCTTTTTAATACCTTCTGCCCGTTGTACTTGTGGAAACTGTTAAAACTGGAACAGGTCCCCAAGTAGCAGGGAATAGCCACAGTCACAGAAGATATTCTGAGAACATGGAAATACTGCATGTCCTCATTTTATCTCTAATTTATGAAACAGCTTCAGGAGTCTCTCTCTAGAACTCAGTGAAGAGGGGAAAAACCCCTTACATTCACTATGCACAGAGATGAGTCTTGAGATGCAGTGAAAGAGCCTTTTGAGGTTTTTTTCTTATTTAAAATGCCATTTTTTATATATACATTTATATTAGTATACAATACGTATATATTAGGATATTTATATATATTTAGTAGGTAGTCAAAAAGAATTCCAGCCCCAAAATTCAACAATCCATTCTGTTTCAACCCATTTTCAGGATAAAAACGTACAGCTTTTCTGTGGCAAAACAAAGAGCACTGTTCTCACCACAGCAATCACCAATTAACAAAATTACCTTTTCACAATGGCTGCTGCCTCGTTTACTTTTCACATCCTTAGTAGTGTTGCATTGTCAGATACAAAAGAAAAATGGATGTTACAGGTGTTCTTTAAAAAGTAGTAATAATGCATCTCAGAGAACGTGGCAGTTCATGAAATAATGATGCCACAAGGGTTCACAGTGGAGCAGGAATCGTGTATGATCAATTCTAATCTACTACAGGTGTGACTGTCTCTCTTACTTAATAAAAGCAAGACAGCATTGAGAAAACAGGAATGTTTTCCATTAGGAAGGGAAATGGAAACTGGCATTTTATGCCAGGCTGTGTTTCGAGGTGGAGACACAACTCTTCATCAGCCAGAATCCTTGAGAAACCCAACCAGTATTGTCATTCTGACAGCAAACATCACAGCCTCTTTCAGAGACACAAGGAAGAAAACGCAATGATCATATTTAATTTTCATACAAACTAATGTGTACTATCTGCTGTCACCCTTAATGTCAGGTTATCAGAGTAACTTTTTTTTGTGCAATATAAATAATTAAAAGAAATGTTCTTATCATGCAAAGCTTTACTTCATGTCTCATGCATGTGGTACCTTTCAGATGTGTTTCAACTTGACTAGAATTACATGTTTCTTTTGTAAAATCCAATTTCTCATCTGTTTTTAACCAAAGCAGTATCTGGCTGGCCAAGATGTGTCTTCCCAAGTGCCTGCCTGCTCCAGGTTGAAAGCTCCAGCTGAAGGAGGTCAGCTGGGTTCAAGATCAGGGTGAGTAAAATATTTGTATGCATTAAAACAATCTGGAAACCTTTCATTTGAAAAGGTGTGGCATCTGCACAGTTTTGAGCAATGGCTGGGCATTTACCAGAGGGGGCTTTGAACACGAGAGATGCCCTTCCTCAGTCCTCTCAAAACTGGGGTGCTGGATCCCACAGCATCAGCAAAACACTGATCTGTATTTCACTGTTCAAACTTTCATACAGAACACATCAGAGCTCCAGGGGAAAACACAGATCACTGACATGAAAGGAGGAAGGGGTCAGGGCAAGGCAAGAAGTCAGGTAGAGAATGGCTAAAGGGGGTTAGAGGTGAGGAGGACAAGACTGCCAGGAAGGGCAGAGGCTGGAGAAGCAAAGGATGTTCACAGAGGTGGAAGGATGAAACAGGCTGGGAGCTGGTGGTTAAAGATCACAGAGTCCAATCAAATGGTCTCCAGCATGTACCTAATTAAGAATGGAGTCCTCCTTCCTCCCCTTCACCAGTGCCAGCCTGGACAGAGGAAGGCAATCTTTCTACTCCTGTCTGTGATTTCATTATCTTAAGTGCAGGGGCTAAATATGCACAGCTGCAAATGGACTCAGTGGGAGCTGCAATCTGGTTGTGTAAAGTGCTGTACATTGCTAAGTAAGCTGGAAAAAACCAGGTCCAAGTCATCTCAGATTGGACACCTGAAATTAATGGGTAGTTTTGACCTTAATCTCTTGTTGGTCAATTCAATTCTACAAGGTGGGGGAAAACTGGAACTCCCTTACCTCACAAGGAGTTTTAATTCAAAAAAAAGAAACTCCCAGGTGCTTATGATCCAGTCAAATACTAAAATGATGAGCACTACAGAGGAGCCCAAAAGGAAATTATTAATTCTGTCTCCAGAACACGGTTTGAATTACAAGCAGAAATAAGGCATAGGGGACACATTGATTAATGAAAGGAAAACAAAATATTGAATAGCCCCTCATTAACTGAGCATCCTACTTTCTGTGCACTGAATGAGGCCAGGGTCCTGTGCAGAAATAGCATGAGACCAAATAAGGGCTTTGTTGTAATGCAGATGCACATAAGATGCAAATAAAAGCTGCACAATCTCAATTTAAGGATTCCTTAAGGTTTGTGTGCTCTGTTTAGCAGCCTTTCTAATATCCTTTAATGCAGGTATTTTTGTGTGTAACAACTTGCTGAGAAACATACTCAGGGAATGCTGAAAGGGCGGACTATTTCCACCAGATAAATCAATTGCTAACCTCACCCCACACTGGTGCCACTGGAAAGTGCATTTGACACATGATTTATACAGATGCAACGCTTTAAGCATCCAGGCACGCTCCTGGTGCTTTCTGATCAGCTAATTCAAATAACCACCCATACAAGAGCCCCTTTGAATTGACATAAGGGTTAGGGCAATATTTTTACACGACATGAAAAACAACAGTGTCTATTCAATTAGGGAGAGGTGCACGTTTAAAGCCCATTTTGCAAACTGTGGCAGCACAGTGTTACATGTGCCATTAAAGATACTCAGCAGCAATGACTTCTGAACTTGGTAGTTTTCCTCTTAGTATGGTCATAGTAATATACTTGTAAAATGGAAATACATTTCAAAGAAGTAGCCCAGAGGTTATATATATATGGAATATATCACTGAGCTAATCACAGTAAAGTAATATCACAGGCAATATTAAACCCCCAGTGATAACTGCCCCAGGTATTTAAAGCAGCAGTGCAGAAAATGGTGTTGTAACCCAGCCAGAGCTCTATCTGAAACTGAGACTGTGCATTTCCCCCCTGATTTAAGGGCTTTATACTGAAACATGCTGACTTCTTCTCACCTAATTTGGGATTAAAACTGAGTACATATGTATTCTTTACTTTCCAACTGCTTTCACTTCCTTAGTGGTAATTCCCACAGCTGGTGCTTTAAAAGAGCAAAACCAGGACAAATTCAGAGTCAAGGCCAAGGCAAAGCGGTGCCTGGGAAGCCTTTGAGGACAAAAGTAATGTATTTAATCAAGCACAGCAGCCTGCCCACCCCAACTCCTCTGCCCAAACCAATACAAATCAACATGCGCTGGGCCCATCTAAACATGTTTTTTTTCCTTTCTCTCAAGGTTAAGGACCACATGAATTTCACCACAGTTCCTGCCTCTTCCGAGGTTCAGCCAGCACTGAAGAGCTTTAGTTGTGGCTGATTTATGCTACACTTAAACCAGAAATGTAGTTACAAGACCTTCTGTGCCACACCAGCTGCCACCTGCCCTCACACTCCCTGTGTGACTCTTCAACAGGGCATCTCAGGAGATACAAAAATGGGCCACTCGAGTCTGAAGAGACTCAGCACTATTTCTAGGGGCTGGGACATGCTGTGTGTGGATTTGTCTAGAGAGAAACCCACAGCATTCCCAGGGAGCGGTGACAGGATGGATGCAGCTGAACCACAGCCCTGGCAGTGCCTCCAGCCACGGGCACCATCCCCAGGAGGGACCCACACAAACACAAGCAGAGGCACTGCCCACAGATGGGTAACATTCCCAAATGTCCAAGGAAGGGGCAATCACTGCTTTGAACAGCTCTGCAAGTACTCTCAGAAATCCTGAAGTGCTGCTCAACCACTTACAGAACAGCCAGGGTGACAAGAGCAGGATCTGTGCCCTGGATGAACAGCAGTGAAAGACTTCAGAGAATGTCTGCGCCCTGAGAGAACAAGGTGCTGCTCTGGAATAATGCACAGGAACAGGAAAAAACAGTAAACTCCTGCCCAGTCTACCACCCAGGCTAAAACCTGCCCAGAAGTGCTCCACGTCTTCTCAGGCTCCCATTTCCCTGACCCTGTCCCTTACCAGCACCATCTACCTGACACTTTCTAAAAGCAGCAAAGATTGGGTGGAATTTCTTTGCTGTGGTCAAAAGCATCAGCCACTTTCATTTGGCTTCTGCTAGGAACTAAAAATAAACCAAATATAATTAAAAAAACAGTGTAAAGTGCTGATGTACTGCTGCATTATCTGAAAGATGGTTATTATAATAGAGACAGCTCTGCTTTACTCTGCTGTCTCCTAATGAGAGACACTGGCAAATGTTATTCCAGATTTTCTGGAGAAGAAAAAAACCCTTTCATTATGTTTTACTTCTTTATGTATAAACTGGATTACACACACGTGACACAAACACCAGCTTTATTGGCTCTGCTTCCTGTGAGTTAAACAGGCACCTCTTGCAAAGGGAAGATGGTAAAAATGTTTTAATATGATGCCAGTACAGGTATTTTTCTTGTTCAGACTGAAAACTCTCTTGACTTGCTGCATCAGGAGCGATGAACAAAACTGTTCTGTGTTTAAGCAGTGGGAAGCATTTGTCTCCTTAAACAAGACATTATAATCATTCCTTTTGTAGCCTACTAAAATAGCATTCCAGAAAAACTCCTCTCTAAATAAGGATAAACAACATGGTGGCTTGATCACAGCAGACTGCCAGAACAATCACACTTATAATCTTAGTACTGACAGCACATTTAGCAATCTCAGTTACAATTACTTGGTCTCATTTCACAATATCCTCGGGATGATGATTCCGAGAATGCTAAGAGAGAACTCAGAAACTGTTTCCAGAGATACAAGCACAACTTGGCAACACAGAACAAGGAAAGCCAAAAGAAGTCACATTAAAAGAACAGTATTTTTGAATGAAATCTCCATTTTTAAAATGCTTATCTGTGAGTATTTATTTGATATCTACTTGAAAGAAAATAAGGCACAAGTTGGAGGGTTCTCTGCACAATTTGTGAAATGAAGGCACCAGGCTACGTTAGAAGCAGTAATACCAACCCATTTTCCTAATGTTTAGTCCTTATTTTTATGACATCTATATTTGCCACTAGTGAAAACTGCAGCGTCCGAGGTTCTGTGTCTCATTTCTGTCCTTTCAAATAAGAGCTCTCTCCAGCCTGGTAACCTGATGGGAAGTTTGGAGCACAATTCGTTACATCAGATCAGAGCAGTAGCTCTTACTTCAGTAATAGTAATTTCTGAGATCAATGAAGGCAGATACAAGGTTTAAAATAATTTAAAAAGTGAAAATAGCCTGGCATCGTATTTTTCTTAAGCAAAATACTCAAATATAAGCAATGAAGTCTGAGGAACGTAATCAAAAAAGAAACACCTTCTTGTATATTAGAAATGCTCCGAACTGCTGTCTGTGTTGTTTCATCATTTTTTCCATTAAATCAGACACTTCTTCTAAATCAAGCCCTTGGGGAGCAAGAGACAAAAGTGATGAGAATGCAGTGTGTGAATACAAAAGTGGAGCATGTGTTTTATAACTAACTCTGTTCAGAGATCAAGGGAAATGTCACTGTTTATAGCCATCAGGAAAGAATCAATGTAATTATATTTGTAGTATCAATTCAGGTCAATATTCTAACACAGACACCATAAAGCCACAATTACAATTTACATCTGCATCGAGCTGTGCGTTTACCTCTTAACCTTACGTAAAAAAAACAGAACAAAAACCTCTTTTTCCTTCTCCCACACACACACATCCTCATTATTTCAATCTTGAAACAAGATGTAGTTGAGCTCCTCAGATTAAGTCAGAAAATAACACGGAGCAACTGGACTTGCTCTGAAACCTCAGAGATCTGGGTTCAGGAGTGAAACCAGAGCACCAGCTCTTAAAGGCTCTGAGACCTGGATGCAGTAAAAACTTCCACTGAATTCCCAGATTTGGAGCAATTTCCACTTAAAAAAGAAAAAAGGAAAATCTAATAGCATTACACCAGGATATTTTCCTCCACTCACTAACCCAGACACTGTTGGCTTGGTGCTTTTTGGGAGGGTTGAATTCCAGGGGAACCAACCTCTGCCACTACCAAAACAAAGTTCTTTCCAAACTGTGTCCAAGAAAAATCGCATGATAGCCCTTAATCCTCTCTCCATGGTTTTCACTATGAAGACTAAAATCACAGATATTGCACAACAATATTTCTGTAGCACCATCAAATGGGTTGAGATGAACAAGCACCAGACTGCTTCAGCCTGTCTGCACACTCACAGGCAATTTAAATTAACGTGACTTTAGCCAACAACAGAGAAAAAAAAAACATTTAAATGGTTATACTTGATATTCCTCCATTCAGTCTTTACCCACAGTCAGCCTCAAACTTGAATCTAAATTTTAAATATTTTGCACACAAGTCTACCTCCTCTTCAAGAACCTGCAACACCCATTAAACATGACAAAATTCAGAAGTAAAAATGTCTTTTAAAACTCAGAAAGGACTGAAAATCTGTGAAAGACTTTACCAAAAACTGAAGCATAGGAACTTTACTTGTTCAGCAGGCATCCAAATTTTCTGAATTCAGAGAACTTCCCTGCAGTTTCAGAATGGAGACACTTACCTAGAGAAAAACAACAACAACAAAAAAAGTGTTAAAGGACACATTAGGCAGAGCTAAAACTTCTGGGAAAGTTTTGCTTTTTAAATTATGAGATTCCACTGGACAAACTTTCATTACAGATTAAAATTACATCTCATAAATACTTTATTATAGCAAGGTTTCATTGATAAACAGATATCAAGTATTAATATACCATTAATGCGTATTTTTCAGAATGGCTAACCAATTTTAAAAAGTTCAACAAAACTGGAAATTGCTGATGCTTATCACAACTTCCAGCAGGGATTTCTTAATACTCTCAATTTAGGTTTAATCAACCCCTTGCTCACCAGTTGGTAAAACGAGCCCCAAGCCCAGACTTGTACAAATGCATACACACAAGGCAAGCTGATATCAAATAAAACTTAAATATTTAAGGTTCAAATTTAGGGTGCAACCCAATCCAATCACTTTCAAACACCTCTGGAAACCTCGTCTCATCAATGAAGATCGGCACCCTCAGAAACAACACGTGGAGCAAAGGCTGAGTGCAGCAAGGCAGGGCATAAAACAGAACAAAAAATTCACTGGGAAGAAGAATGGGGAAGAAACTTGTAGGCAGGAAATACATAAACCAGGTTTAATTATCTGTCCAACTTGTTTGTTTCCACCCTTGCCTGTAAAAAGCTTCCCTGTAACTCCAGTTACAGAGGACATTTCACACATCCAAAGTGTCTGGTGATGAAGCTGGCAGAAATCTGGGAGAGGAGCTCAGCGTGTGTGGGGCTTCCTGTCCTTAATCCTCCCATTCCAGGCAGGATTTTAGCACAGACTTAAGCCCCAGTGACTCAACTGGACTTATGTAGGTACATAAAGTTGAACATCAGCTTAAGGGCCACCTGGAAGGAGAGTCTAATGGCTTACATCACTCTCGTCCATTCCTCCTCCAAACAAGGTAATACTTCTAAGTTTTAGGAAAAAAGAGGGGGAAAAAAAGAGAAAGTAGAAAGTCTGCAATGCTATTTTGATCCTTCTAAGCCTTCGGGACAAATGCTTTACAGACCTTCTAGTCTTACAGAGTGCAATTTATAAAGATTAAAGATTAACATTTATAGAAAAATGCCTTTCCTTAATACTGTAGGGATGCCATAAAAAGTAATACTTTTCATTATAATACCACTTTATGGTACATGAGAGCTTTAGTACCCCACAGGTCTTTTCCTCCTCAGTATCTGGAGGGGAAAGAACACAGATTGCAAAAACTAGATGCTTCTTTCTTTCTTTTTCCAGCTCAGCAAATATATATCATTACTTCAGTCCCTTCAAGGTGAGCTTTGTTGTGAAGAGAGATAAGGCCCAAAGCAGAGGCAAGGTTGGAACAAAATTAGTCATTGTATATGCATTTTTATCCGTTTTGACAATGTAGAATTTTAATGAAGGAATGCTACAAGGATTCTGCTCTGAAACAAGCAGTTTAATTCTCTCTGTAATTCAGAAAGCAAGTTTAAGTAATGACTTTATAATTCTTAATTATCATGGAAGAATCCTTTTTACATTCTCTTTTTCTTCATTACTCCAGTATATCCTACCAGAAATTTAATTTTCATTTTCAGCTTCTGCAATAATATTTTTCATTATTTGGCAAATAAAACACACTACAACGAACAAATTAGAGAGGGGCACATGCGTGAAATGGCATCCTCTAGATTGTGTTTTTCTCTGTGTTGCATCCAAGCAACTTTTAACGTTTTGCAGAGGCTGTAACAAGTGTTATTTCAGCGTTTTTGTCTCTGACCACGACAGCTCTGCACTCCGGGCAGCGACGACAGCCCGGACAGACACCTCTGCCCAGTGACCTCCTCAGTGCCTTGCCTGCTGCCCTGCCAGGATCTCCTGGCTGCTGCATCCCCCTGTCCCTCCAGGAGTGCAGAACAAGAGCTGAAGTGACAGGATGAGTTTACAGCTGGGATGAGTATTTACAAAAGTCTGTTCTCCTGCCAGCTATGAGGGATGAGACACAGCCCACCCTGCTGTGCCCAACACAACCCACCCTGAGACTGAAGCCAGCTGGAGCTGGGAGATTTGCTTCCAAAATCTGGCTCAAATTTTCTCTGTTCTACATCTACCATCCTTCTAAACCCTGTGAACTTTGGCACTCAGCTTGTACCCGTTTGGCTGAAACTCCAGTAGACAACAGACAGCAAGCAGCTCTTCATCTCTGCCCATGTAAAAGTTTGAGTTTAGTACAATAAAATAAAATAAACCCCAAACCCTCAGAACTAATTATCTGCAATATGTATTCTTATTTTTATATGATTTTGGCACTTGCCATCAAAATATCATGCTCATAAAAAATAGATTTGCCTCCTATACAGATGATCTATTACCACCACAGCTCGTGTTATTTCCTCAGAAGAAAATGAAAAGCTCCATTTGAAACTCACTTAGCAGCTGGTTATTCTGCATTTCATACAGAAAGCAGCACCCGTAAAGGTGAAAATGAATAACGATCCGTTCGCAAAGAAGTCACAAAAATTCAAATGCAAGACTTATGCAGAGCTTTGATACTCCAATCCTCTTAGAGAGTTTATAAAATAATGCTCTGCACATTGGGGAAAAAAAAAAAAAAGATTCCACCCACTGTACAAAACCAAAGGAAATTCACTTTATAAAAGAAAAACAAATTAAACAAATTCGGAGGCCTGGCAGGCCTGTAATTCATTAGGAACAGCCCTGGGGTCTCCTGGGAACAGCCTCACACACTCTGCAGAGCTGGGAAACGTGTACTTAGAGACCAGAATCAGCTGAAAACTTGCAAATCCAGAGAATGGGTCTCTGTTTAATTCATTTTTACACTTTGGTTGGATTCGGCAATTTCTCTCCTCCCCTATTCTGCACCCAGAAGTTTGTCCTGCTCCCATCTCCTCACCAGACCAAGTCCCCTCTCACTGTGGAGCCTGGTTTGACCTTGTCCAGCCTCAGCTTCTTCCACCCACGCCAGCCCTGTCCACCTCCTCAGCACCCTGCACTGCAGGGCAAGCTCTGGCCATCCAGACTGGATGGGACTTGGAGCAACCAGGTTCAGTGTTCATGGACCCCGATTCTCCTGGCATTTCCGTAGAGCATCAGCTCCAACATCTGTGCCTCCCTACCACAGAGAGCCAAAACAAACCATTCTGCAAGTACAACAACAACAACAAGGCAGAGTGAACTTGATCTCTCTGAATGGCAGGGGTAGGTTGGGACTAGATGTTCTTTAAGGTCCCTTCCAACCCAAACCATTCCAGGATTCTGAGATTCTATAAATTAAATCACTCCCTGAAGGATGGCCAACCTGGCCAGCACAGACTCAGCTCCCCCCTAAGGTAACCCAGGCTGTCAGAAGCGAGACAAGAGAGCAAAGTAACAAGTGAAAGCGCAACAGAGCCAAAAGCAAGTGCCAAAAGCTGCTGCGTTTGGTAGAAAAATTCTCTTCTTGATAAATATTTTTCCACGTTTTTACAGTTTTATAAAAAAGGACTCAAGTCCACATTCGAACTTTTTCTTCTTCAACAGAGCTTGACCACAGGCTCAGAAGCGAAGAAACAAACGCATCCTCAGACAGCAGGGAAGCTCCTGGGCATGAAGTTTTATTGAGAAAAACCCCATCAGGGGAAGAAGCTGTGTGAAACGTGGCGGACTCGGGCTGGAGATGCCGGCGATAAACATCTGAGCTGAGTTTCCAGTCCAGTGGCAGTACAAATGGTGCTGAACACCCCTCACAGATATGCCTGGCCTAGCTCGAGCCTGTCAGACTGAAAACTTGCACAAGGATTTGTATGCAGCATCCCAGATTACCCTGGAGATGCGGGAGCTATCACAGTGTGGGGTGGATTTCTAAAGCAGCTCGGCCAAGTTTAACAGGCAGAGACAGGAAAGCGTTGGGAGTCAAGACACACACACACATATTGAAGACGCAATCCCCAAGCAAAAGCTCCTATTACACCTTCATGTGCCTACAATATGGAAAACACTAGTTGCATTTTAAATTTTTAATGCACCCCAATGTTCACAGAATTTTTTATTTTTGCTAAAAGGGAGCTTCTAGGCAATGTTGCTGCTGGTACATCTTGAAACGCACCATCTCTGTGTTTTAACAACCGCAACGAATTGGGTGATGCACGTCAAGGAAGTCAGACTGCTTCTGGCTGCTGGGGTAAAATTAGTCAGGAGAGCTGAATATAAGGAGACTAACCCCCTACTGACTGGAGAAAAAACTAAAATTTTGGGTTGTACCCCACATTTTTCAAGCTGTCCTTCCATTAAAGCACCCAGCACAGGCAAGAAGGACAGAACAGCGTGGCACAGCTATAAAGGTGTTCTGGCATCTGAAATAGGTCATAAAAGCACTGGGGGAAAGCAAAGCTTCCAGGCACTTCGTTCTCAGCCAAAAGGGAATCATCCACTGGAATGAAATGACTTGTTGGGGATAAATGTGGTCAGGGTCAAGAGGAACAATCCATATTAACTGCTCTCATGTCTGAAACGTTGTGGAGCACAATCCAAACAATGAGGACCTACAGAGAGGGCTGGATTGTATTGAAAACATCTTCCTGCCAGAAAACAAAGCACAAACCAACCCATTTTCTGAACCTGCAGTGACTTGAGGGAAAACAAATAGATTTTAAACCAATCTTGTTCTAACTCCTTAAATACCTCTTTGGTAATGGTAAAGGCTTAGCAACCACTACAAAAAAAAAAAAAAACAAAAACAAACAACCAAAAAACAAAAACCAAAAAACCAACCAAGAAAAACCCCCTTGGGATTTTTGTCTGTCCTGAAAGATCTTCAGTCCCCAGAGGACAACCTGTACCAAGACATGGTAAAGTCTAAAAAGGGGCCCCAATCCAACAGCAATGCACTTCTGTCTTCTGTGTTAGATAAAAAATGAGCTCAGGGGAATTTCACTACTGTGTTAAGAACTGACATTTTATATGTAATGTCTGATTAATTTTTCCCTGAATCAGATAAAGACTTCTGGTCAGAAATGGGGCAGGTTGACCAGAATTAGCTGTTAGGAAAGGAAACGGGGATAGGAGGGCTGAGTGAAAAACTGCAGCATCACAGGGAATCAGTGCCATTTTTCTCTGGAGGAGTGTGTACTCCTCCAGAGAAAAATAAACTACTCCACAGTTAAGAGACCACAATGTTCTACCTAACCTACAAAAAAATTCCCTTTCTGCTTAAAGATCTATTAATTTTTCAAGGTCCCATTAAAAAAAAATACAAAAAAAAGGAGGAAAAAGCCTTGTCAGTCACAAACCCCACAGCAGTTTTCACCCCCACACCTTGGCAGACATCCTCCCAAAGAACATGCACACAGAACAGACCCCTTTGTCACCACACTGACACTCTGCAAGAGCTGCTCCAGCTGATTCTCCAGAGAGAGATGTTACAAAAACGAGCCAAATTACAATGGGACTCTGTATAGCAGGGCAGCATAACATACAATTACTGTAACCTTGCCCTGAGGCATTTCACAGGAAGATAAAAAAAATAGCCTGCATTTACGTATTTAACAGTTTTTCTTAAGAAAAAGAAAAGGCTCATTTTCTTGCTCCTTCCAAAGCAGGCAGCACTGGGATGGATTAATCACACAGAGGGAAACTGAAGGAGGGATCCCCTTCGTGAAGGACAGGTTTGTTGGGCAGATGTTTGACATTGAACACAGTGGTTTCCCTCTCTTGTGGACAGGAAGGAGGACAGGGCAGAATTGCAGCAGCTTGCTAATAAATGAGATAATGAGTGGAGAGAAAGCAGCCACTCTCTTAGCCCAGAAATGACCACACTCCAGTTTCGAGTAACTATCAGGGTCTGCAGAAATTGGTTCCCTACAGGCTGCTGTCAGGACCTTGAATTATCCCTGACAGCATCCCCGTGGTGTCTGCCCCTCAGTCACAGCCATGATTTGCAGCACATCCCAAAACGCCTGTGCCTAAGGCAGGACAAAATGGATGGCACTCAGCTGTTTATGTCAACTATTGGAGACTCCACAGCCCATTCCCAACATTAAGGGAAACTACAAGGAGACTGGAAAGACCAGGCAGAGCCTCCAGAACTGGGTCTGCTGAGAACCAGTCTCTGCTATGACAGAAAATCTTGTAGGATGCAAGTCATGACACGGACTAATCTCTTAATAAAAATCTAATTTAGTTGTTTCTCCTGGAAGAGATGTGGAATCCTGCTCCCACCAAATAGGAAATGCTCAGTTATTAAGCTGAATTAGCTAATTCTCCCTTGATACTTTCTTTGGTCGCGTTCAATAATATCCCCCACATCACCTTAACAGTTGAGCAACCAACCGAGAGAATGGCATTACTCTTAGGTACTGCTTAAGCAAAATAAATCCTTTTTTTTTTCCCCCTAATTGGTAAAAAGGAACTTATCTCTATGGATAAGCATCACCCTGTCTAGACAACCATCGTAAAGTCTCTGCTATACCACCACTTCAGTTCATTACACACAGATGCACAAAAGCCT
Organism: Edolisoma coerulescens; assembly: GCA_013397115.1. NCBI lineage: Eukaryota > Metazoa > Chordata > Aves > Passeriformes > Campephagidae > Edolisoma > Edolisoma coerulescens. Next base: position 469,935 of record VWZW01001528.1, read on the forward strand.
GGGTTTGAGAATATCAGACAGAGAGATGCTCCAGTACTTGGCTCACATCTCTGGGGGGTTAATGCCAAGTGAGACTCAGGAGCAGTTTTGTATTTGAAGCAGAGACTATGAGCACAACAACTTCATCTCATTTTACCAGTGCCTCGCTGGCACCTCAGATCCTGGAGCAAACAGGCTCTGGATACACAGGAATGCATTCAGGTTCCTCCCAGTCCCACCAGTGCCACACAGCAGCAGGGCAGCAGGAAGAGCAAGGCAAGCAATTGAATGCTTGTATTTCTGACCAAGCCATGGGGATCAAAAGGGCTGGAGCAGGCAGGGAACCAGCTTGGGAGCCAACAAAATGCAGATTAGTTTTTGCATCTGAAACTTCAAGCCATCATCAGCTGTCAAATAAAAATGTTTATGAAGGATATGCCAGTTCACTTGGAAACCACAGCTCTGAACTGTGTTTGGTGACCACAGCCCACAGACTCACCTGCAGCTATTGATGCTGCAATTCAAAAGTGGACCCAAAAAACACACACTTGTGCATGTCAGCCACACCAAACAGCAGTAAGGGGAAAAAAGGAAAGCACAAAAATGAAAATAAAACCCCTTTGATCCTTTGGATTAAACTGATTTGCCCTTTATATTGGGGAGGGAGAAGGAAATTTTGAAACTTAAGTTACTGAGGCACACATCCCTTGAGTTTATAGGTGTTCACTGCTAAGGAATAAAACTCTAGCCAAAGTTATCACATTAAAAATTAATCTTGCCAGTTTTCCCTCCATAACTCAGCTGCTCTTTGGGAGACAGCTATAACTGCAAAAACCAGCCTGAGAAAAAACATTTACGAACATGGTACTATTAGCATAGATATCTGCTATTATTTCTTAAAACCAAGATTTTCTCTTGCAAAGACTGCCCCACAGAGAAGCTCCAAAAAAAAAAAANCTCCTTAAAGACCTGAAGATGAAGAACCTAAAACTCTGTGATACCTCTTAATGCAGCCCAATCCTCCTAAAGAGTAATTTTATGCAGAAACAGCCTTTGATGCAAGAGGAATTAAAAGGACAATATTAACGAGAAAAATTAGATACTATTTCATCTCATTGTCTCCAATAGTGCCATTAGCAGCACTTAAAATAATGATAATTCAGGATTATTTTAATTACGTTTCACGCTTTTTCAGGGCACACTAATGAAGGGCAGGGATAAAGGAGCAGTTCATTGTGGTGGGCACTGTCAGAACTGCCCTGCACCCCACATGAGGGATGCACAACTCAACTTCTCACCCTCACTATCAATTCCCTGTTGACACCTCTAACTCAAGGGCTGTCAACTTCTACAATCCTGGCCAAATTCCAACTGGATAATTAGATTGTGTCTAAAGTGCTTATTTATTCCTGGAGTTTTAATTGGATAAACACATACATTTTCTTTTCTGGATAGCCCTGAGTGATGCTGAGCACTTTTCAGCACGTTCAGGGTTTACGCCACAGTTGGCTCACGTTGTTCCAGGTCAAACCAACTCAATCGTGTTCTAATTCTGTGCTGGCAAATTTTCCACAGATTTATATCAACAAAACCAGTAAAACTAAAAAGAACAAAGTATTTCATCCTTCTTCAAAATTAGATCATAAAGCACTTAATCACATTTTCCCCTTCAATGTTTATTAATAATTTTTAAGCCTCTATCCTCAAACCTAATAGCAAATTAATTCTTAGTGTACCACCCACAAATTTCATGCAAAATCCCACATTAACGGAGCCTTCAGTTTGATAAAAGACTGTCATATGCCAATTTTTTTTTTCAGATTTCACTTCCATGCTCTGGAACAATGCTTCTCTCCAACCATCAGCCAAACATTAATCATTTACATTCCCATATGGACACAAAGCTGGAAGAGGTGGCTTCAGACACATGGGAGAGCGTTCACACCTTTTTGTGGGGTGGGAAGTCGAGAGGCACAGACAGGAACCCAAGCTTCCACTTCACTGCTGCAGACTCTGAGTGATGAGTCAGAGTCCTCAGAAAACTTTCTGGACTATCTAAAGAACTTGAGTCCCCAACAGACTCCTAAATTAGATGCCTGTTTTGAGATGTGTCAGTGTCTCATGTTTTCAACTGGATTAATTGGAAAAAGTGTCTACAGCTGCTAGATCTCCTGGGGGGCATGAAAAACCTCATTCTCTACCATTAATTTCTACAGGTCCACAATTTTTTATGTAATCAGACAACTAAAACACTAGTTTCTACATAAATATTTTCATAACTTTGACAATTACTTTAAAACAGGAATAAAATGCTCGATTTGACTGTGGCTTATTTTCCTACTCATAACACATTAAGTATCTTAGGAAATCAAAAATTGATCCTTTGTGCAGCCAGCTTCATACTCGTAATTAAAAAGCAGATTTTGATGTACAGTAGGCACATCAGACAGACAATTAATTGCCTTTATAGCACAGGGTACTCTGTTACAAATGTCTGCCCCGAGAAAACTGAAGATACCATTTCTACTGAGCATTACTAAACCCATTAGAAATACAACAGAGCAGAGCATTTCTGCTGTCCCTCCCTACCCCAGACATCCTGCTGAGACTATATTTAGCCTGCAATGGCTAAAAACCATAAATGTTGAATCATCATCGTATTCTGGATGATCTTCTTTTAACCTAATCAGCCTAAACTGGGAACAGTCCTGCTGAAAAGTGTGTGCTAACGTAGCAGAGGCATCATCATGCGCATCAGGTCCAGCAGATAAAAGGGCTCTGAGGCACATCATTCTACAGGAAATGAAGCGTCAGTGATGAACACTGGTTTCTCATTTTAAATATTAAAACAGGCCATAGGACTTTGCCCTTTCTAACTGGGACTGAAGAGACAATTTGAAAGGTTAATTAAATGACTGACACGTAAGGGCGACACGGTGCAGGATCTGCAGAGGAAGGTCTGCCCATGGAAATCCATGGCTTTCAGTCTGCAGGCAGCAGCAAGAGCAGGACCAAAAGTCACATCAACAACATAAGGACACTCGGGAAAGTTGAAGCAAATCCACTAATGGTGTGCAGTCACCGTGCAGGAGTCGCAGCACATTAAATCCCAGTGGGAACGCTCCCACGGGAGAGCGCAGACACCCCCCCTGGGTTTTAGCTTTAGAGCTGCTTTTCTCCTGAGCATCAACATCCACACACCATTTAATGTGCTTTAACTTGTGCTGCACACCCACCACAGGAAAACTTTGTGGAACTTCCCAAAGCAAGCAAGGCTGGTAGTTTTAGAGCACACATCTCACGAGCACTGTGTTTTTGTTTTCTCCACGGCCGAGTTTGCCCTGACAGCAGATTATCTGGTTGTGGAGGCATTGCTGGGCACGCAGCAGATGTGATGGAAAGCACTTCAGCCCCACCAGTTCTGTCCTGAGAGCTGTCTGCAGCCCAGGCTCCACAAGCATTAGCTAAAATAAAACACAGCAGAGCTGTTGTGTTTTACCTGACACTTGGATACAGGACTGGCGAACAGCAGCTGAGCTGAAGACAGGAACTCTGACTGAGCTTTTTTAATAACTGTACCTTTATCCCCATAAAATTCAAAAGGAACTTTACCCCTGCCTGCAAAGGCAGCTGCACATCCCCTGTGCAGCCCCGACCCTGAACACCCCCCTGAGCAGCACAGACCAAGGCAGGTGCGTCACAGGTCATCCCGTGCAATCACAATTTCTAGAAATGTGAGTGAATTTTAAAATGAGGCAATTTTGACATTTGGAACTCAAATTCAGAAAGAAATTTTGTGCATGCATATACAGAACTTCTCCCTTAATTTTATCTCAGTATGTATTAGTGACTGATGAATAAACACAAGGAATAATTATAGGATTTCATAAACTTCTACATCTCTTACACAAGTGACAGCTATTTTAATAAGATTCAAGCTAGAATCTTCACAAAACTTTTTTTCTCCCCTCTTTCCTCTAAATTTTTCTCATTTTTTTAAAACAAGCTGGCCAAGAAACTAAATTCCACACAGAAAAGACTGAGATTTTTCATCCTAGTCATTCAGTAGGGAAAAAGAAATCCATACATTTATTTCAAGCTTGGATTCCTACTGCAACATCTTGAAATGCTCAATAATTCCATTAAAACTTTGTAGGTGAGAAATATAATCTGCTATTCTGCTGCTAAGGCTCCTCTGTTGTAACACAAGCCACAGGAGCAGTTCTTTGAAACAGTAAACAAAAAATCCACTCAAGGCATTAAAAATAATATTTTGAAAGAGAAAAAGAATTAAATGTTGGAAACAATCATAATTATGTTTTAAAGAGAGGGTTTGATTGCGTAACTTCAGTTACCTAGGGCATAATGAGTACCAAATTCATAACTCTTCCCCATCAGAGAGAAAATGGAAAAGTCTTAATAATCTAAAAAATATTACAGTATCTTTCTCTATTTGGAGTGAATCAATGATATTTATAGCCCCAGAGGTACTGAATTTCTTTTGTATCAAAGAACACCAATAATAACGTACAAGTCCATTATGGAAGTGCATATCAAGAAAGTGAGCACTGCCTAAGACTACAAAAAGGCAGAAAGTCAAAACTTGGCCTGTGATCCCAAGAAAACATGTCAATCTTCTCCCACCAAATGCAACTATCAAATAATCTTGGGTGTTTGTAGCTCACCGGATAAAAATGGGATGAAAAATGGAGACATGAGTTTGACAGGAAAAGTCCACAGCCAAACTGCACAAAAAAAATATCCTAAGCAAATTAGAGTTCCTTAAATAAAAAAAAAAAATTATATATATTTATATGTAAAAGAAACAAACAGAAGAAAGCAAAAAGTTTGCATTGATTCTGGAATCTAAAGTAATTCCAAGGTACAAGCAGTCCCTAAAAGCAGGATGAGAAAAGAGACTGGCAAAGAGGGAAGCGCCTGGCCTGTTAACTCCACAGACCTTCAAAAGAACAATTTTTTGCCAGCAAGAAGAGCAGCTTCACTCTCTGGTTGCTCCCTGGCTTTATTCTCCCACCTCTGAAGAGTGTCCTCAGGCATCATCCAGCAGTTACAGAGGGGACCATTGGGAGCCATTAAAGTAATTAGAACTGCTTGAATGTCAGCAGCAGACGATGCCATGGAGGACAACGCATCCCTACCCTACTGTTAACAGGAGATGTTAATTTTGTGAAATCTTTTCTTTTGTGTTCTGCTTTCTACGTTAAGTATATAAAGCAGAGCCCAAGAGAAAAGACCAACAAAGATCTTGCCAAGCAAGGTACCCAAACAGGCCTGGTTACCATGGCATTGGCATCCAAGTGTTTGCAACTGCAAAGTACTGAACATCCTCTGTCACTGGGACTTTTAAACACTTAGGTAAAGCAGTCAGCCAACTCAAACAATGGGAATTTAAGTACATAAAAACTCAGATTTAGCTCGCTCCTTTGGAAAAATCAGCATCTAACTCGATCCCTGTTTTCAAGGATGAAAATAGCACCTCAGCTGAAGGCTACCACAGGCACGATGCAAATTCCAGAAGGTGCTAAAATCAAGCTTAGCACATGGGCCTGACACCATCCTGGGGCAGCATATGCCATGGAGTCCACCACGGCTGTTACTGAGCTTGGAGGCAACCAAGACAAGAGTTCTTTCAAGTGCTTTAATAAAGGAGAAATTTCCTATTTAGATGAGCAACAGATATTGGGCACAGCTAAGTGAAAAGTGTTGCTTGTATTACCGATAAAAATAAAAAAAACCATGCCCATTGTACTCTAGATAACCAAGAAGAAAATATTCTTGCCCCCAAAATCTTCTGAGTGAAAGCCTAAGGCAAACCTATGGAATAGACGTGAACACATCAAGTCAGTACTTCACGAGCTATAACCAGCATTTCTGACCTTCTAGAAAAATAACTGATTATTGTGCAATTGTGAGAAGTCATTTCACTGTAAAAGAAAAAACGATCCTGGGTATCAGAGAGGGCTAACACTTAAATCTATATGCAGTATGAATTCATTTTGTTTCTCTTTATACTTTGCTATTCTTAGACAGGTAACAGCTTCATGAGACCTGATTTATTGTCCATATGTATCAAAATAGGAATGTGCTCTTCCGTTTCAAAGCATTAAATGAGATTTACTCCACAGTAACTTCATTCTGCCTTACCGAAGCAGGATTTGCCATGCCCGGCACTTCTGCCACAATAGAAAATCTCCTCCAAGAAATGCAGAGCTTAGTGGAAAAGTTACTATTACCAGTGTCTTGATACTTAATATTGACAGCCCAGGCCAGCCAACGTAACTGCTCTATGACTAGAACTGTCTGGAGGAAAGACTGGATTAGAAGAGTGGAAACAGCAAAATACAGCTGAAAAGAGGTGAGGGCTGTCCTCAGTACACCCGGGGACTCTCAGCATCCCAGGCTGCACCCCCACGGTCCCCTCAGCCAAGGCTGCTCCCTGCCCAGTGCCAGGGCACCAGGGGATGGGCACGGCGCTGGTTTGGGCTGGGATGGTTGATTTTCTTCAAGATAAACGACGGGCTGTGGTTTGGAGTTGTGCTGAAAACAGTGCTGATCACGCAGGGATGTTTCAGTCAGTGCCGAGCTGGGCTTACACCACTGAAGCCTTCTCTGCTCCTCACCCCACCAGTGAGGGGGCTGGGGGTGCTCGAGGAGTTTGGGGGGACAGGGCAGGGACAGCTGAGCCCGACTGCCCCAAGGGGTGTTTCAGACCCTACGGCCTCATGGTCAGCATACAGAGCTGGGGGAAGGAGGAGAAGAAGGGATGTTCAGAGTTAGGGCATCTGCCTTCCCCAGTCCCTGCCACACGACAGGGAGCCCTGCTTTCCCTGCCCGTGGGAAGTGGTTAAAGAATTTCTTGTTTTGCTTGTACGCACAACTTTTGTTTTCCCTATTAAACTGCCTTTACCCACAAATTGTCTTTCCCATTCTCTCCCTCATCCCACTGCAGGGGACAGGGTTAAACCATGACAGGAGCAAACTGAAACACAGGAAACTCAATTTAAACCTAAGAAACCACATGATTTCCACAGGTGACTTCCAGCCTCAACAACTTCATGGTTCTGTGATCTCCAACACATTTGTTGTTCACATATATGAGCATTACCAGCACAATATTTAATAACTGTATCCTTAGCTACATATAGATTTTGAATCCAATTTAAGAGAATGATAAAACATCCTAGATTTTAATAGGTCGTCACAGTGACACTCAGGTCAATACAATCCTTGATTCATTACTCACACTGCTTCCTTCTGTTCTCACTAAATAAATTGTGCCAAGAGAACATGTGTTTTATACCATTTTAACTGTTCTGTGTGTATATACGTATATATATAAAGTTATTTCATAACACTTCTGCTAAAGAAAGAATATATTTCCCATATTAGAAAAATCAGGGAAACTTGGGGACAGCTCATAATGTGATTTTCCCAAGGTTATACGTAGTTAAGTAATAACTGATACCATATTCACAGAAAAAAAATAAAATGGCAACAACAGGAAATCCTCCACAGAGCACACACCCATGAAGTACTTTATTAGCTCTGGCAACTCTTTCAACAACTTACAGCTGAAGGGAAAATTCAGATTCGTATTCTGAATGTATGTACAGCCCAGACCCTTGGTCTGCACTTTGTGTTAGGTGTTGCTCTGTACCTGTTTGCTTCTTGTTTCACTGCTCCATGAAGTTCTGAAACCCTAAATGATATGGAAATAGCTACAAAATTATGCAGCAAGAAGTAGGAACAAGCTGTGTCCATCACTTCAAAGATGTGCAGTCATGGAGCGATGTTGCTCCATACAAGCAGCATTTCTGTTTGGATTTCCTCCTTTTCAGATACTCAGGGATGGACCAGTACCTAGTAAAACACACCACAACAGCTGAGCATTTTCATCCTCTTCTGCTTATGATCAAAGCTTCTTTTTCTCCAAATCCCAGCTCTGAGAGTTGCATGTTTCACTTATGACAACAGGACCCAGCATCATTTGACTTCACCCAACTATTTTCCGACTAATATTATTTTAAAGAGTTTATATAATAACAAATAGACTATCCAATATGTGCTTAATAATGGCTCAGGCAGCCTCTGACAACAGGGTTATCACATCCATTTGATAAGTTTCATGGGAATCCATAACATTCCCCTGAACTGTCACCAAAGAACAGGTTGCAAGGGAATGAGGTCTTCTAGAGGAGCATATTATAAAGGCAGCTTTTATGACACACATTAATGGAGGTCAGGGGCAAGGCTACTGTTCTCATTTATGAAGGGAAAACACTAGATCATAATGATGGCACGAGGATGGGGAGAACAATAAAGTCATTTCCCTGGTTCAGGAAAGATTAGCACATTTTGCCCAGTTAAGTCCTTTTCACTATAAAAGTACTGCCTAAAGGTGCCTTTAAGTACAGATTTGCAGACAGTCAGAAGTAGGTGTGTGTATCACATCAATTGCAGCAGGTGACTCTTTGCCTAAAAGTTACTAGGAATAAATACCCCATCCAGAGCAGAAAAACAATTCAATGCTTGTGGCACTCCTTGAATGAGAAGACGTGGCTCTTGAGACCAGAGCCAACAAACAGCTCCAAAAGGGGACCAAAGCCTAAATTACACTAAATCTTAATTCCTGGCTTATATTAGGAAATTTTGTATGGTACTAAAATGCACAGTGACAGTTCAAGCTTCTTTTTGAGCTTGTAGATACAAGCAGTGACCCGTGCCTTTGAGGTTATGTTAACCACTGCTAAGTGCATACTTGTTACTCATATAATTCTACTCTAAATTACTTAAGATAAAAGAAGCCAAGAAAGAGCCAGGTAGAATCAAACATGATTGCTTCCTATTAAACGGCTGTCAGTTCCACCAGATCTCACCAACCTTGGATCAAAGGCAGTCACACTTGGACACTTTTCCTTTAATAGCTTCATTCATGCCTGGGCAGCGCTGGGAGTCTTGAGCTGTGTTCTGATGCTATCTCAGCACTTGAATGAGCCCTGCACATTGTGCTGCTTTGTACCCTCATTCAGTTCTGAAAGAAGCCTTCTGTTGGGTAGAGAAGCACAAGAATCTCAGAGGAGAACATCTACTCCCTCACAGGAGGTGGCAAGCCCAAGCTTGGTGCCATTTAAATTTGGAAAGGAAGAATGCAGACATGTACAATATTGAGAAGACTTCTGTAAAAATTGAGCATTCTCAATGCTGCCCACGGGCCTATTCCCAGTGCTACCCCAGCTCAGAAATCCCATTTGAAACTGGCTACAAGAGCCATTAGAAGAAGCAGGTCTTAAACTGAGAGCAAGTCACCAGCTATTGCAGCAGATTAAAGCTGTGTTAAACAGTAAGGTTAAAGCATGATGGTAAAAGTAACCAGGTCACAACTGTGGCCTCAACCTAGAGCAGTGCAGCTCCCAAGGAGCAGCTGAAAACTCTTCTTGAAGAAAAAGCAGAATTATTGCCCTAATTTAGAAGGGTCCTCAGACCAGCAGAGGTACCTGCCAGCACTCTGATCTCAGCTCTATCAGATAAGCAGACAGGAGAGCACCCCAGTGTATTCCATGCATATACATTATTAACTTTTATCTAAAGGTATTAAAATTTGGAGGCCAGTATGCTGGGTTTTCCCACTTAAACAGGACAGAAAAAAGCCTGTCCTCTGAATATTTTTTTTGGGCATTCATTTCCGTGTCCCACAAGAGAACGCCCACTCTGCTCCCGCAGCAAACACCCTGCCAGGGCTCCATGTCTATGATCAAAGTTTCTCTTGGATTTCAGTGGGGACTTGGAAGCACAACCTTTAGATGTAAAGGAGTGTTAAAATAAAAAAATAAAAACCACTGAACCCAAACCCCTTGTGTTTTGAAGACCTACAGTAACTCCGAAGACTTGCCTAATACATGCACCAAATTTTACATCTCCAGGCTTTAGCTTATGAAATAGGGAAAAATGTAAAAATGCATGACCTGGATGAAAGTACCATTCTTTTCTGCTGTGTTCCCAAGTTTTTGAAGTTGGGGACTTTGTTCTTAGCAAAACTACTTTGGTAGCAACTCTGTCTCCACTGGAGGAAAATCTGTGTCACGGAACAACCGACCTAGTTTGGATCCACTGTCCAGTTCTGCTCTAGAGAGAACCCTGATTAAAGTCAGAGGTATTCTGCACTTCTTTTGAGGGTTGAGGCATTCAAATTAGCTATTAGATCCTTAGCAAAGATCTTGCAGCTCTTGTGCTAACTCAGACTAGCAGACATATCAAGGACTATAATTTCTAGCATTACACAAACCAATTAACCTTTGCCAGCGGTACGCACTGTAGAGAACTAAATATAATAAAACATTTTAAGAGTATTGTTTAATTCATACTCAGAGCGGTTTCTCAGAGGTAGTTATGAACTGATATGCACTGAATCACAGCATGTTACTACGTTGTTCAGTGTTGCTCTATAAGGTTCAAATTAGACTCCCTCAGCTCCAAAAAAACATGTCCAAACCCTGGCAGCTGTTTCACCTAGGTTGGCTAATTCTTCTGCAGATAAAGCCAACAAATAAGCACAGAGGGCACACGGAATTTAAAAAAAAAAAAAAAAATCTACACCTTATAGAATCATTCACTTCTACCCTGAGCACATGTATATATTTACATGTGTTCAAAACTTTATTCATTTTTGGATTAACAAAGAATGTGTATCTTTAGTCTTTCAGAAACTGAAAAGTGGGTAGAAAAGATGTGTGTTTAACAAACGCCATTCTCAGCTTCTGAATTTGTATACAAAGATGTGCATGCAAGACATTCATAGGATTCTCAATGAAAGAAAGAGACACCTGGCAATGCCAGATAAAGTGTCTTATTGGTATGAGAACATTGTATTGACAAAAAATATGCAACATACTAAATAGCCAAAAGACGAAAACCATCAACCTTAAACGTTTTATTTCTGTAAAGATCTTTAGAAAACACTGAAATACATCCAGGCTGTTCAAACAGGAGGCTCACACGTGCCCAGGACCAGGAGGCACACATTTGGTATGACTGATGGCACACCTCCCCCAGAAGTTACACTGCCTGCAAAGGCAGACTGGAGCCTGATGAACCAAGTGGGTATTTGAGCCAAGAGTTCATTTAAACAACCTGAAGCATGTATGCTCTCAAAGCAGTGTCAGCACACAACCTAGAGCAGATTTTCCAAAAGGAGATTACCCAATTTCCTCCCTTTAACAAGTAAATTGGTTAAATCACACCAATAATTTTGTGTCTTACTAAAAGTCTATTTAGGATGTCACTGTTTCTTAACAAAAGTTTTCATCATGCTTCATCTCTGAGTGAAAAACCAAAAGTACTCTGTGTATGAACTCCATGTTTAATTGCAGAAAGCTGATTTGAATTTTAAGATTCAACATATGAATGCACAGAACTACACAGAGCACTATCATCAATTATATGGGCACAGAACATCACGTGGAGAAGTACCCAGCGCATCAATGGCACTTTTGGGTGTGTATGTTTTCCCACATCAGCCTTGTTTTAATTGTCAGAGGGATTATCTTCCTGTAACAGTCTGTTCTGTTTGTTTTCTTCATGCGTATCAGCTACGAAGTCAAATTCCAATAATCAAGTCTATTCAGCTTCCCAGCCCCTCTTCAAACCCCTCCCCATCTTCAAAAAACAAACCCAAAAAACAACCAGACAGGGGGGAAAGAAAAAAAAAAAGCTTCCAGCTGACCATTCAGGAGTATCTAATCGAACAGGAAAAGGTGAATCCTATATGACATGCATTTTGTGGTCGGGTTGATGGGAAGCCTGAGGGTGCGAAAAAGGCAGACCAAAATCCTTAACAAACCTATAAAATGAAAAAAGCAACATCTGCCTATGGAAAGATAGGAAAAGAAGGGTCTAATACAGACTGACACATCATAACTAGTGTTTATGTATATTGCCAAAACCATTGCCCTCTGAAATTTCTAAGTAAATTTCAGTTTTAGTCTCTTAATCAGTTCAGCATTCTGCTCTTGTCGAAATGTCTTGTCAAAAGGCATTACCATGACTTAAAAACTTTAAGTTCAGAGAAACGCTAGAGGAACTTAAGCAACATCTATGAAACGTGGCACTTCTCATCTTAATTTTAAAATAGTTTTCACTTTCATGATATAAGGCACTGTGTTCTGTGCCCTCAAAATTTACACCACCTCCCAGGGCTGAAATAAGAAAGCATGTTGAATAATTCCTCTCTTATCACTTACTACTGAAGTGTAAAGTAAATCTGCTGCTGTTCAATAAAATTCCTCCTTGAAATCACAAGTCTCTCAGTTACTCTTTCTGTCTCAGTGGCATTGAGTATTCCAGGTCACTGCACAGGTTAAGTGAACAACCTCACAAATGCAGAAATAACACAAACTGAGATTGTTCCAATTTCCCCACAGTAGCACTTGAAAAAAAAAAAAAAAAAGAAAATAATCAGATCTACTATCTCCTTCCAGATCTGCACACCGTGCCTTTTATTTATTTAAGATTTTTGTTCTTATGGCCTCCTTAATATGACTGGCTCTGCCTCGAGTGCTCATTTCGTAGGCAACTGCTCTGATCCGCAGCATCCCCGCTCCCCGAGCATTCCTGTTGGGAAGGGCCTTCTCCAGGGCCAGTCTCATCTCATCAGAGCTTGCTTAAAGCTCTCCCTGATAACGGATTTGCCGAGTTCTGACACTCAGCATTCTGACACTCGGGGTTGTTTCCCCACCCCACCTCCCCACTTTTTTCCCCTCTGTACTCTAAGTAGTTCATTAACCCCACATAACTGCCAATTAAGAGATTTTCTCCTCAAGAAGGAACATTCTTCTCTATGAAACCCACTTAATTACAGAAAAATGCATAGCTTAAATATAACAACCTCCTCTCCTGTTAATTCAGCTGTGGTCAATTTTGCATGCTCTATTTTATCCTCTGGTTATGACATAAGGGAATGCTGAAAAATACTTCTTTTCTTTTCCTTTTTTTTTTCTTTAAAAAACATCACTTAAAAGTTCCTGCAAGTTGGGCAAATCTGGAAGGTTTCACTCCTTTAGGGATTATTTCCACAGAGATCAGAAAGCACAACTTTGGGAACTGCCATAGGTTTGTATCCTAACAGAATCCACAGAGCCCTCAACTGTACTTGCTGAATGCTCACAAATACCTTGTGTTTTCCTCCGAGACATATTCCTATAGAAAGAAAAGTTATCTTCCATTTACAGCATGCCCATGAGCCCAGGGAATGTGTCCAGGCTGACACAAGATGTATGTGAACAGCTACAGGACCTCAACCAAGCTCATTCCTAGTAGCAGGCATATTCTGGTACCCTGTTCCCAAACTCCTGAAGAGGCAGTCCCTCAGTTTAAAGAGACTTTCCCTGTTGATCAGCAGATCTTCAAGGGACCAAGCAGCAGAGAAGCAGAAAAAAAAAAGATTCACTTCTGCAGAAATATTACGATTTTTGAGACAACTTCACCTATTTGGCATAATTTGACCAGATGCAATGGCAGAAAGGTGAGGGGTTTTAACAAAGCAAAGCTAGTTTGGGTGTAAGAGCATGTTTCCAATATTAAAAAGCCACTGTTCTTGAGTTTGCTTTCCGAGCCTGATTCTCAGCTGGTATAAATTGATAGTGTTGCTCTGATGTGGCTCTTTTTATGTCTGCTCTGCTCTCTACAGTGTTCTCGGCACAAGGCGAGCGTGGGGTTTGCTGCACGAACAGCGAGCACACGACTGATGATGGGAGATAAGCAGAGTAATTAAAACTCATATCTAGAGTTATGAACTCTGGAAAGAAATGTATGCAGACCAACACTTACCAAAATACAGCCTCTAATGAAACAAAAGGTGATACCATTTGAATGCATTTATTCACAGGCAGCAGCATTCATTCCTGTACCTTCCCCTGCAGGTAGGAATACAAGGGACAACCAACAGAAATTATAAACAGGATTAGGTGCAATGACCTTCCTGTAAAGTGCTACATGGGAAAAACACATCCAGCTCTTGTGCTGGCTCTTCATTTCTACAAAGCTTCCAGTACCCATCTACCCTGCACAGTTTTCCTGTGGAATGACTCTCCTCCTCACAGCTGCTACATCTGCCAGCAGGTAAGGAAAAATTCAAAGTGCCGCTTGGTCAGCATGACCTGACTCAGAGACGAAGCAAATGAGCTGAACACACCTGCCCAGCGTGTTCCCTGTCAGCCAGAGCCCAAAGTAGCTCCCGAACTCCAGTTCCTACCGAGCAATGCAGCACACAAATCACCAGGTGGCCCTATTATGTAGCAGTCATTACCAGAGACATCCCAGCCCTGCATAAGCCCCAGCTTTCATGTAGTGCAATGCTGCGTGATTATTTGAATAAAAATGTTTCCCATGGAGACAGCTCCCCGTGGCTTACACCTTGTTGGGGACAAAAGAAACGATCTGGAGATGCTGTTAACCTCTAGAAAGATGTGAGAAAGGCTCAGCTGAAGGCAGAAAAGTGAACGGTGGCAATGACTAATTGTTTAGTGCAGTGGTTACCAGCATATAAACTCTGCCTTTGGGCAATTCATTTAGGGCTTTTCCCCCTTCAGAGCCTGAAGTGGGATAACCAAGATGGGAACTGACCCTGTACACAATTTGAGGGAGGGCATCCTGCATGAAATCAAAAGAATTTGTCATACAGTATCTTCCCAGTCATTTTACTGGCAATTGAAGCAATTTGTTTCATATTTTTGGTACTCAGATTTTAGCTCAATATATGTGCATATAAACAATTCTCAGAGCATATTACAAGTTTAACTACTCTAAGCTTGGAGCTTCTACAAAATTATAGATGCACATAAAAAAAAAGTTCCTATTCTTACATCCCAATTAAAAAGGAACATATTTTCAAGTGCATTATCTCTCTCCTGTGGACCCAGTCACTAAAATGTGCAGCAAAAGCATTGGATTTATAGCCCTGGACTACTTGGGGACAAGCATCAAATGACTTCAAAAATGACACCAGCACTACCTTGTCATACTGTTGATTTCCCTGTGTGGGTTAATGTGAGCAGTCAGTGCACGAAGCTGAACATTTGTGTAAATCTTTACTTGGTCAACAGTTGCAAAAGTAGCCGCTGCAGTTAACGTCAAGAAATCTTGAAAGGACAGGATTGTGCAGAGTTAAGTACTTTTTCCTTCAGGCTGTAAAGCACCAACAAAAGAAAAACCCATCCCTGGGTATGTCCAGATGTGCTCCATCCAAGTCACTTGGCACACACGGCTAAGGTGAGCCCATTTCCCCACGATCAGGAGGCACTGATGGAACACAGAGGCCTCTCTAACTAAAAAGGAAACCTCCAAGGGCCAGAGATTAAATTCTATTTGCCTCAGGTCAAAAGATCTACTGTAGTCCCCAGTGACCATTTGTGTACATCACAAAGGCCTTGCACAACTCAGCAGAACTGGCAGCCAGAGGAGGAGACTTCAATGCTGGCATTCCAGAGGGATTTCTAGGCAGAAGTGAGATGTTTTAGCTCAGATTAAGGAAGCTTCTTTCTCATTTGCATCTGCCTGTAGCCTGCCTGTGTGAACCCGAAGCATGATGTGGGCAGCCAGCACCAACATGTAACAAGAAAACAGCAAAACATGAATTTATCATTCCACCCTCTTTTATGTCAAAGGGTCCCTATCAGAGCAAAACATGGGATACATTTCAGTGGAAGGTCAGGCCTCTAAGTGAGCTTCTTGGATTACCTCCCAAGTCAGAATCTTGCCCTGTGTATAAGATATAAATCACTAATTTCTCTCATGTTACAGTGACATTTTAATTGCATTGCATATTTTAATATACTCAACTTGGGTTTTAGCAAAGTTGACTGTATTTCTTGATTTCTTTGTGGTATTTCGCCATTTATTACAAATGGACATGGTTATTTCTCAAAGTTCCATTTGCATATCTTCATTTCCTTACTTAATACAGACTCAGAATTTGATGAACATTTGCAGATGTACAGACATTTCCACATACAGAAAACAGAATATCAGTGTACATCAGCCATGCAGATATCAGTGTACTGACACAAGAAGTAGCATCCCAGCAGCAAAACAAAACCAAAACAAGTGGCAGAATAAAATCATCATAATAAAATTCTTACCAGCATTGCCCAGAGCAGTTTCAACACTTGCAGATTTATTGGTATTAGACAATTCAGAACATGCATTATGACAGAAGTCTCTTCCCTTTTTTATGCAAGTGTTTTCACCAGAAAAAAAAGAGAATGCATCTGTATGCAAAAAGTGGATGTCAATTCTGATTCACATGCTTTGTAAGAATGTAAAATGAAAATGCACTCTGCTTGCTCTGCCCTGCAACACATGTTAATGCTCCCATCTCAGCAGTTATGAAAATCAAACCCAGAGAAATAACCAATGATTTCCAAACCTTCACTTGAATAGAAAATAGGGTTTACCATTACACTGTAGTTTCTTCAATTTTTTTTTTCTTGAACAACACAAAAACAATAATGATCCTATCAATGAAGAGCCCTTGTAATATCTGACTTCTGTGGTTCATTAAGCACCTCAAGTTCATGTTGCCAGAAGATGCTCAAAGCCATACACGTTATCCCTCTAACAGCACTATTCTTTAAATCTTTCTTATTTTTATGAAAAGATAGGAAAAGAAATCAGAACCTACTTGAAGTCATGATGATAATAAGCACCAATATCCACACAAATTAAGTCACCCCCTTGTTGTCCATGCTGAGTAAGGGCTGGAGTGCCCAGCAGGGATCTGATCATGGTCTCTGTCAGCCACCTGTGCTGCACCCTTACTCCAGACATTTAGCTAAAAATGTTTCAACAATGGCCATACTCCAAACGTGGTTTTTTTCTGACTCACTTTGACTTTACACCCACAAACCACCCAGCATTTAAGAAAAGGAATCTTAACATTTGTTTATACTTTGCTCTCTCTGTCATCCCAGGAGAACCATCTCAGTGCACGTGAAGTTGTCTGTTCATTCTCTCCTGTATTTGTTTGCATAAGCTCAAAACATGATGGTCTCACTCGTGCTGCTGCTTGGAGACCCTGATGGGCCCTGCTGTGGGCAACAAAGTCAAACTGAATTGGGAACTTCCCAATCCTGAAATCCTTCCCTATCAACACAGGCTCCAGCTTGACCACATGAGCTGACTTGTAGGCCTTGCAAGGTTGGGTGCTCCAGCTGGATAAAGAGCTGGGGTCTATTTTTAGGATTACAAGCATGACTCCTCTTGCACACAGCCCTAGCAGAGTCCTCACTGGCTGCCTCCCATGCTCAAAGCAGAATTCCTTAGAAATCTCACCTGCATAGGGGCAAGGAGGAGTGTTGTGCATAAAAATAATTTAAAAAAATAACTGGAATTGGAGTTTAACAAATACAACTCCCACTGGGACTGGTCTGGGAAAACAAAGCCTAGGCCAAGCAAACACTGTGGGACAGAACAGCTGTTCCATAAAGGGCTGCTCACGTTCTCCAACTCAGTTAATGTAACGGGGGAAAAGAAAGGAAGTGGAAAATGGTCCCTGTCATAGTGCAGCTTGTCCTGGATAATGAGGCTAAAGTGGAAACTTGTAATATAGGATATTAAAAGCTCTAATTATTTCCTTTTCCCCCAGTCCAACGGCATCTACCTGTAGCCATCAAGCACGACCTTTGTCAAACCCATGCTTCCCTCCTCTCAGCACAGACCTGCTCCTGTGCCAGAGCTTCCCGAGGAGCTCCAGGGCTGGGGACATTCCCTCCTGGAGCGTGTGAGGCACGAACACTGCACTGCAATAAAGCAATCCATCAGCACACAGCTCCCACCACGGCTCTGCCAGGCCTCTTAATAAGCTGTTAGTGACAACCCCTCCACGTGTCACATCCACAGCAAAAAGCAAACTACGAGGGATCAGAAGGTTTCTACTTGAACTCGGTGATTCCCAGGAAAAGTCATCATCGCCACTCCCCTAGACTTAACTTTAAGTAAACTGAAAGGAGTCTGAAGGTTCCTGTTTCCTAATGATTTTATCACATGAATTATGGGCCAGGAAAGCCCTTTGAGATGCTCCAATGTTCTTACATAAAACTATCCCCATACAACAATATTTTCCTCCTATGACTTGTTTGTTGTTGGGCTTATTATTTTCATTTCCATTTTGTAGTTCATTCTCAGGACATGCATATTCTCTTTGAATAACAACATCAAAAATGAAAGTCTGCTGTTCGCAGCAGCAATCACAGCACATTCCATTAAAATGGAGCTTTTAACAATATCTGTGATTAAATCAATTTGGTTTGCCCTTTTTAAAATACTCTGGAACTCTCAGAAAACATACTGCATTCATTTATTTCCAAACCAATGTAGCAAATACAAATGAAAATAAAATGACATTATTTATTTTGGGAGATTAGATGTTAAAAAAGCACACGTAATTAACTGTACCTGGCTGGACAGTAAATGGCAAATAGCTCCAGCCTGCCTTTGCATATAGAACTCTTGATTTTCTATTTTGTGTAGTGTCTCATAACAAATAGCAAAACATTCATAAAAATCAACATTCCTGTTGCACCAGACCCCAGGATTACCTACTGAAGGAAACAATTAAAAAAGCATTTATTTAATCTACTCAGAAAAAGACGAAATATTTTGAATCATGGCTAACTGTAGCAACAGGTAGGTTTTTAAGTCTTAGAAGTAAACTCTGCAGCTCAGAAGCCAGAGTTAAACAGATGTTAAGCCAAAACAACACTACCTGAAATTTTTCCCAAAGAATCCATTAATCACAGTAACACAGGAGAGTAGCAGAGAAGTAATAAACTTATCTGTTACAGAACTGATTCATAAAGGAGGAATGACTAACACACAACCAGCTACTCTGAGTAGTGCTCCTCAACCTGACAGGAGTGGGATCAGACAGCAATGATATCTCCATAACACAGCCAAAAAAAAATCCTGTCACCTCAGCTGCCGTGAGGCAACACAGCAGACCTCTGCTATAAATCAGATGAATTTGAGTCTTCAGGTAGTTTTATTTTAATAACTTCACCAGCAGTGTCTTCTTTTGAAATTAATATATCTGCCTTAGTGGTTTTTAGTTTTCCTTGTAAAACAATGACAGCTAATAGGAAAGCACTGTCATGTATCCTGACTAAAGGTAATGTATATGTGACAGCTGCGTGATCATCAGTAGGAAAGTATTTCCACAAGACAAAAGGAATAATTAAAATCAGCCTGCAGTCCTGGCTTTGGATTTAAATGTTTAAATGTTTAAATTTGAAAGAACAATGGCTCCTTGAAGCTCCTTCCCAACCAGCTCTGACAGCCTGTCATCTCTTAACCAGCCCTAAGTAACAGTTGTGCACATCTGAGCACCAAACAGCAGATCATGCCTGATGATCCTTAAAACAGCACCACTGCTTCCAGAGAGCACCAGAGATAAACCCAGCTTTGCAACCTTTTGAAGCATTTATTCCACTAACAAAGCATCCTTGGAAATGAAGCTAATGAGAGAAACACTGAGCCTGGATTTTATTTAGGTGTCTTTTCACGTGCAGCTACTTTGTGGTACTGCACAGCAGAGCCCTGAGCACACTGTGTGTGAGAGGACTAACACAGAGTCTTCCACTGCTGAGGGGCTCCACTTTCCATCAAACAACCATTCCAGAACTCATGCAGGCTCCAAGGCAGTGGGGATGGCACAGGGGTGTAACCTGTATTCATCTCTGAGCCAGGTGACCTTGATGGCAGAAGATCTGCAACTACAGCCCGACAAGAGTTTGGCATTGAAACACAAGGCTCCACTCAAGCAGCATCCAAAGCTTCTAAAAGTCTGATTTTTCCATGAAAAGCTAACTTCTTCCTATGGAAGACTCTGCTTGAAAACAATTTGATTTATCTAGGTTAACAAATATTTTAAAGAAAAGAACTTGCTTTTTCCCAGGACAAGGTGTAAATGAACTGCTTCACTGCTGAACTGTTTCCAAGATGTTGCAGAATTCCTCTCCTATCAACCCTTCTCCCCCTGAAGAGGATCATCCTCCCACTGATGCTGGTGGCTCCAGAGCCCCACAGGCAGGAATCTGCTTCAGATTAAGGGATTCTGCATTTTCCCTCTCTTTTGAGACAGACATAGAATGAAACAGCAGTAAAACAGCAATTATTTGCATGAAAGGAGAAGCTCCAAGTGTCCATCAAAAAACACAAAAAAGTGTGCATGTCCAAAGTCCTTGCCACCTAACGGCAATGCAGAAGACAACACCCACAGGATCAGTCCCCACGACCACACTGCCCCAGGAGCCAGACTGCATAAATAACGTGGAAGATACATAAATAGATTACATTGCAGTGACATTAGTGTCCCAGGAAGAGTTGCAATTCCAAATGTAGAGTTGCAATTCCAAATGTTTTTGGATCCTGCTTTCCCTCTTGCAACCTTTTATGAGAGAGCAAAAGGAAACAGAACAACAACACAGGTTTTTAATACAGCAGAGGTTTCAGAGGGAAAGGTCAACAATTCAAACAAAGATTGAACCTTGTCAGCCAGTGAGGCAGTGTGTCACCTGGCTGAAACAAAATAAAACATCCTACCACTGCTGAACTGTCTTTAACCACACAGATAAAAGGGATTCTTTAATTTTAGAATACATGACTCCTAAAAGAAAACACTGCTGTAAATATTTCCTTTAAATAAACACTTTGATTTGACAGACTTACTGGTGGCTAAAAAAAAAAAAAAAATCACAAGGAAGTAAGAAGAGGAAATAACCAAAGTATTTTGCTGTGATTTGGGATTTTGGCTTCATTTAGATGTTTTAATTTTTCTCATGCCTGAATTATTTATTTCTTCTTCCCTTCAGGGCATGCACATCGTGTTTCAAAAACAGTAAGAACAGTAATATCTTTTTTTTGTTTCCTACTCAACAAGAACCAGAGTCAGACCTTGGATAGCCTGGGGGATGGGACTAAAGCAGCAGACAGAGCTGGGAGCTGTGTGGGAGAGGAGGTGCATCCATAACCAGGGTTCTTTTTGGTTTCTAAGGGTTTTTATCTGCATCCTCAAGGTTTCTTTCTAAAGATCTGGGCTATCCTGCAGGATTTTGGAAGGAGCCTCAGGCACTGCCACGGTGTGAGCACTGAGCACTGGCTGTGCTCCTCAACAACAGAAACACCATCAGCTCCTCAGAGCCCAACCCACAACTCCCACTCCCTTCAGCAGGTTAAGATTTCACCCTGAAGGGTTCTGCAGAATCCAATTTCTCTGGTTTTCTGTATATATTGATCAGTTCTCAGGCCAGTGTTTGCCGTGGCTGCTGCAGAGGAGAGCTCACTCCGATAAACATTCCCCACACGTTAGTGAAATACAGATACCCAGATCTGCAATAAATTTGCACCGAAGGTGATAAACCATAATCACAAGCCAGCATCAATGGAAAGCCAAGTTTCTCTTACTCTAAGTGTGCCACTCTGCAACTTTTCAAGGGTTCAATAAAATATAAAACTCTCCCAAAGAGTGCTCCACACACATAATGTTTTCCTTTTGCTGTAAAATGTATCTTATTGATTTATAATGTACTCTCAAGGAGAACAAAACCTAGTCTATAAAAGTAAAATTTAGGAGAAAGCACAAGTGTTGTAAAGGAAACTCCATACCATTAGTGACAAGGATACATATTCTCATAACTTCTGATGGACACATTGTGTTCTACAGTTGTTTACTTCACATAAATAGGAAGTAAAGGACGAAAAAATGCAACTATAAATGTAAAAGGTAATCAGTACTTCTGCTGTAACACAAAATTTAAACAAAGCTTGCTATTTAATAAACTGGAAGCTGCTAAAGTGCATTTAATAAAAGTGTTACAGAATAGGATGCGAATCTTAAATATGCATTTGAAGAAACCAAGTTGTTTGCTCTTCTTGAAACTAAAAATTTTTAATAATTTACCACGTTTTCACAGGACTGTAATCAAGACTTGAGCATCTCCAGAACAGCATTGCTGTTGTTTTTCTTCTCTTAACATCAACTTCTATTTCGATAAATTTTTGTTTACAAAGTGTTTTATCGAGCTAAAGTGCAAGGAGTCGCTCACAGATGGATATGGGGAAAATGTTTTTGATTCTTGTTATTCCATCAAAGCCATGTTTATGTTTGTGCAAAGGAACAAAAATCATCTTTACCTTGGGAAGAGATCTGTGTTGATGTTATTCAAGCCTACACTGTAACTGCATTTGTTCTCATGATAACACAAAATAAATCTGTTACTGTGCTTAGCACATCAGTACACCAGAAAGGGCTTTTATTGTATAACAACCCAGAGCAATGCCAAAGAGAGTCTGCAGATAAAATAGCTCTGCTACTCATTTCCTAAGGAAAGTTGATTTAAGTTTACAACTGTGGTGTAAAGGACTAGCAAAAAAATTGCTAGTGAGAGACAGCCATGCTTTCCAGCTCAAAGACAGAAAACAGCACCCATGAAGGACTCACCCCTCTTAAATACAAATATATAAGGTATAAATCTCACATTGAAGACTTTTTGTAGGAATTTTTAGCTGGTATATTCCCAGATGAGAAAGGTGTAACTCCTGAACTCACAGAGATCTTGGTATATACAGCCCTGACTGGGAGTGCTTTTAATTACTCTTGAGTTATGTCACACACCTCAGAAGACGCACGAGAATTCTGGGTAAGCTGTAATTCCAGTTACCCTTGCCACCCTCCACAGGCTGCCCAGCCTCTGCTGTTCATGGCAATTCACACTGCTATAGGAATTCTTTAGTTTTAACAAGTTACAAGCCGAGGGTGCATCAATCCAGCAGCACTGCCAAACAGGTCAGATCAAGAATGCAAGGAACACCAATACTTGCACTTGTGGGAGCAATAGCCTTGCTAAATAAATATAATCAGAAAACATTGCCAAAACTGGAAGCCTTTGAGTCTGCGAGGTACAGGGAAAGCTGATTCATCTGCATCCTCTAACAGGAGAGAGAAATTAATGGAATGCCCCACTGGAAGCAGGATTCCTCTACGAAATGAATTCCGCTCAGTGTTTTCAGAGGTGGTTGGTTTGGTTGTTTGGGGTTTTTTTTTTCTGTTTAAAACATACATTTGCACAGTTAAATTCCCCACAAACAGCATAAATTTCATAGTTGATAACATCTATAATTAGACTTTGAAATTCACACTGCTATTAGCTGTCCTACATGGCACAAGTCTTGCCTGAAAACACCATTTAAGCTGTTTTCATTTTTTCAAACTATCAAATTTGAAAGCCTATTAGATGAGATGAATTTTTCTTGAAGAATAAAACTAAATTGAGTTTATTCGAAAGATCAAACTCTAAGGACAAGATTGAAATAAATGTTTGGTTGCAACAAACAACCTGCTCTATAAATCAAGATCTAAGAGGATATAAGCAGAGGACATGCACGAAAAGAAAAAGCAGATACTGATTCCTCAGATTTGACCAAAGAAAATGAAAACTGTAAGAAGGAACCTGCATGATTAAAAGCTAAGTGGCTACAAGAGAGCTGAGAAAGCATCAGCTAAAGCACAGATTCCTTCAGTCAAAATTTAGATCATGGAGCACTGCAAGTGAGGGATATCCCCAGTGCCAACTTCAAGTGTACAACACCAGAGCCCCGTTATTGCTGTATTTATCATGAGCAGTTTACATCTGACCTAAAGACATGCCAAGAGAACAGGGGCACCTTAAAATGCTCTCCAAGGGCTGCATAAATCAGCATAAACTGCATCACTCCCCAACAGGAGCTAGAAATCTGAACCCTCCCTCCAAAAGCTGTGGTGGTGTTGGTGCTTTGGAATGCTGGTGCAGAAGGGATGCAGGGCTATTTTAGTTTTCATCCATGACTTTGTGCCAGCCATAAGTTTTGTTGCTTCTCTAGCGCAGTTTGCTGTCTACCTCTTGCTTCTGATAGCTCCTTTGGCCTTTTGGCCAGGCTTTTCCACAGATCCTGATATTCAGTTAACTTTCTGCTCGCTGAGAAAACTTCCCAGGGTCTTTTACAGCCCATTGCATTGTGCTTTAAGGTGGAAGAGAAATAAACACACCCTAAAACCTAGTTGAAAATCTTTGGTTTAAAACCCAAATGAATTTTCACAGCCAGTTTCTCTGTATTCAGGTAACTTGTTGATACAGAGATACTGCACTAGCAGCATTATGGACTTTAGTGTGTATGGCTGGACAACGTGTGCTGGTCCAGGAGTTGATCCCAATAGCCCCACACACACAACAACACGAGCAGTAAATTATTTACAGGGTATTTTTCCATGTAGTGAAGTGCTTAGCAGAAGGAGTACTTCTAGTTGAATAATTAAAAAACCCTCTTTCCTCTCTGCCCTGCAAGGCTCAATCCCAAGTCCTTAGCCTGGACCCCCATTTCTCCTCCATATGGTATGTTCAATTACCATTTAGTTTTCGAGTGCTAATAGTGGCCCATAACTTCAAGTACTGCTATTCAGAGTCAGTGCCTTTTCCCTGATTAATTACTATGGAGAGACGATACCTCTGGGAATCAAATACATCGTGTGCTTAACTCCAGAATAGACAGTTCTTGTCAATAACACATCCAAGCAGCTTAAAACTTCAATAGCCTGGTTTCTTATATACTGTAAGTGGTGCTGAATATTCAGTTTTATTTCTGTTTCCCTGCCAGTAGGAAATAAAGAACACACTTTTAGCTAAATGAGAACTGAAGTGCATTGGAAGAGTGCTATAAATTATATGCAGGCCACCAAATAAAATTCAATTTTCAGGTAATGTGAAGGTGTAATGCGTCTGGAGAAGCTGTTTTGCATATCACACACGACAGCAGGCAATAAGGAGCGGGGAATGACTAAAACCTGATCTGTCACATGCAACTCTTTGATTGTTCCCCCTACTTTACCTACTCTAATCGCGCTGTTGCAGTGTTGATTCAGAACACGGCGGCCCATGAAAAATGTCACCGTTCTGTCGATGTTGCGGATCCGCTGGCAATTTCAGCAAGCACTGGATGCACATAAAGGGTGATAAGGCACTATATCCTGCCATGCTCAGCAGGTTTTCCATTTCCTCCTGCAATTACACATCAAACTGTTTTAGCTTCACAAGCTTCGGCACTATAAATGGCCTCAAGGCAGAAGTCTGCTCCGCACACTGATGAGTCTATCTTCAAAGCAGAGTGCAAACTCAGGTTTTGGGGAGAGAGATTCTTTTCTTTTTTTTAAATACCCTTTTTCCAGAGCTTTTAAGAGTTTACTTAGAGATTATGCCTACCATTATCTCCATGTACTCCAATTAACAGGCAGTTTTATATCAACATTAACTGGAGCTGCCTCTGAGAGGAGGTGAAAGCCATGCATGCACAAGAGCAAGCCACCGTCTGCACAAGAACCCTGCTCACAGCATCGCATCTCTACATAACGGGAATTTTCCTTAGCTCCGCCTTCTCTTTTTCCCTAAAAGACTTCCTGGAATTCCAGACTGACAATAGCAGAAGAATCTGGTTTTCAAACACTCAAAACTTTCTCTCATGCTACAGCAATGCTGCCAGAACTGTATCTTTCTCCTGTTGCTCCATTTAAAGTGATTCATACATTCTGATATAGATATTTCACACTGATACTAAGAGGAAAACAAGGCAATGTTAAAGTTACTGCTCTCAATCATTCTGGCACTGTGATCTGCTCAAACTCAGATATTTAACCACATATGAAAGCAGTGAATCCCAGGATGTGCCAAACACAACTGCAGTGGTGTCTGTGGACTCAGGCACAGGACAAATGCCACCCAGAAATCGCAGCTCTTACCTGCTCACACTTCTACCAGCCATGACAAATGAGGTATTGCAGAACTCATAATCCCCAGCAAATCATGACTGGCCATGACCAAAACCTCCACCCACCTCAGAGCCCCCGGGAGGAGCTGTTCCAACATCTGCATCTCCTGCCACGCATACGGGTCACCCACACGGGTTCTCAACAGAGATGAGAAACACATAAAACTCCTCCTCCAGGTGTTGCCAGCTGCAGGACACGCTGGTGGATTCACCCACAGCCCATCCTCAGGGATACCATTAATGAGATGTTGGGACTGAGAGAAGAAACTGCCACAGAACACAGTTCTCCTTCCCTACCCGTCCCCCCAGAGTCACACAGCAGGGACCTGAGCCACCCAAATGACACCCTTTGCCCAATGACAGCAACAAAAATGAGACACAAGTCCTGGGACTGGCCTGAAATAACAGGTGGTTTGTGTGTCCTCCACCTCTGCGAGGCAGCATGACAAAAGGGCTGTCAGAAAACATGAAGCAGCAGCTTTGGGCACTGAAAACGAGTAGGAACAAACAGCTCCTTGCACACCATAACTGACAGCTTGTTCCTGTGCCTCCCCAACGACCCCATCCATGAGGAACATGGACCTTTTATACTATGCCTCAGGGTGTATTATCATTCATTCCCAACCTTTGAAAAGCTCAGCTGTCACTGTTGCCTAAAATGGGCTTTATGATCTTTAATAAAAAGAAATACAAAATATTCTGAACTAATTGTGTTTAACATACACCTGATTTTGTTATTAAATTAATTATCAAAGCATACACAGGTATGTCAGCCCTCCCAACCAGGACTGCAGTGCATCCACTCTAAAACAGGCTTCAGCTTCCTGAACAGCAAAGACCCCTCAGGAGGGAGTCAACAGCTTCAGGCAGCACATCCAAAGGAGCAGAATCTTTACTCAGATGATCCAACTTGTGACTCCAAGATGTCCCCATTTATGCCCAGAAAGCACACACAGGACTCCAAAAACATCAGCACTGCCTACCAAACCAATTCCACTGCCAGGACACAAACAGAAGACAGCAAGGAGGGCAGAAGAGGGTGTTCAATACCTTAATAAAACTTAATAAAGCTTTGAATATGTGTGCTGGTAAGTAAAACACAAGAGCAGCGAACCAAGTCAGTAATGGGCCTAAATGGGAGCGGAACTGCTGGCATAGCAGGAAACTCAAGTCAACACAAGGAAGATTTATTTACCTATTTGATGGTGATCTACGCCTTGGCAAGAGCAGCATCTGCCCTGAACGTTTATCATCATTGCTACCTGCATCTCTGACTCCACCTGTGCCATCCCATGACAAGATATTTCCTTGTACTCACTGCAAATTCAGACATGTTTGGCACTGCTTGCTATGCTAACTTAACCACCTGCTGTTTGTAATAAAATGACTATTTCCTTATTTCTTGGCATCTTCTCTTAGGTGGCATTGCTACAACACTTGCTGTAATTCTCAAGTGCTGCTCCAGATTGAAATCTCATCCAGGACAGGAAAAGCATCTTCAAAATTCCAAAAATAAGCAACTACTTAAGTGTGGCTGGGCAGGCTTTTTTAAGCCTGAAGGTGTTTGCTGGTACTTCCATTCAGAACTACAAAGAAGAGAATTCTTTGGATGAACAAATGGGCAAAATTCTGTGACAAGGTGCAGATGGAGGACACCAATGTGAAATAAAGACCATGCTGCTACCAATAGAAGGACTAAGTC
Source organism: Edolisoma coerulescens (assembly GCA_013397115.1). Taxonomy (NCBI): domain Eukaryota; kingdom Metazoa; phylum Chordata; class Aves; order Passeriformes; family Campephagidae; genus Edolisoma; species Edolisoma coerulescens. Next base: position 497,476 of record VWZW01001528.1, read on the forward strand.
CAACAGATTTTGTATGTATTTACAGCTGTTTCTGCGTAAAATCCATTTGCAAAGAAACAAATCAGGACTCACTGATTAAATACTTGTTTTAAAAAGCCTCATAAAAAGTTGTTTAACAGGGACTTCTCTAACCAGTGCTAAAACCAAATCCAAACCAATGAGAGCCACACCACCCTGAATGTGTTGAATGTGTAGTGGGTCCAAGCTTGTGAAGGAGACCTCAGCGCTGCTTACAACACATCCTCTTGAAGGGAAGCTTCACTGTTTAAGGAGAAAAATCAAGCCCTAAAAGTTTCCTCATGAACAGAAGTCCAAACAAGCCGTGGTCAGAATTTAAGTGGCCTCTACTAAATTTAGATTATATCATCTGTGAATAACCCTGCTCCACCACAGTTAATAGTGTGGTTGCTGCTCGAAGTTCTTTCTAGTTGTGGATGTTGGTCAAGTTGGTATCAATCAGCATAAAGCACAAGAGCATCCTCCCATCTCCAGCTTCTCAGAAAAGCTGTATTTTAAAGACTCTTTAATGGACTATTAAATACAGAGGAAAACTTAACCACGATCACTCACTTAAAGAAGGAACGATGAGCATTTTCAAGCAAATCACTCACCACATCCACATCAGTAAGTGATTTCAAGGAGTAGCTTTGTTCACATTACCCTAATGTGAGCTTTCCCTGATCCATCTGCAGTGTATCTGCCTGAACAATTATATCAAGCATATGGAAACAAAGCTGGCAGGAGGAGGGGAGGAAGAGACAACAAACCCCACCAGAGGAATGGGATGTAGAGTTAAGAGAGATGGCACCGACATGAAGCTGCAGAGACCAACTACTAAATGTTCTGCAAAATAAAACGCTGTTTCTCAGATATATTATAATTATTTGAAATTCAAGTATGCTTACAGGAGAGTTCAGCTCCTCCAAAGCATAAATTGCAAGAGGTGATATTCAAGTCATTTCTATTACCTTGACACTGTTGACAAGTGCACCATTGAACGATTTTATCGCCATACAAACTCATCATAACCATCAGCACACCACTACTGGTAACGAAAAGCACTTTATGAAGTGCCCTGTGTGAAATCTAAAATTTGATATGGCTCCTATCTGACAGCTACCCTGTATTAAACTCACCTTTTAACTACGGTTAAAGCCAAGTGAGTACCCAAGTAGCCTTGGATACCTGCGCTGAGAATAGCTGAGCAGATGGAGTCCAGAGAAGCTAAATAACACAGACATTAGGAGCATCTGAGTTCATACAGAATATTTCCTCCAAGTACAACGTGTTATCTTCAGATGCTACATCAGCCATTTATATGAATCCCGACAGGCAGTGAAGATTCACGAGCAGTGACACCTGAAAACAAAAATTAATGCAGGTGGTTTTCCTGCCTGAACGTATGTTCTGCAGCGAAGATACAGGGCTCTTAATCCTGCTAAGTGCAGTACACAGTAACGCTAGGAAATTATGAGTGCACAGACATCTTTATGTTTTGCCTACTTGGCAATCTATGTTTTCTGTACACAGATTTATTTGTAAGTGATCCATATGCAAACCATTCCCAGAGTTTGTGTAAAGCCATACTTCAGCAGCAAACAAAATAAAATCACTGCGGGTGCGGTGAAGGGCAAAAAAAGGGAAGGCTGGCACATGGTGTAATTCAGACAAAGAGCTCAAATTGAGCCTAAACTGAAGGAAATAATAGAACTGGCTCCAAAATCAGACAGACCGCTGATACTCAAAGAGTAGAGAGCCTTTTTCATTTGTGCTTTTTAAAAAATTATTATTACTTGCTTGTTTCTGAAAAAAAAAACAACCCTTTGGGTAGTTTTTGCTGTTGAGAAGGTATGCCAACGAAATGGGCAAAGTTTGGATAGCTCCAGACCTGGCACAACTGGGTACCTCCAGCTGCTCAGTTCATGATTCTCCCCTTCAGGACTCAATCGCCCCTGTGAGAAGCACATTCTTCATCTCTAAGAAGATCTAATCCACCTAAAGGCTATAAATGATAAAACAAGGACTCAAAACTCAGGTACTGCTGGGTCAGTCAGGCAGTGGATCCAATTTGCATCACACAAGCAAACAAAACTTCTGCAAACTGAAGCCTGGAGAAACGACGACACCTTCAACGCGCACGTTTCTTGCTGTTTAATCAGAACTGTTTTCTTTTATATTTTTTGTGTATGTTTGATGCAATTACTGGAAAAGTTTTTAGCTTGTTATGCAGGTTGTCAGAAGAGATGATCTAACAGTGCCTCCTGGCCTTAAAATCTATGCATCTTTGATATATTTCTCGGGAGCTGGTGAAATATTACCCTTACTTTTAAAATGCCTAGGCACACACTTCTCTGGCAATCTGCAAGGTATTAAATGCTCTATCTTCCCAACAATTTGAAACAAACTTTCTATGGGGGAGGCATGTCAGGGTATGCTCTCTAGTACTTCTCTGAAATTGAATTCTAATTGCAGGGTGTTATCTGCATCAAACTGAGCCTTTTAAACTGTAATATTAAAAAAAGCTAAACAGTCTTGCTGAGATGAATCCACACGAAGAATGGCTTGTCCCTACTTCTGTCCATCCCACTCTGGCTGTGACTGACTGGATGGACCCAGAGGATGATCAGCCTCCTGATCCCACTCTCACAGCCAGGGCAAACACTACAGCTTCACACAAATGTGTGTTTTTCTGCCCACATTCAGCATGGGTGCAGAGAGACAGATTGGGACTGGCAGTTAAATACAAACTGATTTACAAGGAACTCACAAACACGTTTTAAAGCTGGTATGAAGCCTCCATTCATTGAAAAAAAGCTGATTTGTAACGCAGGGTCCAGTCCCCTTCTCAGCTTGCAACACCACTGCAGTAGGAAATTTGCAAGTTAAAATACATTTCTAGCACACTGAAAACATATGCAAAGCCACATTTTTAAGCCATTTCCTCCCTGATTTCCTCTCCGTGCCAGCTCACTGCTGCACTTCTACTATTTCATGGGCTTATTAATATTGCAGCTGCACGACCAGAATTACTATAACCAGGCCCAAACTGAAGCTCCACCTACAGGGGTCAGTTTGTCAAACTCCCCATGAACAACATCTCTAACAGCTGAATTCCAGTTGCCCTGAACACTTTCCTGCCGGCAGCAGGTCTCTGCCTTATTAACGATTGACTTTGTTCCAGAGTTGCCCAGTAAAACTGCTTTTTTAAACCTGATCTGCATCAACAAGAGCTAGCCACAAGCAGAATAATTTTCCAGCTGCAGTATTGGAAATTACGGAAATATTTCATTCGTAATCACAATTAGACTTCCCCTGAAGTTAGGCTGCTTTCTGTGATCAGCAGCTTTGTAGTACTAACCATGGTTTCTCTTTTTATTCTATACAAACCGAAACCATACTTCTATATATCTTTTTTTAATAGAACTATGCTACAAAGATCCATCACTGAAAACATTTAAGTCCATGTCTGAGATTCATTTCAAACACAGCCAATGGCCAGCTGGAGGTTTGTGAGACACTTCCAGGTTACCCTCAGGATTTATGCCTGTAAGTCCATTTCTGGCACCTTTCCCACATTTGGCCAGTATTCATATCCCATAAAAAGCAGCAGTCAAAGGCAGAAACAGGATGACATCAGTGCAAAACAGCCCTGCTCTGCCCCTACCAGAGTGAATCAAATAGCAGAATTTACCTTACTTAGAATCCCATCATTTTGTAAAGAGAATTTCCCACCTCTTTTAACTAATATTTTTTCCACTTTGAGTTTACCAACTGAGTAAACAGCTTAATTTTAATCTCCTTTATCATGACTGTATTTTGTTTAGAACAGTTCCTGAACAGATTCTTCCCCTTCTACATTTTCAGTTCTGGGACTTTCAAGTTGAATGATGGCGGTCAAAAGACATCACAAAGCCTGAAAAAAATCTTGTGAAGAAAAAAATGGGAATCAAAAAAAGGAATAGAGGGAAGCAAGAGACAGAAAGGAGATGGCTCAAAAACGGCTTGAGAGAAAAGAAATAAAATCTGCTATAGCTGTGGATCCAAACTGGGGCCAACAGAAGAGGTTCTCCCTTATCAGGGGGAACATCCCCGTGACACTCCTGGTTTTAATGCAAAGGCCCAGGCAAAACTTGGTAAGCACAACACTCCCCATTACAGCTCCTTCCCTACAAAAGAATATCTTCCCTAAAAGAGATGATCCAGATTGTGGAAAAGGCTATACATCTTTTCAATAGATACTTCTCTTTTCATCATAAAAGCGAGCTCCAGCAGCTCTCCCATGGAATTCACTGGGAAATAAAATTTGCAACCTGGCAGCAGTGTCTGATGAGCAATATACAATCCTTCCTGAAAGGCCCAGGAGGATTCTATTGTTTTGAAGCTTAATTTTCAATTTGCATCTTTAAAAAGGTATGATTTCATCCAAATTCACTGGTCTGCTCATTTATATTTATCTGAAAGAGACCACATTTTAGTTCCTTTGAGAAGAAACGCAGTAAAAAAATTTTATGTTCAAAATTATTCTAAGAGCACTACTCATATTTCTTGTTTTATTGCAATCTGCTTGGACAGAGATGTGACTAATTTATTTAGAAGGGCCTGATTCTACAGGCACTCCACAGTCAGTAATCCCTTTGTGTTCTGCATGTGTCAGGCAGCAAAAAGAGGAGTTCAAGTGGCAGAAATCAGCAGAGTTTCATTACATCAGTGGCTTTAGGCTCATTTACACCAAAAGAGGATAAAGTCCTATATACCACGATGAAAAATACAGAGATTTTGCCCCACACTAAACAAGTCTCTCCTTAACAATGACAAGCTGAAAACAAACTGCAACTGGAATCAATTAAAATTCATCACAAAGCACTGGTTCCTCGCTTCAAACCAAACAAAAAGTTGTGCCTCGCAGCCTACAATATCTTGGGAACGTTCATACCAGCTCCCTTCAGAAAAGGCTCTTGACTCTGCTTCTATAATGAAGATCTTAAGAACTGTAAATGCAACATTAACTGGTGGTAAAACCTTCAGGATACACAATGATTTTGAAAGAGAGCAATTAAACAGCGAGTTATTTTGAACCCATGTCCCCATTTAAACTATTTTCCTTGTAGTCCATCTGCCAGAGAGCCTTTAAGGCAGACAGGAAGATGCAATACCCATCCCAGAAAGCTGCTATTGCACTAACATTTCCAAAAGGCCCACAACGCTGACTATCACGAGCCTCATTAAGAAAATGCAAGTTGCTCCACTATCCTTAAATATATGAGTTCCATGGGCATTGTGCACAGAAACGAGACTGAGTTCCTACAGCAAACACAACCAAGAGCAGCACCACGCTCTCTAGGCCTGCTGTGAGGCCAGACACGAAGCCAAAGTCCTGCTGATGGAAGGCCAGTTCCCCCTTGGCCATTTGCAATTTTTTTTTTTTTTTTGCATGGAAAGTTTCATATTTCAACAAGAAGAGAGAAGAAAGGATGAGGGAGGCCTTCACAGCTCTCCCAGCAGGGATGAAAAAGTTTCTCTCTCATTCACGACTAGCAGATGGCAAAACAAATTCCTAGAGGAAGATGAATTTTTGGGTTGATATTTTTACTACACATGTTCAATAAAGTAAATAAAGAATGTGAGGAGATTTATGTAACTCAGAGGAGATTCTCAGCACACAAAAAATCAGGAATTAATTTAATTGCTGTACCTGAAGAAAGAAGAGATATAACTGGGAAAAACTCATTACCCTGCACAACATTCACTTTATTCACCTTATCATCAATGTCAGACAGTGGCAGCTATTTTCATCAAAGCTCAAAATACTCCAGAAGCACTCTGGGATGAAATCCTCACCTACTGGAAACAATGGGAATGTGATAACTTTGGTCTGGGCAGGATTACAACATTCGGATTTGATGTGTTTACAAAGACTGATGAACGTGATTCCAGACTGATTTCTATTTGAAAACCTTCCCTCCTCACCTTTGGCATTTCCTCTACAACACTTTCCAACACCTTCACTGGCAATCCCCCTCTGAAGGCCAAGAAAATCAAAAGGTCAAAGCCTTAATTTGTACAAATCATGGTGTGCATGACTAAAAATTTACTGCTAACCTTGACACTCCAATAATTGATGACACAACCTCACTTGGAAAGCAGTAAAAACAAACAAAAGGAAAATTCACTTTGTGGTTCTGAGAATCACTGACAGCAGTGACATCAAAAACCCTACAACATTTATTTTTTCTTCTAAATACTGGAAATTCGATTACTGGAAATGCTTCCCTTTAAAACAAATATATACAATACAAAAAAATACACTAAAAATGTTGGAAACCTGTAAATTAGTGTATATCTGAAGTCCCTGAAACCAAGAAACAAATAAAGAACTTGAAAACACATCTCCCTTTGCCAGTCTCGCAAACATCTGGAGACTGACTCATGAGGTTTGGGTTGTTGGTTTAGCTCTTTTTTTTATTTCAAGGTTGGCACAACTTTGATGTTATGATTTGGCCAAATTAATCCTTTGGAGCAAAAGGTACTAAGGAGAATAAAACAGATTAGATAAATATTATTTTTATATATTTCACTAACTTTCCCAGTCAATGCTGTATTTGTAAGATATTCCACACTGCAAACTTGAAGTAGATCTCTAATGCAAAGGCATTAAATAAGTGAGAATTGAACTAACAGAGCTGAAGTGTTCAGCAAAACCTATCACCGAGGCTGCTCCATCTGCTTTTACTTATTTAGGAAACAGCAGGTTTCACATATTTGAGATGAAACGAATGAGAAAACATTAGAGCAACATAACTTCCCTCAACTGAAAATATCCACCTAACAGATTTTAAAACAGATTTCTAATACATGTAGGAAGGGTTCCCTGATTTTTTTTTTAATTGGCTCAGTAAAGTACAAAGATGTTTCATTTCTCACAGGTTTACTTCTGTAACACTTATTTGTTTAACAGTTTTGCAGCAAAAATGGTGCTGCCAGCTCATGCTGCCTCTTCCCACATAAAGTTGCTAGAACCCATCCTTAAAGAAAATAATAAATGAAACGTGGGCCCCGATGGTGTAAAGTGTTTACACGGGTGCTCAATCTTGCCCAGAGGCAATGCCAAGGAGCAATTCCTCAGGCCTGGCTTCCTTCCTGCCTTCAGCAGCCCTCTCACACCTCTGATCTCCTGTGCATCCATCCATGTGCTGCTTCCCACCTCTCCGGCTCCGTGCGAGATTCACTCCCAGCAAAGGCTGGGCTCTCTGACCTGGTGCTCCAGAGCCCGTCCTGCCCACGGGATCCTCGGTACTGCTTGCCCTTTCCTGCTCTCCACGCCTGCTGTGCATCACCAGCCTCAGCTGTTTGGGAAAACATCCTTGGTGCCGGCGCTGGATGCTCAGTTCTGACCTCCAAATCCCCTGCACTGCCTTTCCAAACACCACTGCTTCCATTCTGCTCCTGGCAATCTGTGCCAGGGCTGCTGCACAGCCACGCTGCCCAGTCAGAGCATTTGGGCTTCAAAGGCTTCTCTCCAAGAGGGGAATTTGATGATAAAAGCCAAGATATTATCAGTCCTGTGCTTCCCTAACCATTCCCTTAGTACCATATATATATACACACACACATATATAAATATATGATTTCTCTCTCTCAGTGCACTCACTTGATCTGCACTGGGTCTTTCAACTTCAACTCAGCACAAACCAACTACTAAAGGCCCCCACTCAAAAAAAAAAACTCACACCCCCACAATATATTGCACACCATGGACTTTGTGAAGCATCCTAATCTCTGACTACATCTGCAGTTTTCTCTCAAGTGTGCTATACACACATAAGGCACTAAAGAGATTATAAAGGAACAGCAAAACCACAAAACTGGAAGAAAACCATAAAGAATCAAATTCTCCTTCAAGCCATCCTGCACCTGACAGCTTTAGCATCTCCCTGGGCAATCCTCATCAAGAATCATCACGTAGCTTCTTTGCAACCACCATAATTACAATTAAGTCTCAAAGAATTACCTCCAAGCCAGGTGCTATCTACAGTTTTAATGTCACTGGTCATTCCTGAAATGCTGAGAAGCGTAAAATTTTTCTGATGTTGAATGTGACAGCAACCCACCATTGTGACAGAGTGTGCTAACTGTGAAAATTAAATAAATTAGCTCAGTCTTCCAAAGATGGTTTTGTCAAGGATACTGAGCCATTGCAATGTTACTGCCTATATGGGGGGGGAGAAAGGGAAAGCTCACTTTTCAAAGTAAAATGGAATTCTCTTATTCTTACTGCTATGCAGAAGATTGAGTCAAATGAATGGAATCAGGTGAAAGAATAAACCAGCAAATATCTTCTCATTGTCAAGCTGCCAATTTAAACCAGCTTGGTATTTGCTACAACTCCATAAGCTTTATGGTCAATAGTAAGTGAAAGCAGTACTTATCCCTAATGTTTTAATTTTCCGTGGCTGCCAGTCATTCATATATTTCAAGAAAATAATTTTTTAAAAAAGCAACATGAAGATCTCCATTTTTTCTAAAGGTTGCCTTCTGTAACGTTCATATTTTACTTTAAAGAGCAAAACCAATGGTTGAGACCATGTAAGCACTACTTAAGTGAAGAGAACCAATGGATAGAAGTTTGGACCTGCAGTCTGGCATCCCATTTTAAACCAGTCCTTCCTCTTCAAATCTATCTATCCTATCTTTCTGAACCTAACACTGCCAGGGGTGGAACCACAGCTCTCAATGCTAGGGTTGGCATGAGCTAAATTAATTAAAAAAGCAAGCAGAAATAATTTGCTTACTTAACGCATCGAAGCCAATTGAAAAGTTGAATATTTAACTTATGAGTACATTGGTGTTTCAGAACTTATTCTACATTGTGAGGAGTTATTTGTGAAAATAAATTCTCACCTGAAAGGTTACGCAGTAGAGTTTTCATTTTATATTATAAATCATAAAATAACAAGCATAAACCTGCAGCTTGTTCCAACAGGGTTCCAATCTTGTATTTTGATCAGGCTGAAACAAACACCTCTGTATTTTGTGACGAGCGTGCCATCAAATCATAACTACTGTTCCACACTGATTTTACCCCAGCAAAATTCACTATTCAATTTTACTGATCCTTTGACCATTTCCACAAAGCTATCTGGTTCTAATATAAGCTCATAATAAAAAAAAGCCAGCAGTGAAACCAAACAACTCTCCTACCTTGATAAAAGCCTCAGTTCCCCCCACCTCTTCAGAGCATAAATTCTCTCTCAGCCATTTCCAAGGAAAAAACATTGCTACTGTATAAAACTGCACACCAGCAGTGATCATCAAATGGGACTGACCTCGATTCCGGCACAGCACTCAAAGGCTGACCAACACTCAAGTCCATACATAGTAAAAATGAAAAAAAGGGGAAAAAACCCCAGGAATTAATTATCCAGAGTTTACAAAGCACAAGGCTAATTACTGGCAGCACACCCATGGGCTGCAAGATGCTCAGCCATGGTCAGCACCTGATGGTGCTGGGGAGGAGGATTCTGTGAGCACCGACAGCCCCCTGGTTCTGCAGACGGGACAGTGAGGGAGGACAACAAGACAGGATGAGAAGGAAGCCACATCAGCCTCTAAATATGTCTGTGCTGAGGTTAAAGCTTCAGCACAGCAACAAGCAGCTGTGAAATGCAGCATTTTCAAAAAATTATCATCTACTTGCACATCTCCAAAACTCTCCATGAGCCATTTAAAGCCTGCGAGGTGCACAGGAGTTGAAACATCAAATGGCCAAACATCAGCTTTTATTAGTTGCACATTGAAGAGCTGCATCTCCCATGCCCCCTGCATATATAAAGGCAGTACAGCATCATCCAATTTTGTTTTGTCATTTTTCTGTACAACTTAGTGAGTTAAACATGCATTTATCTCCTTTTCAAGTATCTCGCTAAAGGCTACAGCTCATGTTTATTTGTAAAGACAGAAGATACATCTCACGACTGAAAAACATGTTTGAGGCTCAAACAAATGTATTAGTAACAAGAAAAGGGCAACTGGTTGATAAATGGAATATTCTGTGTAACTCCTTTAATTCATAAATACATTTTGCTCAGAGGAGGTGAAGGGATACAATGGCAAAGGATGAGCTGTACATTGTTTTTTCTATCCTGCAACTCTATTAGACTGTTACCTTGTGTACAAGGCAATTCATTCAGGACTTATTCTAGCACATTCAGGTTGTCCCAAGACACATAATATTATTAGACAGATCAGTAATAGGTTAAATTTCATAATAAAGCCCAGAGTAAATTGTGTAACAGATTTGAGACTACAAATTTAACAGCAGCAGCTGCTACCAATTCTAATGTAAAACTTAATTTCATTTGGTAACAAAACCATAAAAGATGGGCAAAGAAAGGCCACTGTCAAATAGTCCAAAGGCAACTATTTTTGCAAGACAAGTGATAGTTTAATTTACTGGCCATGGTGAGTTTTGCAATGAAACAAACTGCAATCTAATTACTTGCTACAAAACAAGAGCCTGATTTGATTTTAGGAGAGGTTCTCTCTAATTCCCTGTTATTGTTTTGTCACTGTAAACTTAGATATTGCTAGAGGGCCAGCAAGTTTAATTTTCAAATCAATCCTTGATTTACACACACATCCTGCCTGGCCTGCATGCATAATGTGCACATCCCCAGGAGGAACTGCTGCACAAACACACAGAACTGGAAAAATATCCACCCACCTCAAGTCTACACACATGGATATGGGGGTTAAAAATAATGATTAAAGAAAGACCCCAACCACCTGCACAAGGAGAAAGGGAAGAGGAACTCAAGGGCCCAGAGAATACAAAGCACATCAGCAAATGAGGAAATCTCACGCTCTATTTCTAGAATATCTCTTAAAAGCAGCATGTGTTAGAAATTAGAGTTATTTTACCTAAATTACAGAAAGCATAACAAGATTTCTGCTCAGACACATCTCTTGCAAGTGACGTTAAATTGTTTAGAAATAAAGGAGTTTATGATTTGTCTGAAATTTATTTGAAAGCCAAAGAAGAGCATGTCAGTTCTGTCCCTGGATGCTCCTACCCTGCTCTGGACTTGTGAGCAATCCCATGCAGTACCAGCTGCATTATTTAAAGCCTTTTTACACAGCTCCCCACACACACACTCTCAGTTTGAGAACCTGCAACACGATGCCTGTGGAGGGCCCTGAAGGTGTATTCCTGGAGAAAACTGTCGAGGCAGGAGCAGAGTCCTTGGCAGGAGTCTCAGGAGCGCTCAAGGAAAGCCAGGCACCCCCTGAGCTCACCCAGGGCTGTCCTGGGGGAGCTGCAGCTCGCCCACAGCTCCCACAGTCACGGAGCAGGGCTGGCATCCCCCAGGTGAGCACAGTTCTCCTCCGGGAATGGGGCAGGCTCAGCATCCCACCCCACGGACAGGATCCCACCGGGAGCTCCACGGATGGCACCTGCAGGCAGGAGCTGCCCTGGGAGCCCAGACAGACCAACAGCCCCGGACAGCCGGGATTCATGGAAAATGTCACATTCCACAGCATGAAAAAACGTCTTTTGAGTCAGAAGATGAGAACTCTGGGGAGTTAAATTAACAACATAGGACAACATTTTACCAAGTAATAGCACTATATTTTTTCTTTTATGGAGCACTGCTCAGGGCAATATTTAATCTCTTGAGTTTAATGAACTTTTAAAACTACTCAATAAATACTCAAAGCCATGACAAGTACAATCATAAGATAAATTTAGTCCTACTCCAGTGGACTATATCACTTTTTGTTATTAAAAAATGTTAATTTTAATATACTAGGGGACTTCATTTCTATAAAATAAGGTGTCAGGGTTTCTAAATTCATATCACAATGGTTAGTTTTCATTAAAGATGTTAAGTACATTGTCATTTTTAATAAAAATACATGGTGAGCCCTTCTTCCTAGGCTAATAATAGAACTTTGGATAAATAGTCCTATCCATAAAATGTTCCAGCTCTCAGCAAGGCTTCCTTTAGTCACTATAGAGGTTAAGATTTCGTGAAATTACTTGATGAATTGAATTCATGTAGCTAAAGAATTTGTGATGGACCTCAAAGTGAAGCCCTAGCTAATTATTGCATATTAATGCATTATATGTGTAATATAACTTCACACACCTAATAGTAATGTATTATATTGGGCATATAATGCATTAATACGCAATTAACATCCACGCTGGAGTAAACAAAAAGGCACTACATCTATAAAAACACTAAAATAAAACAGAGCCACCCTCAGAGTAGCATCACTCCCAAATAATGCCTGTAAGGTCTGTTATTCCTGTCCGCCTACATCCAGAAGAAATGCATTAAAAGAATGTAAAAATTGCAGTGTGAAGTACTCAAAAGGTAGGAAGCACTAAAACCAAGTTTATGAATGTAGGTTGTCAGTCATCTCTTAATTTCAGAGCATTTTTATTTAGCTCTGTAAACAGTGACTGCCTGCAGGTGTTCAAGAGCAGCCCCCAATTCTCTGTCTATGCCTCCTTGCATCAAGATGGAGTATCAGAGAAAATAAAATTAGAGAATCAAGAAGGTTTGGTCAGTGGCACAGGAAGTATCAAAAAACCAAAATTCAGCATACCCAGGCCATCACACTGCCACACCCACACACCCTGCTCCAGACAGAACAGCCAAGGACACGTCCATGCTGCCTTTATCCATAAATACATCACCCCTCAAATGCCTTTAAAATTGACTACAGCTTTGTATATATGCTCTCTGAGTTATCAGACATGAAGTACTAAGTAGTCTTCCCATTTATTTTTCATTACCTCCCTGAAAAATGGAGAAAATCAACTGCTACAATTCTTTTTGAAATACATTTCTGAAAATCTGGGTATTGATTTAACCTCTTTCATGCCACATTTCTTTCCATTCCCAGAAGCGTGCCTTAGTAAAACATCCCTATTAGCTTGAAATAGCAGCCAGGACGTACTGTGAGAGTTATGCAAGGATTCTTCTCATGAGAAGAAGCTCCATAGATGCAATAATGTTCTTCTTGCTTTAGCTTTTTACATATCAGAAACAATTAGATATCATCTTTCCCTAAAAATCAAACTTACTGGGCTCCCCACAAAAAAAAAAAAAAGCAAGATTTTTTTTCTAGAGAATATCTGTCTGAGATCTAACTACAAACATCCACTGCCTTGCCTTCAAAAAAGTTTTGTGTGGTGTCTCTCGAGCCATACAGGTGAATTTGTACTAAAGCATCCATCCAGAAGTGTTTCAGGTTCGAGAGGACTCATTTCACCGCTTCCTAATTTTTTTTCCTCCATCTGATAAAGAGCTTTCACCATTTTTACAGGACACAGGAGGCTGTCATTCCGGTCCACGACAGGGATGACAGAAGTGCCTGTGCCCAATCAGTCACCATGGAAAAGCTGTTGGTGCTCCCAGCAGTGCTCTGCCAACAATCCGGAGGGGCCACGCGCCCGCGCCGTCTTCATCACCTGCTATTGTCAGAGTTAATGTGTTCTCCAGGAGCCAGAGCCAAGCACTTACACTTCCCATTTTCCCTCAAATAAACCTTCTCTGCACCTTCTCCCATGTTCCATGGCATTGGTTCTGTTTGTACAAGCTCCTCCGAGAGAAACGCTTCCCTTGGAAAATGCCGTGATAGGCGTTGTACCTTGGCCTCTCTCTGCAGCTCTTGGGGGATGTTTACCTTTGTTAGATGATCAGGTAACTGAAAATTCCAGAAAAAACTTAGGGGTTTTTCTCTGGAAAGGAGAGTAAAGAGCTCTCAAAGGGACCTCATATACTCACGCAGTTCAAAAAATTCTTGGGGGAGTGGGGGAATTGTGAGAAGTCAGGACTTTTTCACCTATCCACAAATCCTGGGTCTCGGAATTAAATCACAAGACTTACTTTTCTAACGAACTTCTCTATTCTTTGTTACTTCCAAAATTTATATGAGTTTTTCAAGAACAACAAGATGCTGTGTATTTATTAGTCTGCTTTTTAATGAATTCTTCTCTTATAAGGAATGCTACAGAATGAGTTTGCCTTCAGCTCAGCTGCTCCAGACAGCCACTGTACACATTATTACCACCACACTCAACCAAATAAGCCTCATCCATAAGGTTCTGACACCTCTGCCACTCAAAGCACACCGTAATATGACCAAAGAGGTCATAAAAAATGGTTCTGATATATAACTAGTTAATTCACACATTATGTTCTGATAGCTGAAATTGCCTTCCTAGCTTTATGAAGAGATTTTAAGACTGGAAAAGAGAAATTGGGTGGTTCTATTCCCTCTTCTCTGATCCCATTACTTGGTGAGCAGAGCTGTCACTAGGAAAGCCTAAACACTAAATATACTTACTTTATTAGCCATACTGTACTGCACATTTCATATATAGCTCAAAAATGCACTTTCAAACCTGCCAATTATCTTTGATGAACATAATGTCACCAAAAGTAATTGTGTACATTCAGTGCAGTTTTCCTAAGGATTTTCTTCTCTTTAATACATTAGAAGGCTGCTGCTCACAGCTGCTGATGCAGCTTTGTCAAAATGGAGCCAACACCACCAAAAGCAGAGCACAAGAGGCAAGATGACCTTTCTGCTGTACATGCAGCAACTAAAGTGAAAGAAATGAGATAGAAAACCAGACTAGGAAAAGACTTTTATCAACCATGCAACCAGGGAGAAACTTTACACAGGAAAACTGTACCTGATTTGCCTTCAAACACAGTCCCAACCTAACAGATAAAAACTTTATCATTTTGCATTTCCTGCACTGAGCTACACAAACCCCTTTGACTGGGGGCTGTGAGGATGATGGCTCTGCAGACTCATCACTGGGAAAAACACCCCATCCTCAGGGTTTGCATTCACTCTGTTTCTGTTCCACATGAGGCGTTAATTTGGATTTCATCAGCCAGCCCCAGCCCACACACTGCCTCACACCTGAGCTACCTTGAAGAGTGGTTGTGAAAAACAAACAAACAAAAAAAAGTCTGTCTTTACCAAGTGAAATCCATTTTTTTTCCAATTTCAGATGGAGGTTTCCAGTCTCCTAGGAGTAATGGGACACAACCACTGACATTATAATTCAATAAAGGGAAAAGAAATCATATCTGTCAGTCCATCTTTGGATCACAGGGCCTCTTTCTTGTTCCTCCTAGCTGACCTCTGCAACAAAGCTGTCAGCTTGGAAGAGCTTAATATCTTAAGAAGATAACCCCCTTAAATTTCTTCCCTGGCTCACTGACATTCTGTCAACTAGGAGAAAACCTGGCCCAAATTTGGGATCACTGGGATTTCTTTCAGCTTGCTGAGCAGCATGCCAATGCTGTGTGCATCTGCCCAGGGTAAACTCCCAAAGAGCCTGATCCTGAAAACTGTCAGGAGTCCAAGAACTTCACTAATGCCTCTTATCAGCACACTGCTTAGAAATTAGGAGAAATTTTTGGGCAGAGAAGGCTTAATTCTCTTTGGTCTTTTAAACGCATAAAGTAACATCGTACTAGAAAACACCAGTGCCAGCCCAGCTGCACCTCTCTGCCTCCAAACTTCACTGGCCTACTCAGAAGAACAGGAATTTCACTGTCCTTCCCCAACTGGAGTCATCTGCAGTCCTCGTGGACCAAAATGGGCAACACCACCACAGATACAGATCCAATTTCAACCTGCCAGCACCGAGCATCACCAACACTTACACACACTGGGAAGTGAGATGTAAACTAAGGAACCTGCCAACCTCCAAGGCTTCCCTCGTGCTCCTCAGGAGTATTTCTGTTCAATTACAGCAGTATATTTGTATGTCAGACCACGACCTAGAAACCAGGTGCTGAAAATCTGCCTTGGAAGGAGCTGAGACAGAAGCAGCATTTACTTCTTGCACATGGATGGAATATCCTGTCCCACGGGCAGTGCCCACATTCCAGCATTGTTTTGCTGTCTAACGATGGGAAACAACTTCTGAGGAAAAACCTTCATTATTCTCATATTGTTATAATACACAAGCACTATATGAAGTTATTAAGGAATTCATTTAGGCTAAAAGCCGCTGCTACTACTAATTTTAACTACTGTGAGAGAAACTCAGATTTTGGTTAATTAACATTTGGGCAGTCAATTTAGCTACAATCCAAGCTGAAGCTTTGCTTTTCATGTTCTGACATTTCTGGCCTTCTTCAAGTCTTTTTCATCACAATCATTCACAGTCTTAGCACCAGAATTACTATTTAGTTATCTGAAGCCCACTTAACCAAATTTTCCACAATCATTTTTCAGTAAAACACAGCTTTTAACTCTTTCTTTCCCCCTCCCAGATGAGCAATCTTCCATCACCTTTTACACAGTTAGAATTTCAAACACTGAGTGGATGGTAAAGAACCAGGAGTGAAAAAACTGGAAGAGAATGACAATCAACTCAAAAGACATTATTTATTAAAGCATATCAAGTGAACACTTATAATTTGCAAGTTCGGCTGCAACAGCTGACACCTGCCCTTTGCTATGTTAACAGCAAGGTACAAAATCCCTATCAGCCACACTAATATTGGCACTTGGCATGTTTCTAAAATGCATCTAAATCTAAAATCTGATCAGATTTATTGTAGGACTAGAAGAACTCCAATTTAAACTGCCTGCTGTTGGTGCCATGAAGTATTATTGCCTGTCTTTGCTGTGCACAGACAACAATATGAAGGATTCTGGAGGGGAAGGTAGCAGAGGCTGCTGGATGTGCACTTTTTATTACCTTAAAATTTAAGGTATTTCTGACAAGGTGCACGGAAATACCGTACATTTTGTGGATCTAAGAACACCTGAGCAACACCATGGCCAGGCTCAGGCATCAGGCTTTGCACACAGATGGGTAGATCATTACATCTCTATCAAGGAATGTGGCATTACAAACTTGAGCAAAGGAGTGGGATGAAGCACAGACAACAATGATTAATGTATGAACAGTGTCCACTCAACCATTGAGGCAGTAATAAAGGTATTAATTTGACTGCAAACATTAAAATATGTACAGTAAGATGGATTTTTGAACAGTGCAGTGTGGCATAACCTTAATACAGTACATTAAAATCATTCATTACAATGAATAAATAGCTTAATGAGATCTGAAACATCCAGCACTCTCTGTGTAAGCAGGTGATGAAGTGAAGCCTGATATTGGCAGCACTGAGCATAAATTATGCAAAAGTAATACTTTTAATGTCATCTATTCACTGGCATTGTTGCTTTTGTTAAATATTCAAGTGTACATCTTTCTGGGACAATACCAAATTAGTCTGTCCTGGAGTTTACAACAAATTCCCCCGCAACAGCCTGATTTGCATAAAAGTAAACAAAAAAATGTGCACTCGTAGTGTGATTTCCTTCCCTTGGTTTATTTTTGTCAGGAAGAGAAATACATCTTACCAGGGCTAGAACACCTCTTTGTTTTGTTGGTTTTTTGTTGCTGGTGGTGTGTTACTCCCTCAAAGTCAGTTGCCACTTTAAACATGGTATTCCACATGAAACTGCAGGGGTATGAGATGAACTGCTGGAGCACTTTCCCCCCCCCCATTAATTTAAACAACTTATTAACAAATCAAGCCATTTTATTTAAATTACGCGCCTAACCATGTAATTAGTTAAGTAAAACCACTTAAAGCACATTTTTCTTCCCATTTTAAACTGTGATGTTGGAGCTGTTCTATGCTAAAGCAGAAAGAAAAGCAATTACTCCAGCAATGATTTTTTTAAAAGGCTGGTACGCAGGTTCTGTGCAGCACAGACAAGGCTGTGGGTTTTGTTTAATGATCACTTATTTCTTTGCTGTGTACAGACACAGCTCAGAGTTTTGGATTAATTTCAATAAATATAAAATCTTTATTCTAACTGTTCCAAAGCACTTGTTATTTACATTTGGAAGTGCAGGATTACTCATGCATGGCTGCCTGTCAATTAATCCAATATCACCCTGCGGATTTTCCCATTTGTAATTGGAAAATAGAGCTTTCCTGGTTCTCTGCAGAAACAACAGCCATTTAACTACAGGTGGTTCTTGCCGTGGCAGTGCACACATTTCTTCAATGTTTATACAGAAACTAAACCCCCTATTTCCTCCAGAGATAGTAAAGCATTTCGGGGGGTTATTTTCCTGTCTCTGGTATTAAAGTGAGGTTTTATCAATGACAGAAGGCAGAACAGCAGCAGTGGGTGAAGGAGATTACCAATCTTCCCAGCATGGCGTGGTTTAACCCCGGCCCCAGCTCAGACTCCCTCGGTGGGATGGGGGAGAGAATCCAAGGCACGACAGTGAGAAAATTTGTGGGTTGAGATAAAAACCCTTCTCCGTGGTGCCTGAGAGTCACTGATCCCCTCTGCTGAGGCCCCACAAGTTGCAGAAGCAGAGGGGAAAGTGACCCAGAGCAGAGCACTCAGCCAGGTCACCCCATGGGAGAGGGTGGCAGGGGATCCGCTGACAGTCACACAGCCAGGCTGCATGAAATCAAATGGAAAAGCTGATGGATTACTGTGAACACTGGCTCCCAGAACTCCTACATATTCAATGCAAAAGAGAAGGAATAAAGATTAACCGAGTGTATATTCCCCACGGTGTCCCAGAGAACTTGGGTTTTTACCAAGTTCAAAATCCAGCAAGTTTTATCATAGGGCACCTATTCATCAGCTACAAAGTGGCCTGGAAAAACTTATCAGTGTGCCTTTCCAGTCACCCACGACTACTCTCCCGAGCCTCTTGGATTCTTAAGGTATTTATAGCCAATTATTTAGATCCCTTCTTCAGTGATTTCCTAGAAAAGATTCACACAAACACCTTAACCACTGGGCATCTTCCAGGCACTTTCAGTTTTATGAAATGCCATTACACTAACCAGCCACAGTGCTATAATGGTACCAGCAATCATCCAGATTCAAGGGGTTTGTACTCAAAAGTAAAATACAACAGCTCTGACTGTCTGACTCAGGTGGAAAACTGTCCTTGACCAACAGCAGGTGGGGGATTCACTTTTGAGGCACACGTAGCAACATAACATTGCATGCTCCAAAAAACCAAATACCATTTAATGTACAAATTCATATGAAGGGGGAAAAAAAAATATCTCAGAAAATATGATTCAGCACTAGAAACTTCATTCCGGAAAGGTAATTTTGGGGGAGATAAACCCACAGAGTTCAACTCTGCTGCAGGATAAATAGGTGTTTACTTTCATTCAGGGGAAGAGTAATCTCAGCTACACCACAACAGCATTAACATCACCTAATTAACTCATCAAACGCAGGAGCAAAGCTTGCTGACCCAGCCAACATCTTTCTTTCTTCTTCATGTTCACCATGTCCATATCTCTGCAGCACATGGCAAGACACAAAGGTGGCCCAGCAGCTGTCAAAACAGGGGCCATGAGCTCGTGCCTGCAAAATACATCCCAACCTGATTACACGCTTCAGCAGCTATCACTTCTCAAAATTCAATAGAAATTAATTTCTCAACAATGAGGGCAATTAAAAGGTCTGCATACTATGAAGTAAGAATACCTGCTGACACACCAGCTATGCCAATAAAGCTGTAAACAAAGCTGGAACGCAGCGATATTAAAAGGAAAACATCAAACTTCCACACTCTGATTATGGGTCTCTTAATACAGTTAATGAAACAGTTACTGGTTTAATACAGTATTAACTCCAGCACAGCTTGTGGTACAGTAAGTTACACATAGCAACTAAATTTTGTCCTCTAATTAAAGGACTTAATGTGAAGTAAAAAAAAAAAAAAGCCTTCATTATATTTGTGGTAAAACATCATTGTTAAAAGGTTCCAAACAATCAATGCAATCAGCAGTTCTGGAGTTTATTTGAGGCCTTGTTTTCACCACTCAATATGAGTTGCCTCAACCTCCAGCCATGCTTGAAATCTGGGCAAAAAAATATTCTGATGACTCCCAGGACCAACTGCACTGTCTGAAGCAGCAATTTTCTGAGAGCAAGGACAGGTAAATAGGGGTTGTCCAAAATACTTCGGGAACTTCAAGAGTGCCATGATGATGCCCGAACAGGAATGGCATGAGAAGCCTTCCCTTCAGCTAACTTTAATCTAAATTAAACAGTCAACTTTTTAGACCTCAGCAGCCAAAATCAGGGAGCAAAACAAAGAACAGTTTTGTTGGAAGAGGGCTGGGACACAGCTCCTGGTGACCATCAGAACAAGCTTCTTTTTGGTGACTAATTCCTTGTGCCCTAAGCACACATATAAGTGAAATTCCTACTCCAAATCAGCAGTGCCTGGCTCCTGTAACTGCTCTGGCAGGTATAATAAATACAGGTACCTGTATTTAAATACAGAGCACACGGCCATCTCCGAGATGTATTTTCCCTTCCTTGAAAAACCTCCCCAAACTCCAGAGTGCTCACACTGAACACCTTTTGGTTTTGACACATTTCCTCAGTAGCCGCCTGAAGAAAGCTCCCACCATAAGATGACAAAAATAAAGGCAGGATGACAAAGTGCCTTCCCTTACCCCAACAGCTGGCTTTAACTAATTTTCAGTTATTGAACAAGCTCGTGCAGGTGTGGAGTGTTTGTGGGGAACTCGGTGGCACGCAGATAAATGAGAACAGCAGCTTCCTGCAGCTCACAATCAGGCAGAGGAGCGTCTGTGCCGGCTGCCACCGCGACCGTCACAACAGAAACCACGGGGTGTCATCAGAATTCAGGTGGAGTTCGCATTTCCCTTCCATAATCGCTTTATTAAGCGCTTTTCAAGATATCTGAGCTGCTGCTCCAGCAGCCCACAGTCTGGGATTGTCTCTGGCCACACACCAGAAGAAATTGTATGTCAGATGTGAGTTATGATTTGGGAGGAAATGACCATATTTAGTCTTTTTCTTCAAGAATTGAGTAAGCAAATTGAGCTGGTTTTGCTGAGCTCAGGCAGGTTCCTGGCACAGTCTGACACATCTGACCCACAGTCTCAATACCACTAAAGCTCAACTCTTTATTTTTTAGTGGAGTTAACCCACAAGTTGGTAATGGTATTACAGCAGAGGAAGGAAACACTGGTGGTCACAATTGAGAAATTCTCAGAGCCAAAGACCACTCTGGGAAGCTTCAGGAAATAGGAGGTTTAACATTAATACATATTTTTCAAAGTAGTTCTTCAAGTTATGTAAGAAATCAGGCCTCTGACATTCAACCTTCTTGTGGCAAAGGGTCATAAACCAAATATTTAAACTGCAGTCTACGGCAGAAAAAACACCAGCTGCCCAATAAAAAAAAAAACACCTAAACAATTTCAGTGTTTAATCTAGAAAACACAACGGTCCACAGAACTGTTTGGGATGCAACTTCATTTTCATATATGAAAGTGAAAGGGTCCCCCTGAAACTGGGCTAAACAGGCAAACGCAGATTTCACTTGCTAAAAATGGGTACAATTAAAGAGGCAGTCTCTTCCCCGATGCCAGCTCTAAGTTTACACAGTCTTTAATCTGGTTAAGTTAAAAAATGAAGCAGATTTTTCCACGCCTAGTCCCAACATGTGCCTCAAGACATTCAACCAGGAGAAGTTCTGAATCAGGGACAGATGCTCTCCTCCCACAGCACCTGGCTCAGGCTTGGTGGCCACCCAGCCCCAGGCTCTGCTCAATCCTGCCCCCATTCCTGTCACAAAGTCACTCCCCGAGAGGCAGGAGCCTTTACTCACCAGGTCTCACTCTGCAAACACACACCTAAGCAATAATTAGGTTTGCAAGTCCTTATGCTTAGACTTGTGGCTTTTTTCACTCTGAGTAAAGCAACACCTCCAGGATGTGAGGCAACCCTGGAGACCTCAGCAAGCAGGACTGGCTTCTAATAATATGCAAGAAAATGGTAAAACTTTAAGAAATAAGCCTGAAAGGAATAGCAGAGTCCTCTGAATAATGAAGTGATGTCAGCTGACAACAATTATTATCCTATTCCAGAAAAATTCATTTACAATATAAATACCATGAATACCTCTGCCTACAAAGGACATTCCACACCTGCTTTTTCTTTTCATTTCATTCATCAGCTTTTCAATTTTTTTTACTGAAGCACAGACACAACTAATTAAGTGCTAATATCACCATGAAGGACTGGGCAAGACCAAAAGTCTACCTCAATATTCCCTCAGAGAAAAAGACCTCTTCAGGTGATCAAATTGTGTGAAAATTTAAAAGAGAACTTCATATAAATTAAGAAGCATGTTGCCATTACAGATCAGAGAGCAGCCCTGGGAGCAGATTTAGCTGCTGGTAAAATCACAGCATTGCTGTGACAAGACAATACACTGAACTCATTCATTTCCATATTCTGCATTGCAGAACCTACACACGAAATGCCAAAATATTATTTTAACATTAGTTAAGACAACATTTCCTCTGGTCAGGGAAGGGGTTTTTTGGTTTTTTTAAATAAGGTTCTGCTTGCTGCCTCAATGCTCCAGTGGCAAACAAGGCATAAGATCCTTAAAGATTTTTCCCTTTGATAGAAGCATTTTCCTCTTACGCCCACCTATAACCCTTGCAGGTACTTTATTATTTTTGACACTTCTACTTCTTGCCAGCAAAATCTGTAACAGGGTAGTGAAGCTGCCCAGCCAGTTGAAAAGTTCCTGGGAAGTCAGGGAAAGAGACAAGGGGCACTCAAGCTTTGTCTCCTTAGAACAGGCTGAAAAGCTCTTGATGCAACACTGCCTACTCAGAACTGCCAGAATACAAAGAAAACAGAACTTTCATTATTTATTTTACAGAGTATTTCTAGATTAGACAATGAACATGAGCTTTAAAATAATTTCCTTTAATCTTCAGTATTTATTAACCCCATCTGTGTGTGGATTAACTAAAGTTCCCTCCCCAAGACCCTCCCTGACCTAAGCTACACTGATAACCTGGGCAGGAGGAAAGCTAAACCCATTTGGCTTTTATTTTTAATTAAGCTTCCCTTATTTCCATCATTCTTTCTTCTCACAGTGGGATACAGACAAATCCATTTTTCTCTCCTTGTTGCTTTCTAAGTCTGAATAGATGTTTCATTAAAAAAAAAAATCATACAAATTGGTGTGGTTCTTGGGGCTGGGGTGAGACAGCAGCAGGTTCTTCATCTGGCTTTTCTAATGTCAAAAACACAACACAAAAACAACCTGAAACAGAGCTGTGCCCACTCCATCTGCAGGCACAAACACTTAAATTGCCCCACGGCCCAGCCGTACCTACCTGGACATTCTGCACAAACTCAATTAAATGCTCCAGCGCTTTTCAATACTTTCCCTCTTGTCAATATAAGGAGATGTGTGCACACAAAAACCTCTGTCTTTTAAGCAGCCTTTTTATCTACTCCCATTATTTCAGTGCCAGTGCTGTGTTTTGTGACCTAACAGCGCAGTGCTACAATACACGGCAGTGATGAGCCACACTCTGCATTTCCACGTTCCGAGGTATTAAGGTTGGGTTTAGATTGGAATCTTACAGGTTCCCCCCCCCTTTTCCTTAACAGGGAAGGCCCCTTTTGGGGACTTTTCATCTCTGAGATTTTTCCAAGAGGCTCGTAACGTATCAAAATTACAAAATCTCAAATCCAAAATTTAGTTTAGACGAAGCGACGTGCCAGCATTTTTCTGTCCTTAACAGAACTAGCTCACAAATACCAGGTGAGATCTGACTTGAGGTCTCTGACATTTCGCCCTCTGCCTTGTGTTTGTTAAGAGACAGATCTCTTCTGACAGGACTTCTTTGGTTTTGCTTGTCTTTTTTTTTTTTCCTGAATTATTAAGTAAAATTTCTGCTACAGGCCCCATTGTACGATTCATTCAAACAAAACTATTTGCACAATGCTCAAAAGCTCCTTTTTCAGAACTGGGAAACATACACCAAAGAGGAATGAGGTCTATACAATGAGATTATTAAGGAAACATTTGTCTTTAAACCACCTGAATCCCCAGTTTGCTGCTGTACTGTAACACAAGGCTCATTGCTCTCCCTCTGCCTGCCACGCAATAGGTTGTGCGAGTACCACGGGGACTAAAGTAAATTCTTTGTTATGTCTGCACAAAGTAGTAAATGAAGCATGCAGCTCAAACCTCTCCTGCAGCGGCCAGATCCTCAGTGCTTTTCTTTTTGGAGTGGGAGATTTAATGCTATTTTCTTTTCCATATGCTTCATCTTTCAGCTTTAGCATAAAAAGGGAAGGGAAAATCTAAAGGCTTTGCTTCGCACTAACTGCTCCCTTCAGATTCTGAGACATGTCTTGATGAAAGCTCAGTTGTGATGGTGCAAAAATCAAAAGAGGAAGAGATTGCACCCCATGAGATGATACTTAAAAGGGGGGGGAAAAAAGACCTTGGAAAAAAAGTTCTTTATTGAGTAATTAGCCATAATCTTAGATAAGACAACAGATCAAAGAAGTTCTCTTAAAAGAGTTGCTGTGGGAAAGAGAGAGGCTTTTGGCAAGGGTTTACAAATAATGCTAAAAAAATTAGAAAGCAGAAACACTGGCAAACTTTTCCACCAAAATTAAAACTAACCATGCAGTTGGTATCTGCTCCACTTCAAAATGCAAAATGGGTCTGGGAAAACTCCAGAGGAAAATAAGCTCTTCCCCTCCCTCCCCAAACACCAAGCCCAAGGAGGTCTCTGATTTTCCAGGATTTCCAGCACTTACTGGGGACCTGCATGTCCAAGGTAGATCCAAGCAGCTGGAGCAGGGGACACACATGGTGCTCCTCAGCTTTAACTTCACAGCACATTTCTTTGCCCTCTCCCTCTGCTAACTTTTGCCACCAGCTTAAAGAAGCAAGATTTCAAATCCTAAATAATTTTACATTTTCCCCATCATTGCAGGACCACTAATTTGGAAGCAACCAAATTACTAGCTTGTGTACCTGTGATCACCACCACCCTAAGAGAGCCCACCTTACGAGTGTAATTTCCATAAATGCCATCCACGAACTACCAGGTTGCTCCCATGGGCACCTATCAACTCTAAACAAACAAAAAGCAGCAGGATGAGCTGTGTGTAAACCTGTCGGCCTGAATAAAACATTAAAGGGGGGGGGGGGGGAAAACACACCCTAAGCTTGACATCCTCTTTTATCCACATCCCTCCCTGGATGCATCCCTACTACATCTGAGTAACTCCCCAGTCCCAGAATAGTCACGCTCGATTCATGAGCTAACACTTACCGACTCGCCAGATGCTTTACCTCAGATGGCAAATTTTGTTTTATACATGCAATGAAGACTTAAATCAAAACCCAACTATAAATATTTTGATGAGACTTTTTTTGTCACATTGTGAAAACCTAATTAAAGGGCTTGTTACATGTGAGAGTGAGTGCTGTCTAAATAAAGCTGGTGCTTGCCCTGGGCTTCTTATAAACCCAAGCTAGAGCATCCACCCCTGTTCCAAACCCACACAGGGCTGACCACCCTCTCCAAAGGCTGGGCTGGAGTGTCCTTGATGGGTCTGTAATGGTTTTCCTTGTCAAGGAGTTTGCTCAGACCACTGGATTAGGGGCAGCACATTCTCCAGTCAGTGGTGAAACAAACCCAGGCTCCACAGGCAGTGGAAGGGCTGGGGATACAGTGAGGAACTGAGCAAAAGCGCCTTTCCCACAAAAAATTATCTGGACTTTTGAGCCAGATTAATGGCAGATTATTCTAACTCTTTGCAGTCTTTTTGTGCTGTAATTTTGTGTTATTCTCAAACATCCAAAAATACTTCAGACAAAAGAAATAAACACATGCACTCACTTGGATGGCCGTGGGTTTCTTCCTAAAATAAATATTTCTAAAAAGGCACTTTGCCAGCCATGAAAACAAAACATTACAGCTGTAATTTGTTTCTTGCCTTTTTTTTTTAATAATAGATTTTAAAATCCTAACTTCATAAAGACTATAAGCAAAACTATTATGTTTGAGTTTAAAGGCATGCCTGACTTCCCTCATAAGCATTCTGCCCCTTTCACACAGGGTACTATTAAGTTTCCAGAGGTGATTTGGATTTTATGGCCAGGAGTCACAGCCTGACCTCCTGGGCATCTGTTCAGAGTCACTCACCAGCCGTGACATCCCCGGGTGCCCTTCTCTTGTACAAAAGCAGGGTGATACTGAGAGAGCAGTGACCCAGGCCATGGATCAATCCATGGTCTCAACTATCAAACCAGAAAAGATGAACTTCGGAACATTCTTCCTTCAGATAGATCTTGATACACATTTTATATTTCGTAGATCTATCACATAACTTGTTTCAGCTATTATTGGAATGCTTCTACCTCTGGAAGATTTTCATCAATACTGTTTAGAGCAAATTAATTACCTTAATGTTCAAAACAGGAAATGCAATGCAAGTTATGAAACAAGAACTCTTTGATCTGTATGATTAAATGGAATTAGGAATCCTAGGTCTGCTGCCTTAATCTAACTCCCAGAGCACTGAAAAACAACGAGCCAGGCCATGGACCAATGGGACCAAAGCAGCCTTTGGGTCATTCATTAACAACATAGCACATCTTGGTGGGTGCAAGACAGGATTGTGCCAGTGAGTGGATGTATAGAATCTAAAAACAGAGATACACATCCACACAGAATCTGTAATAAAACAGGCTTTCCACTACAGGAAAGTATTCTCACATTTTTGCAAGGTTTAATCTCACCAGTTTTACTGAGGGAGGTGATGCGAGTCAGGACCCAGGAGTTATCACTGGACATGACTTGTGGCTTTTAACTGACTATACCCAACCTGAAGTTTAGATTTTCTAAGCTAAAAGGATTCAAAGCAAAAAGGATTTGGCCAGTTGGAGGGGCAAATATTTTTTGGTGCACCAGAGCATCTTATACAAACACCAACAGGCACAGAGCAGGTTTCTGTTCTGGGTTCCACACCTGGGAGCATCAGGGCTTGTTTTGGGCTTTGGTTGTTTTGTGCTCTTAGCATCCAAGCTGTGCACTTCTTCCAAGTGATGCACTAATAACATTACTGCTCTTTAATGGCATTTTTTTTATTACATAATTATGCCAGAAGCCTCACAGCCATGGAAAATATATGTTCACTGGCATTTAATTGCTTTATCATCACAACTATAATCACCCATGAGGACCTTCCAGAACTGAGAGCCAAGAGAGGCTTTTACTCACTCGGTTCTACCTGTCACCATAATAAACACTCCCTGGAAATCTCCCCTGTGCTGTATTTTCAAGTGTTACATATCCAAGAGTCTTATTTACGTATTTTGAGTGGGTGGTTGCTTTTGTACAAAACTGTTTCCATTTCTCAGGATGAAACCCGCCGTGCAGGGGGACGAACAAATGCAAACGTGGCTTCTCCCACACAGCTACTCATGGCACAAGCCTGGAGGGAAGCTGGGACACTGCAGGTGCCAGAGGAATGGTGCTGCTTGTGCTACAGATGTTTGAGCACCTTCCCAGCACAGATGAGCTTCCCCCAGAACACTGCTCCCATCCCACACCCCATCCCAGGGGGACAATCTGTGCAAGTCAGTGAAAGGGTCAGGGGATATTCCTGTTCAGTAGAAATACTGCATGCAGAAAAAACACAAAATCACCTGCAACACTCATTTGCATAGTTAAAATAAAGCCCCTAGCCCCCTCCCCCAAACCCTTCACTAAAATGCCCTGAAAAAGACCGGATTACTTCTGAAATGTACATACACAAATTACTTTTTGTGTATGGCTTGCTTGGAAAGTAGCAAACCTGTTTCATTTCAAACCCCATAATGTTAAAGAGCTCAGTTCTTGGGGTTAGATCCTATTTTATGAAGCTTTAAGTGAGTATCAACTTCTCCTAGACAAGAAAACTGGGAGAACTCTTTTCAAGGCTATTTGAAGGTAAAAACTATTTTGCATGAAAGCAACAATTAATTAGCACTCAGCAAGGTTCCCTCTACTCTGTGCTGTGAAGTAAAAGCAGGTCACTTCTGCAGCCCCTCACACCTGTTACAGGTCACAGATCCTTACCTGAACACAGTATCGTATTTGCTGTTTCAGCACCTCAAGGTTAAAGCCTATTTTCCTTCCACATATAATAGCAATTAAATTTTTTTTTTAGCATAACTGTATCAAGGGATGGAATCTGAGATGCTTCTGTTTGAGAGCTGAAAAAATGCAATCACAGCTTACATTTTTAAAAACTAAGCATTTGTGCTGTAAGTTATGCTCCAGGTTCCAAGACAGTGTTTGTTCCTCTTCATATCCTTTTTCTTAGAAGAACACCTTTAACAGGAGGGCCACCCACATTCACCCTTCTTTAAGCTCTCACTTAAAGAAGTTGAATTCTTCCCTGTCTTTCCCAACTGAGACAGGGGGCAATCTCCATTTGATTAGTCAGGACAGCTGGCTGGCAGATTTAAATTATTTGTATATCAGTATTGATGCTGCTCCACATTTAGTGTAAATGCAATTATCATTAGGGCACTCAGAGCTATCAGCTGAGAGTACTTTGAGGAATGTCAATGCCTAAGCAGAAATAAATGCTTGCACATGCACACAGGTGGACTCAGAATGAGTTCTTGGGCTCTCTTCCCCTCCTTTGCCCATCAAAGTTCTCCTGTAGGATCTCTGCTCTCATTTTATCACACTTCTTACAGTAAAAGCTGCTTGAGAAAAGCAATCCAATCCATGTGAGACAAGCCTAAAATGTCACCCCCCACCCTCACTGGAGCTGTGATAGTTGTCATAAAGTTAAAAGGGTGCTCTGCTGGAATGCCAGGCAAGGCTCCAATCCCATTCCCACCAACATCCAAGAACCTTGGGGTCACATCTGGGAAGGGACTCAGTCTGGGTCATCACCCCACTCCCAGGGTGTAACTACACTGAGCAGGACTTGCAAGGCTGATGGATAAAAAGGGCTGGAAGGGAGAATTTGAACTCTTTGGATGCTGACGCTCAGGGAAGATGCAGCAAAAGGGCTGCTCCAGTCACAACCCCAGCTCAGGCAACAGCAAAGTGAAGATCCACGGCCAGGACATCAAACCATGATAGAAAAAACAGAAAACAACAAAAACAACAACAACAACAACAAGTCAAGTGTAGGGCACTGGCCTACCAGACATTTCCAGTGGATTTTGTGCAAGTCTCAGTTAAGACTCAAATATCTCAATCCAAGCTTGAGGAGGACAAACAGCATTCAGAGCTTTTCTCCCTGTCCCTGCTGCCCAAAGGGAGCTCACCAAACTAACACTGGCTCCATGTCTAACTTGTCATGGTAATGACAGAGGAAATCAATCCCTCAGCCTGGAAAATGGGGCAAGAGCAGTTCCTGCTCCCCATGGAGCTGGGAGGCCAAGAAACCCGAGATGGATGGGCTGCAGGGCCTGAGATGGATCACTAAAGGAGGTCAGTGGGCCAGCTCTCCCTGGAGCACAGTGGTACTGCTAAGCTCTTCCCTAAAAAAGGGATTTCTTCCAAAGAAGCAGACCAGCAAAGGCTAAAACTAGATCCCACAAGCTGGATTCCTACTATTTGAATAACCTGGGTGAAAAGAAAAAAAACACAACTCCAACAAAACAGTAACTAAACCAAAACAAAGACTCAAAGCTTGCTCACTCTGTTCTAACACTTTACTCAGGGAAATGACAGCAAGCTGCAAATACAAGATGATTTCCAGCTACAAAGAAAAAAAATCACCCTGAAAAGCAAGAATTTAATAAAGCCACTGGAGCTTTTTTCATTGCACTATTAGTTAAGATTTTTGAATACATAAATGAGAATTATTTGACTGACGGCCTCTTTATCAATAGTATAATCAGCTTTCCACTGTTGGAGTAAGTCATTTATTTCAACAGTAGAAACATCTATTTTAGCTGTAGAAATATAACCCTATTTATTTCCAATGTGCAAAAGTAACCCTTGGTAGTATAAACTAATTTAAAGAGAAAGGCGATTTCTTATCTGCAGAAAGCAGCAACAACACCAGCAGAGGACAATGCTCTGCATTTTTATTAATGCAAACATTAACCTTCTATTGCCGCACTTGGATTTCTAGCCTCAGAACAATATCATCATCTACAACGGAACTCAATTTATGGTAACCTAATTTTATCATACATTATTTAAGCATCAGGACATTTATCTATTAATCTCTCCTTTTACCTCCTCAGTGTTAATATTCCCCGCCTGCTTACAACTTTCAAGGGCAAGTCTGCTTCATCACCAGCTGTCATCGTTAAAAAATCATTTCTTGTATTTATAAAGCAAATGTAAAGTACTAAGCTATGTCACAAAAGCTAGACAGGGAACATACTTCTGCATACAGTCATGCTGATTCCTACTTGACTGAACATGATCATATTTTTAGGTTCTATAATTAATAGCTAACAGCTTTAAAAGTCTCACTAAATATTCATTATTGAAGGAAAAAAACTGAAAAGGTCTAATCCATTTTAAATGGCTCTGACAACTGCCATTAAAGCATCCTTGTGCAGCCTGTCACAGATATTTATAGTCAGGCAGCGCTGAGATGGATCGTAGGAGTCCACATCCTGTGTTGTTCTTCCTCTGTTAAGTGTGAGTAGAGTAAGTGTCAAATGTTACAGAAACACACTTAACTCCTCTCCAAAAACCACTTCTCTCTGTATTTCCACAGAGTGACGGGGGGCACCTTCTGCAGTGGTCTGAGTTGACTTCCAAAGGTCATCTCGTTCCAACCCCTGCCACGGGCAGGGACACCTTCCACTATCCCAGTTTGCTCCAAGCTCTGTCCAGCCTGGCCTTGGACACTTCCAGGGACAGGGAGCCATCACCTCTGGGCAAGCTGTGCCAGGGCCTCACCATTCCCAGTAAAGAATCTCTTCCTTCATCTGGTGCATGAAGTACCCAGGTGCCAACCCTTCCGGCTGTATCACGTACCAGCTTCTTAATGCTGCCCACGGGGCCATCAAGAGGAGTGCAGAGAGAACAAAGGAACACAGAGCCATCACTTCATTTACTGCTGCTTGAGCAGGAAGGACCCTTCCCTCAGCTCAGCCAGAGCTGACTCCACCCCGAGTTGGCATGGCTGATCCTCCTAAAGGTCTAAAAAGATGCTGCAAATGTCAGTCCTGCCCCTTAACAATGAAGCCCATGGTTGCATTTTCATAACAATTAATACTTTTCCCCCTGTTGCTTAATATAGGTTTCCAAAGCCAAGGGTTTAAGAGCTCATTTTACAATTGACTGAGATGCTGTTTGGATCCAATAATAAGCTTTGCTTAACCTTGAAATTGGCCACTTTCAAGTCTGATGAAAAAGCATTATATATAAGCAACACATGATCTTTTTCGTATATATATTTTTCAAGGATTACATTTTAATTTTATTCCTTTTCTCATGGAATCACTTGGAAGTTATACTGCAAAACTCAAGCAATGGGTACAGCTCCCATGAATGCAGCAGGCCCAGGGCCCTGGTACAAGCAGTTCAAGCAGCATGGATAGCTCTTAAAATCAGCATGTTTTCAGAAAGCTAAACTGCAATTTTTCAGACTGAAATGCACGACTGGCAGTAATCCATAATCCTGACACAGTGTCATGGGTGCCAAAGGGCCTCTAGTGAGTGCTGCCTTTGCATTTTTAAAAATGTTTTATGAGCTCAAGACCCCAGAATTAAGTATCTTTATTTCTCAAGCAACCTGCCATCTACTAATACCATAGCAAAACCAAGCCAAAGAAAAACAACCAGTCAAGCACAAAACAAAGGATCTCTAACCCATAAGTAAAGTCTCTTTATCCCCAAATCCTCCACTTTGAGTGCCTGAGTGTTAAAAGCTAAGAGCTTTCAGCTTCAAGCCCATTACCATTTGCTCTTTTTTATCTGCACCAAATTGCTTTTGTTGCAAATCAACATTGGAAAAAGAGTAAGGCAAACAGATGAGCCTACCACATGTAGAGCTGATTCCTCACAAATGACCAGGTTTTCCATTAAGGAGACTGTAGAATTAAGCAATAAGGAGATATTTACATGCCCACCAAAAGATGGACTGTTTTATAGTGAATTAGGGCCCAAATCAATTTCCTAATTGCCAGACCGCAGTGTTTACCAACCTGACTCCAGAATTACTTAATTCCCTGCCCCAAATAAAAACATTTAACAGCCTATTGGTTATTTAAATAAGCTGATGCAGCTCCATTTAGCATAAGGGCATGATTTTTTTGTTTATTTTCAAAGAATATGGAAGCATGGAGCTCCTTACACACAGCTATCTTTGTCAGTGCCCTTCAGTCAGTAAAGCAAAGAGTAAAGCAAAAGGGCAAGGCTGCAGCAGCCTAATCAGGATTCTTCTCTGAATGCTGTCATAAAAATCAAACATTAGTTTTTTAAGAGAGTTTCTGCTGTGATCCTGAATAGAGAAATACAGAGCTGGTCACAGACAGTACTTCATTAACATTTCACAAGAACTGTGCTCTGGAACAATTTCTCCAGGTAAAATACGTAGATGAGTTTTTGAATAAGGTTATAAATACAAAAAAAAAAAAGTAGCACCATATCACATTGTCTCCCAGATGGAAAGTTTCCGAAGTGGTTTACAGACACCTTATGCATCTTTTTTTCAAGCTTTGTAACCTCAGTATTTCTTTAAGAGATTAAAATCTCATCACACGAGCTAAGCAAGTGAGTGAGACTGAACTAGATCAATACTGCTCCCAACACCCCCTGAAGTGCCTCTCCTGAAGGAAAAGCAATGTCACAGCTTGTACCAGCTCTGCTGTGCCTGCAGCGGGTGAAGGACACCCCTAAATCCCCACAGCACCAGGAACACCCCCAGGAGTGAGTGCTCCCAAAGCCCTTGGGCACCTCAGCACAGTGAGAGGCTTGAGAGAGATGTGGAAGAGTTTGGATGAGCTTACAGACAGAGACCTGGTGCCCTGGCAGCTGTAAGCAGAAAGGACATCTCTGAAACACAGCCAAAGGTCAGTGTGACACACTGCAAACCTGCTGACAGCTCTGCACCACTGAACTCATGGCCTCACCCCAGCTGAGGCATCACCTGGACCCTCCTTGTCCCAGCCAGGTCTTACTCCACCAGATGAGAGTGAAAATGCTCAGTTCTTGCAGTCATACAAAACTTCAGGAGCTTTTCACAACAGCACAGATGTTCATCATCATAATCCCGGTCATTTTTAGACACCGTGCATACAGAGGATGGACATAATCCATGTCTGCAATCTACATCCCCACTGCCTGCAATCCACGTCCCCACTGCCTGCAATCCACGTCCCCACTGCCTGCATTAACCACGAATCTCAACCTCGCAGACGACCCTAAAGCAACACAAAGGCTGTGCACAGAAGGGTGGGAGAGAAGACCCTTCTTGGCTTATCCAGTCAGGAAGCAACAATCCCAGGCCTGTAGAACAGCTTCAGTTTCACCACCACCTGCACTACTGAGCAGCAGTGCCACGAGACGACCTCGAGGTGCCACACAACTTTAGTCGTTCTGTGATCCCAGATCTCAGCAGGATTGCAGATCCTTGTAAAGGGAGTGCAGCTGCTCAGGGCTCCTGTGGGACAGCAGTTATTTCCCCACCTCTACCTTACTTTTCCAGACCTTCCAAAGCAAGGCACAGCACATGAAAAACTGGAGTACTAAAAAGCTGTAACTCAATTCCATTCTTCTGAGTGTTCTCTCACAACTCCAGGTATCAAAACCCCAAAGAAACCTTGCTTGGCGATTCTGTAGCTCATCAGGTAACGCCAGAAAGAACTGAATTTTACTGTGAAGTGATTGTATCAATTAGCTATCAATATTTAAAACTGAAAACCTAACAAAGAAATGGACTCATTCCAAGCTTTGGCTCCTTTTCTTATGCCTTCCCTCTGCTGCTATCCATGAGATCTCACAGCTGGATTAGAGCTCCTTTAGTCCAGAGACAACACATCTTCCTGGGGGCTTGTTCTGTGCTCAGCAATGACACCCTACGGTGCTATTTCAACACAATACTGTATGAATTATTGTTACTTAATATCAGCACACTAAACCTGGAGCAAACTGATTAAAACTCCGTGTGTGTTACTGCCATTAAACCATCATTACCACCCACCCCTCCCACTGAGGTTAAGTGTCTGTCCTGCCCCACCTCAGGATCCCTCAAACATCCCATAATGATTCAGACTGGGACATCATATGGCACGTTAATTTGGAAAAAAGGGAGAAACACTTAAAAGCAAAAATAATGAAGAAGTAACAAAAATTACAGACTAAAAGTAAGATGAGCGAGAAGTACTGGTCCCAGAGTAGAATTTATGAGTAGTCCAGCAGCTGGCATGGGAAGTTTCTGCCCATAAGGATTTTTAATGTCCTAGCGATGATAAAACTAGAGAAATTAGAGGCAGGCAAGAATAATTAGGCCAAATGATCCTTTCCCCACCACAACAGGATGGATTTGAACTGCTTTAAAAAAAAAAAAGCATCCCAACATACAATAGCAATACCTTTTACCCTGACCTCTAAGTACAGTTTAGTGAAAATTTAACTTCTCAGTATTATAATTTACCAACAGAAAGACACATGACGAAGAACTTCACCTGTTCTCTCTATTCAGTGCTACGTAATCAGAGGAACTTCAAATACGAAAAACACTCAAAATTTTTTTTAAGTAACTGATAATTCCACCAGTGAGAAAAAAATGGAATCACACAGAGCAAAACCGCATTTGAAATTAAATTCACACATCAACTGTCCAACTTACTGATCATAAACTGAGACGGCTACTTGAAAATGCCCTGTCCTCCACCACAGCTCCCAGAGCTATTCCTGAAGAACATGCTTAGACGCTTGTCTTTAAGGAAATGCCAATTCTACTCAGATAATGTAAATGCCTGGAACTGAGGCTTCCTAACAAACTCCCACAAGTGACAACAAGTTGTGGATGTTTACCTTACACAATGCCTGCTCATCACTCATCTTCAAGGTTTGATAACCTTCTCTCAATGCTTTCATCAATCCTGTGGGTTTGACCCCAAACCAGTTCACACACATTTAAATTAACATGCAAATTACACACTTAGATCACCTCGATTTTGCCTTTGAGGGACAGAAATTGTCTGACAAGCTTTATGATGAGATTTTAAGAATGATGCAGCTATTTGCAACAGGGCATTTGAGATGAGAGAAGGCAGCATTCAGCTACACAGTCATTCTGTCTGTGTTGATGTCTGGCTGAAACCTCATCGTGGATAAAAAGAGCAAAAATTTTAATATCCAACTCCTAATCATTATCACCTGCTAGAACAAAAAAGTTTCAGGTGAAAATTATATTGTTAAGTCCAACAGCTGGCTTTGAAGATTTCAGCAGCACCTCTAGCTGAAGAGATAATGGAACACCCTCCTGGAAGATTCAGAAAAGAAGTTTTAACAATAGAAGCTCCAACACCTTTTTTTTTTCCAGGTGCCTCTTGGACAGTTCCCTCAGAGATCCAAAGAAGTGATACAAACTGCCAGGAAAATTAGCATCCTGAAAGAGCTGACAGACACAAATGTACCTAGCAGGTATCTGAATTTATGATAATCCCTCTCCGAGGCACTTCTGGAGTCAGCAGCATGCAGCCTGACATCAGGGCTTTCAAGTCAACAGGGAGCAGGATGCCTGGCTGAAAATAGTAATTTTTGTTTCATTGCACTGTGTCACCACACCAGGAGCTCGATATTCTGTGATTAGCACCGAGGGAAATGCTCCCTCCACGGAGGCAGCACCGTCCACATCCCCGGGAACGGGCAGAGCCGCAGCTCAGGGCACAGCACCGGCCCCAGGTCACGCTCAAAACAGCATCACTCCCATCGCTGCCTGCGCCAGAACTGATCTGGCTATTCTACCTTCCCAGTAACACACTGAAATATGACTGGGGGAGGATTTTAGGAATGATCTCACTTCTTTTAAAGCACAGATCATGCTTCTTAATTTCAGGGAATTTGCATGGGCTAAAGCCCATAGGAAAGTCAGACTGCAGCCTCTCAATCACTGGCACACAGCAGCAGCAACAGGGCACAACCACCAGGTCAACAGACAGGCAGGAACATTTCCCAAGCGATTTATACTCTAGAAAAAAAAAAAAATACAGTTGCTCTATCTGCACTCAAGTTGTCCCTTTTTTCTTAAGCTTATCTAATTAAATCAATACAAATACCTACAAAACTAGGCCTACTTCAGTTAAAATGCAGTTAATATTTCTTTTAACTTAACCTGGAAAAAATCCCCATTAAATGGATTAGAAATATTTTTTCCTCCAGTTAAATTAAACTTCAGATAAACTGCTGGAATAGTTAATCTTAAATGTCAAGAAAACAATAGGAAATGTGTCATTTATACACAAACCCAAATTTTGCAGAGTCCTAAACTTAGAGCTTCTGTCAAACACCTGGTTGAACACACAGTTAAATTTCATGGCTGCAAAAATTTTTAAATTCAAAATTTCCAAAGAATTTATTGTTCTGCATAATTAAAAGAAGTATTCTTTATAGTCCCCTAGGGTAGACATGGTGATCCACAGACAATCAGACTTTTAGGAGATTATGGGTTCCAGCTGTTTGCCTTGCCTGGTAATCTCCCTAAGGTGCTGTTTCCTCATGATACCAGTAATCACTTTTCATGGGTTTACATAAAAGGTGCTGTATATCATCAAATCAAAAGGTTATTGCTCTCTTCTTGTTATACTGAATATGTGGCTTAGTGCTAAAAACAGAGAGCCAAAATGAAATGTGCATTTTTACATTACAACTGACTTACTGGGTTTTATTCAATATATAAAAACAAGCGTTGAAGTTGCCCATTAACAAATTGGCTTCAATATTTCATATCAAATCATGTAAAAATATTCATATTTTCAGTAGTTGTGCTTGTCCAGCACTGCTGAGCTTTCAAGTTATACTCAGGCTGAACAATACAAATCCATGACTTGTCAACATCCTTCATCTCATTAGTTTCACTCGGCAACAAACCTCAGTCATCATGTTTATTAAAATACAAACTGTTCTTGTACCCTGCTGAAAACTGTGGGAGATTTGATGTGGCAAAATACTGCCATGGCAAAGATGCCTTGGAAGATCTTTTGAGGTTGGAGTGGAAGCTCAAGCATTTCCTATCTATTTTTTTTTTTTTGGCATCTGACAGAAACAAACTTTCCATCGCTCTTCTGAGGCACAGAAATCCACTGTTAAGTTCCTCTAGTTGTGAAAATAGCTGAAAACAAGAGATTTTACTGGATGGTTCTCTCCTCTCCTCTGCAGCTTCTCTGGCTGGAGCATCTGAGCCAAAACCAGTTCCCAGCAACTGGGTGACCTTCACAGAACTTGGGACTTCTCAGTCTCCATAAGCCAAAATCAACCATTCTAAGCCACTTCCAACTTTCTCCATCTGGAAACATGAATTTCAATAAAGTTATGTTGACTCACAGGAGAAAGGAAACTGAGCATTAGGAAGCACCACCATGGAATGGTTTGTGTTGGAAGGGACCTTAAAGAGTTACCCTTGGGGTGATGCCTGGGCAATGAAAATTGTTCTGGGCCACAAACATCTAAATTAAAACCACCCAAGAGTGTTCTGTTGACAGGCAGTGCTGTGCAAAACCAAAATCCCCAAGCAAACCACCCCTCCCTGCTGCTGGAAATCTGCACATCCAGTTCTTGACTCAAGCACCACTGCTGTTTCTTGCAGCCATGAGTAGTTTACAGCCCCTGCTCCATTAATCTGTGGCTTATGGGAAGTATTTCCTGCTCCTACTCAGGAGTTCAGCATCCCTCAGCACATGTTCAGATTGCAGCTTTGTTTACTGCAACATTTCCTTTCTATTTTTTTTCCAGAACTCAGAATTATCATATTTAAAAAGATCTTTAAAATAGAAAACCTGCAATATAATACACAGACTGTCTCTGAAGGAGTGGGAAGGACAAAAAGAGTTTGGATACAAAACCTAGGGAATTCTGTGGTCTAAACAGACTTTCACTGATGAAATTAGCACTGCATACATGGCAGATAACAGAGAACCTAAGCTTCCAAAGAGCACAATAAAGAGACACTTCATGAAAACACCTTTTTATTTACAAGGAAGATCTATCAGTATCTACAGTTAATAATTAAAACTACATCTACTACTGTCCAATCAATTTTTAAAGCAATCCTTGTATAAACACCCCATGTACACACATCTCTTGTACTATCTGCACAGTCTCCTATTAAGCCTATGCCCAGGACAAGGACCATCATTAACGTCTCTAAACACAGATAATATTAATGAAGATTCTGGAAGCACTGCTCTTTTGGTACAGGTGAGAAGGGTGTTAGAGGGAAGCTCTCCAGGGGCACTTCCTCAGGCAGGAGCTCCTGGGAACATCTTTATTAACATTAAGTCACTCATCCCATGGTGAAGATGCCAGAAAATCCAGTTACAGCAAACCAGCAGCCAGTATAGGCTGAGGACCTGACACAGGCAGGGTGGGGAGAGATGTTTTGAACAACAAAAAGAATCCA
Organism: Edolisoma coerulescens; assembly: GCA_013397115.1. Classification (NCBI taxonomy): domain Eukaryota; kingdom Metazoa; phylum Chordata; class Aves; order Passeriformes; family Campephagidae; genus Edolisoma; species Edolisoma coerulescens. Next base: position 535,945 of record VWZW01001528.1, read on the forward strand.
GTAAGAAGGATTTTACAATTTTGTATTTACCATCCATCTATTTTAGCATAAAGAACAATCCAGCTCCAATCAATAAGAAGTTCTGTTGCTGCCTGCAGCAGAGAAAGTTTTGCTTATGATGTCCAAGCACTACAGATTAAAATACAGATTTTAATTGTTCTAGGGTTTTCCCCAATCACAAGTATTTACTGATAATGAGTTATACTCCTCAGTTTTGGCAAAGGCAGCACGTATTCTAAAGTAACCTGAAAATCCATAAAGCAAAGCTAGCTGTCTTAAATTGACAGATTACAATAATTTTGTCATATAAATGTCTTCTGTGACAGTCACACAGGCCACATCCATCAGCAGCTCCTGGGAGGGAGCACGAGAAGCCCTAAGGACCTGCCAAAAGGCCACAAGCAGGAGCTGGAGAGGATAAAAGCCAATGCTGAGAGCATCAGTCCTACATCCTGAAACAACCCTGACTCTAAAAATCCCATCATCCCTCCCTTCACCAGTAAAACAAGGGCAAGAAGTTTTACAACCATCAGGCACGTTACAGTCTTTTTCAACATACTTTGGAAGCAGCAGGGGAAAAAGAAAAAGCAAATAAACAAATAAAACCACTCACCATATTTGGTGTCAGTCTTTACTGTCAGTGCAACTAAAACTCTTCAAAATATCGAAAGCTCCACAAATGTTATTAGCAAAAATTTCACACTTTTTTAATGGATATTTACACTTCGAGGCAGTCTTTTAATTACTTTTGTTATTTGCATCTGATGACTCTGGGAAATGTTGAATTCAGCTATGAGACTATCAAGGACCGCTGGATGATGTCCAATAAAAAAACTGAGATCAGCCTAGTTAAATTAGCCATCTGTCCTAAATAAACACGAATCAGAACTACTTTTTAATATTCTTTCAACCCAATCTTAAGCGAAATAAGAACTTCATAGAAGGCAGCAATTGTGGCAAGGTAAACTCCAAGGAGGTTTGCATCCATCTGGTTTATGACAGATCTTAGAACTTCAACTCCAGCGACAAAAATCCACCCCAGATATGGCACAAGAAGGCCACAGGATAAGAAACAGATTTCAGCCTTTAAATTGTGATAAAAATGAATTAATGAATTACATTTGTACCAGTTACTGTTCTAGTTAAATTATTACCAGGAGAGTGGATTTATAATGTGCTGGTTCCTGTTCTCATTACAATCCATTCTCACGAGAACTTACAATCAGAATTTTAATGCCTCCTTCATTCTGGGAGAGATAGCTGTAAAAATATATTAATTTGACCTTTTCAAATTTTTGTTATTTGATTTGGTGCCGATTTTTATTTGCTCCTATCTGCAGCTCTTATATTTCATCATATCTATAAAAATGAGTAGAAAATGGAAGTATGTCAGTAAGTCCGAAGAGTTTCCTGTTCATTTTTTCCACCCACCCTTATGACACTCCTTCAATACCATCCAGATGCCAAAGTCACTGGCTAAAGCAAACATTACACTTTAAATAATGTTTCATCAATAGCAGAGGAACAGCAATATCCTAAAAGTATAAAGAAATACAATAAAAACTATTCCCAGTGGACCCTTCCAATAGGCATTCCCAGAGGATGACCCACACTGGACACCCAGCTTGAGACAAAACCAATCTCCCTGGAGACTCTCCCCTCTCTGCACTGCAACAGGAGCCTTCAACACTTGGATTACAACACAAAGGTGGTTTTAATCCCCTGAATTGTCTCTGCTGGTGAAAACACGCCAAGAAGCTGAGCTCCCAGGGACCTGGAATTAACCTGATCCACTTTTACACTGAGACAGCCCCAACAACCTGTGCCTGGTGGGAGGCAACGAGCACAGGCACAAAGCTGACATTCCAGGAGTAAAAGGAGGATTTCATCTCTTGGCAGCAGCCCACAGGGACTGCTCCCTCTCGTGACCTGTGCACAGGCTTGGAGTCACTACACCAGCCCTCTGCCCACCTAAATATTCCTTGATGACTTCATCTGAGTTAACCTTAATTTCATAGCACACAAGGAGGTTAACAGAAAGCAGATTTATCAGACAGCAGAACCTAACCTTCACTTCACAACCAATCCTGTACAGTCAGTCTCCCTGTTCTACCTCTGAATCTGGCACTGTGCTACAAAGCTTCATAGTACCAGTGACAGGCTGAGTTCAGCTTCAGGTGCCATCTCAGGAAATTGCTGATCTGCTTTTACAAGTTTCGGATGCTTTATGTGACACCAGAGCCTAGAATTCTTAATTTTCTTTTTTTTTAATTGGAGTCATGACACTGAGCAAAATAGTATGCCACCTTCCAATCACTGGTTTTTCTATTTTTTTTAGATTCCTTAGGGTTCCACTTAGCCAGAGTACTGTTTAAACTACACCAAGGTAGTCAAGCAAATGTTATCCAGGAAACTGGATATGAAATTCAACTGCACAGCATATGCTGTAAACTAACAAGAAATTCTATTTCTGTCAGCATCAGGACTAACAGTTCGTTCAGGACCCCAAAGCAAACGTCGTAGGTCAGTACCATTCCCTCTGGGAGCAAAGAATGAAACCTGTAACAACAGGCAACTCTCATTCCTTGTCTGGTGGAGTTTCCAGATTCTACCCATCCTCCTCAATTCAATCCTTCTGTTCTCACAGCATCTGCAGAGTTATCATTTCCCCTTTTTATCTGCCTTGGGAGCAAAGGGTTCTCCTGTACAGCTATTTGTGATTACAGATAAGCACACATGAAAGGCAGTCAGGAAGGAATATGTGTGTGCATATACATATTTATGTACACACACTTCTCTAGGTCCTCAGTTCTACTTCAGATGAAGATAGGCACAAACCAAAACTGTGACAGAGTAACACCTGCAGCAGTGAGTGATGTAGGAACCTGAGCTTCAGTGATCACACCACTGATAGATTTTGGTTCCCGAGTTGCTTGGGTACTTCTGAAAATTACACCTGTAGCACCTACCACATCATTACAGGGATAAAAGGTGTTGGAGCCAGGCCTGATAGCATTTCCCATCATATCCATCACAGGGCTGACAATAACAACAAAGTTCAGCCCCAAACAAGGACAGCAGGTGAGACAGATACTTCCCTGTCTCCAGTGATTTGTTGCTCACAGGGGTTTGGTGACATAAGTCACATCTTTTATACAAGAGTGCTCAGCAACCCAGCTCCTCTGGGTAGGAGCTGGAGTAACTACATTCACACATCAGCTAAGAGCCCTCATGAACATCCTTCTTTACGGCAAAGCCATATCTAAAAAGCTTTTTCCCCCCCGTGACCCAGTCACTGGAATCCCATTTAACTTCCTAATTTCAGGTGAAATTCACATGTACTAATTCCAAGAACACATTGGGATGGTTTCTTTTCTTCAGTTGAAGAAAAAGCCCTGAGAGTTGGAGTTGTGCTGTGCAGAGATGATGTTTCTGTGACCATGTTGCTGCTCCAATGAAGGTAACAGCAGACAGTGTTGTTATAGCAAAGCTGCCATGACCTTGAAATGTTAATTCCCGGTGACTCCGGGGACTGGAGATGTCAGCGTGGCAATGTTCGTGGCTTCCACGGGGGATGGAGCCTGTTCACAGCTCTGCTCTTACAGCAACCCCTACAGTTTAGTGCACGGAGTGGAACTGATGCCTGTCTCCATAGAGACCTCCTGTCCTGCTTTTGAAAACGGAAAGAAAATGGAAACTATGACAACAGACAAACCTGTGGGATGAGAAGGCGTAAACAAGCCAGCAGGAAGCCCACGGTAGTACACTGGGGGCAGGCCTCGTGTTTTCCTTGTTATCCAATATTAACACAAACAGATAAGTGAGGTACTTTGGAACGGAGCTGCCTGCAGCACCAGCAGAACCAGAATCCATCCCAAGACAGGGGCTGGGCACACGGCTGGCTCTGGCATTCCAGCTGATGAGGAAATGCCTCCACTTCCATCCCACCAAACCCCAGTGCTGCAGTGTTATCATTGTCATCTTCCCATCACACAGAGACCCAAACATTATTTAAGGCACTGATGGACTTACCACAACATCTTTACCCAATATCACTTATATAGATAAATAAAAGTGATGTAATTAGCTGAAGAGGACACAAAGTTAAAATACAAATCTTTATTTACTGCACCTTCTTTAAGACAACTTAAACCAATCTGATGGCACAGCTCCTGCAGACAGATCCAGACAGAAAACACCCCCACCTTCTCTCTATGAGCTATTCCTACACACCTCACTGGACTGAGAAAGCTTCTCCACTTAAAGGCAGAAAAATATTCAAGACTTTTTAATAGAAGACATCCCTATCTAAAGAGCACCCTTGGTATTTGTAAAGCATTTTGCAGAAGTAATTTGCTTTAAGGATGATAAAGTCAGCTCTTCATTGTTTTATTAGAAAGCATCCAGAAGGTCGTTACCTCCAGCACACAGAGGGATTCATCTCCTGGATTGCAAGAGAGATGCCAACGGGCAGCTGTTCGGCAAGTCCTGGAAGAATTAGAGCCCGTAATCAACTTCTGGTCAGTGGAGTTTTTTTTGGTGGTTTTTTTTTTTTTTTTT
>VWZW01001528.1:540516-646123 GCA_013397115.1 Edolisoma coerulescens
TTTTGCAGCTGTAGCCTGGATACATGGCCTCCAACTACAGCTTTTAAGTGGCAGCACTGTAAGATTTTTGGGTTTCTATCAGCAGTATTTGTTCAGTGACTGCTACCTCACACACCCACGCTCGCTTCCTGCGAAGGAAAAACCACAGCACCACCATCAAGGTGAGCTCTCAGGGCAAGGCAGACACCCAACACAAGGCTCGCTGTTAAAAAAAAAAAAAAAATAATAAAAAAACCTCCTTCTTCCAAGGCGAAGTCTTCCTGTGCTATCTCTACATAAATATCAGTGCTTGATATTTGCTCTTTAGATATGTTTAGCTATTTCACCGACTTGGCTCAATGAATTCATTAGCATTTCCCCAGCTTCTCAGTCACACACACACACACACTCTCACTCAGCCTCAGTTTAGCTGATTACCATCCTCTGACTCTTCCCAGCCTAATGTTGCAAAACCCAAGTTGCCTGGGCTTGAAGCAGCGCATTGTCCAGAACTGTGCGTGCAGAAACATTCCATACTCGTTCCATTGTCAGTAATTAAATTTGCTGTTCCCATCTGGGACACAATCTTCCCCAAGTTTGCAACAGAATCTCTTTGTCTGATTGCACTGATAGATTGAGATGATGTTCTCCTCATTATTATACACTTCAGATAACAACTGAGATGGAAAGAGACTACAGCTAACAAGGTCAAATTTTCATACAATAAACAATATATTGCATAAATATAGATTTATCAAGTCATGACCTGGGATGACCTTTTGTGAGTACATGCTACAGTGCAAGTACTATTTTACAGATTTAGGGATGGGAGGCTCATCAACTGGCAAAATAAATACTGTCGTCAACTTTTCTATTTTACCAGTAAAAGGAACAAAGCTGCATAACTTGCTATAGTTCCTAATTTTAACAAGAGTCATCCAAATCTTTTATTTCTTTTTTTAAACCACAGCTGTTCAGGTTTGTACAGAACGAGATGTCTGTTCTGTAGAAGATGTACAAACTGCTTTCACTGAACAAACCTCCACCCAAGGAAACATGGAACAGAGCTAAACACACAGATGGACATTGCCAGGTTTGTTTAACACAGCAGCACCAGCAAGGAGGTTATTTGATGTATGAATTTATCCATGAAATGCCACGATGAGATAAGGAAGCTTTATTATCTCTGCCGCTTACAGAAGACCTGTACAAAAACCTCCCAAGTCCATACATGTAATTTCTAGACCCACAAAAAGGGAGGGCTCACAGCAACCCCAAGATCCCCACCCAGCAAGAGCCCACCAGGAGGTAATAGCGTGCAGCCAGGGAGAGATGCCTGCTAGAGGAGGAGCCCATTATCAGATCTGAGCCACACTCCAGAATGCAAATCCAAACACAACTGGTAAATGATCCATGACACACTCATTTTTCGTGGGCTCACAGACAAGGAGCTATTGAGGCAGACAAAACACAACAAGAAAACTTCTATTTTTGAGAGAAGTGCTCCTGCTCTTGCAAGTATTACTGAGAGAGGCCAGGCATTGGAGACCAAGCAGTTCCCTTTCCCCACCTTTCTGTTTGTTACTAAAGGTCACTTTTACGGGCACAGTCACCAGTCAAACATCTGAAGGGCCTGAAAAGCACACAGCGACCTGTGAGCACACCTTCCTGTAAATAAACTCAGCCAAAAGCTGTAAACAGCTTTAATCCTATTCCAAAATCCCTCAGAGTCACAGACTCAGGTGGATTGCAACAGGCATTTGATCGATCCCTCTTCACAGCATTGAACAAAGGGAAAATACTTCAGTTATTCAGTTTCACGTTTAATTTCATTTTTTAACAAGTTTATTTACTATCAAACATTGGAATCCATCAACAACATGACCAGCCTGCTAAATCATCACCACCAAAGGCAGCCCGCTGTACCTTTAGCAAGCACAGGGATTTGTTTTCTCAAAAGATTGAGCATTTTTCAATAAAAAGAGGACCTCTCCAAGAAAAAAAAAAAAAAAACAAAAAAAAACCAAGCAGCTGAGAAGGCGACGAGTCTCTTTCCTCTTTCCACCCTTCCCCCTATTACACACCAGCCCAAGATTTATTCAGTTTCATTTAAAATAAAAACTGTGCTTGTGCACTGACTGTTTAGGAGGACTAACTATCCAGCAGACATGAGTACAACTGGATTCATTTCATCCAAAATCATCCCAACTGTTAGGAAAAAAAACCAAACACAAGAGCAACAGTAATTCACAAGTTTGAAATGATCTTCATGAAGGTTTTGCTAAGATTCAGCTCAGGACAAACCAAGGGTAAGACTCTATCACTCCCAAAAAAAAAAATTTAAGAGTCTCTCTCCATTTTTAATGTTCTCATCCCACCACCTTTTAATATACTTATTCACAGCAGAGGTGCATTGCCTGAATAATTCCTGATCTGCATTTTGACAGGAATTTTGGGGCAAGTCAGCAGCACAGAAACTTCAAACTACTCCTCTAATTCACACAGGCAAGAGAATTTTCACTCCTCAGTACCTCTAATGATACTGAAATGTATTACAGGCCAACACCAGCACTGTGAATATCTTAAGGGAAATGAGCTTGTGTGTGCAATGGAGGAGCCCAGAACAATGCAGTTGCTTCTGTCAATGAATGGTCCATCTCTTAATAGCCAAGACTTGCCTGATACGATTTATGCCTGTTGATCTGTGATTAACCACCACAGCAGCAAGATTTACTGCAGCTCATACTATAATTGGAAGTAAATTGACTGCTTATAATAAAAAAAACACCACCAAAAATCTGTAACAACAAGTATGGTATAGACCACATTTCCTTGGAGCTTTTGTGAGCAACATGCATTTGTCTCATCAATCACAGAACTGCGTTTGCATGTCAATCAATCACCACATTAATGTGCTGCTCCATTTTCCACTGTAAACATGCATTTACTCTGCAGAGATTGTTACAGAAGAGGGGGGAAATCAGCACTTGCCTCTCAGAGGGTGCTGCTTGAAGAACTGAGAAAGTCAATATTTATCTGATGAGAGCTAAAAAAACCCCAAAACCTGAGGTAAATTTTTGCTTTAGCAGGGAGATGGAACAGGGAGCAGCTGGTTTGATGGCTGGGCTCACACTGCCATGCTCCTCAGGCACGAGGGACTCCAGTCAGGAGCACCATAATATGGATCTGGTGCAGACCAGAAACACCCTCAATCCACCCCAGACAAGGCAGCTTTCTCTTCTCACTCCTTGCATCCAGCTATCTTCACAGTCAGCTCAGCTGCAGGTTGGAGGCTCGTGCCTTATGGCCTCTCAATAAATCTCCCCACTCTTCTACACTCCAAATACTTATACACCAAAGAACTGTAAAACAGGCTTATGTGAGCAAATGGTGGAAAGCCTGCTTGCCTTCAGGAGCCAAGAAGGCTGTTTATAATTAGCAGCAAATGCATCTACAGCATGTAACTGACAACTCTCTATCCAGCAGAAATCAAAGTGCAGTGCCAACAACATCCAGAATAAATAAAAACCCTTCGTGAAGTTCACACAGAAGAACCTCAAGACATGTTTTTATGTAAATGTACATGTTGTTTTACCATTATTTTCATCTTTCTCTGCAGATCAGCCCTCTTATATAAGAAAGAGACAACAGATACTAAGAGGGGTGAACTCCATCAAGATAACTAATACACAAATGCAACAAATTCCCAAATAAAATCAGAATAGCAGATAGGAAAACAACAACCACAGTGCATGTGCGTGAAGGCAGCCCTAGGGCAGCTTTAGTTAACATCTCAGCAAGTTACACAGGGTTTATACAACTGTTTACTTTCCAGTACAGCAACAGCTCCCTCATCACATGCTACCCACACCTCACCCCCAAGACACAAACCACTTTCCCAGAGCAAGGCAGGTTTTTGTACTCTTCAGAGCAGCTGAAAAAGCAGCAGCATGGTCACACTTCCCCTCTCACCTGCTCAGTGCTGGTGCTTTTGAGGTCAGCACTGCTACAAGCAAAACCACCCCCAGCACTGCCTCCCACCTTCCCCAAAAACCAGCACAGTCCCTTCTACACAACCACAAAATCCTCATTTTGTAATTCCACACAGGTCACAACTGGCAGGCCAGGACATGAGCCAGCTCAGTTAAAGCTGAGTTTTAGGTACCACATCCCTGGGAAGGAAAGCAAAGCCACACACAAGGAACCCAAGTCCTTCCTTGCAGAAGATGGACATCAAAATACAAAACACAGACAAGGCAGCACACTGAGCACCTCACCATGAGCAGCATCACAGAACAGGACAGAGAAAACAGAACTCTGAATGCCTTGGGGGTGTTCTCACCTGCTCTGGAGTCACAGCCCCTGCCCGACGTGCAGACGGAGTCCCCAGCTCCCCACAGCAAGCTCTGGCTCCCAGCACCCACCAGCCTCCTTAAGGCCAGCCCACCCACCTGCAGCCCATCGCTCCCTAAGGCCACAGCTGCCCCCAGTTAGGGAGGGGATGCTGGTTCCAGGTGCCGGTGTTCAGCCGTGGAGCAGAGCATCACTGACTGCCCCGTGGCTGCTCAGAGCTTGGGTGGGGGGTTGGCATCAGCCCCGTCACAGCTGGGGGGGAGAAAATCAAGTTCCTCTGGAGATCCTTGCTGCTGAGTAGGGAGGATGCTGGAAAGCATCAGAGGCTAGAAACTTGAAGAATTTTAGGATTAACTATAAATTTACTTGAGGAGGGAGAAGTGTCTCCCATAATTTTAGAAGTACACTATTAAATTCTACCCCCTGTCGTTTATTGAGCTACCTGTTACATGCCACAAGGTCAGAATCACTTTAAATGCTTAGAAAAAAATGTGTATTTTTAACCTTTTATTAATGCATTCTTCTGTTCTTATGGGATAGAAATATGAAATATGGCTTAATTTGGAGGAATAGAGAGCTCATTCATGTGGGAAGCATCAATATGTTGTTATAATGTGCTTTTAATTAAGCAGACATTGCACAGCACTTGGTAAGATCAAGTAAATGCTGCTAATGTTTCCTCTGTTATTGCCCCAACCCTGCAAAGCATAATGCAATCAACAAAATCAACTGAGAAAATATCAAACTTTATTGAATTTTCAAATTTATGAACAATAACAGACCCCAGAAGTTCTTATATGCCAGTAGATGGCAATCTTCAGATAGTGTAGAAATGTACCATTAGCAAATGCGAAATTTCAAATTAAAACTGTATGAGAGGAAAAAAAAAACAAATCAAGGGCTGAAATTCCTCGGAAGTTATTCAGAATCACTCCAGTTTTATTTTATAAAAGAGAAAAAGAGGACAGAGTTGGGTTTTTTTTATTGCTTTGGTTTTATTTTTCATCCTAAAAATTTACTTCTTTTTTTTTAACAAGCTAAAGAAAGAGCAGTATGGAGACATACATTAGCGTGAAAACTGAATCTTTTACTCTGGACAAGTGACATATTTGAGGTTTTCACTAAAACTCATCTTTCTGGTTCCCCTGGGAGTCCCTCACATGGCCACAAGCCCGGCCAGTTTTACTTGGGCAGATGTGGCCTTGAGCCCACCTTAATAGGCAAGGGGGGGAGAGACCTGAGTGACGGAAATGAGAGAGGTTTGAGCCCTTCTTTTGCTATTAGGAAACACAACTGTGCACTCAAATTTCGGTTTAGAACTCAACTGCATCCCCAGCTCCTAACACATGGCCAGCACATCACCAGGGATGCACAAGAGTGCACTGGCCTATATTTAATTCCTGCTCTTGCAAAGAGCTGAACTTGAAATTCTGCTTACTGTTGTTTCTTGATATTTTAAGACCTCAGGACATCATGAAATGTGATCACACTTATAACAGCAGAAGAAACCCAATAAACAGTTTCAATATCCATGCTGATCCCAGCTCAGTGTGCAACCATGGGAGGGCTGGTAACTCAGACACCACTCTGTTGTGCCCACAGATAAGAGAACGCATTACAACACATGCAACGAGAACATTTTTCCTACCTGACACCATATTTTTAAATAAAAAAAAAATAATAACTGTAGGATGTAAGTGTAAAAAATAAATATTTTTTACATCCAAAACTGTATTTGTAATAAAAGTTGCAAATTCACTGCCTGCGATCTTCTTAAAAAAATTTAAAAAATCATCTTAGACATAGAGACCTTCCACTCTGCTACCTGTACTCTCCAAAGGGAACTCCCGGCCCCCAGAGAACAGAAGTGGGACAAAATCCATAACAGCTGGAGCAATTTTCTTGGAGTTAAAATTAAAAAGCCTGACAGTGTCATAAAATAAAAGATCTCAGAAAAAAAATTTATGCCAAGGATGTTATTAAAGTAAGGTTTATGAAGTTTCAGAATAATTACAGATAATGTGTATTTATTATTCCTGCAGGATCAATCCGTGGCACAGATTTCAATATCTGAAGCCAAACGTACAGATATTTCTCATGTCTGTAGTTATCTTTGCTCTCAACTCCCACTCATCTCCCCAGTGACACATTTACTGTTTCCATTTGTGATATATCAATACCCTTCACTTTATTTATTTCAGTTTTCTCTTTACAAGAAAAAAAAAGAGAAGAAAGCTGATTTTAATCTTTGATTACAACCCCTCCATTTCTGACAGGGCCCAAACCCAAGGAGGAAAAGCCCCATGTCTAGATCATCACACCAGGCCCCCTAAATAATGGCTGATCCATTTTAAGAGCACATAATGAACTCTAGAGTTAAAGAAATGCCTCTAAAGGCTCAATGTACTCTACAGTCAAGAGGAAAGGACAGATTTTCTGGTTTTTGGAGGACACCTATCCCAGCATGCAGCAGGGCAAATTAAGATGTCTGAAGATGAAATACTGGATATCTCACTGGGTTCAGCTGTGAGATTCCCTCTGCAGCACCAGCCCTAGACAGACTGAAGTGATGCTTCAGGAGTACTTAACTCCTGCAATCTACACATCTTCAGTCCTTAAATGAGAATGCAAAAGGCCTATTTTTAATTCTGAAACCACAGTTTACCTTATTAAATAATATAAAAGGCACCACTGCATAAAAGACAAAATCCAAACATGCAGGGGCAAGAAAACCACCAAATAAAAATTTCTGCAAAAAAGTTTCCCTTCATGTCAAACACATAACTTCATGATACTAAGTTGCTTAGAAAAACAACTTTCAGTGGACACCTGCATCCCTTTTTCTGGCATATGAAGAAGTTTCTAGGCACAAGTACGACACAGGACAGCAGAACACATCAGCTACCCTTGTGGCCAAATTACGCCCAACTCTAAATTCACTTTCTTCTCCTGCATTCTCCACTTGCCTTGGGTTACCTGGTCACACGTTTTCACTTTAAAGCATGATGGAAGCAAGGAGGGGGGAAAAATGTTTGGTTTCCAATTGAAGTTAAATATAGCAGTAATCCTACACACTGGTTTTGCTTTCCAAGCATTAATTTTTTTTGTTTAGTTTTTTTTTATTTTTGTTTTTTTGTTTGGATTTTTTGTTTTTGTTTTAAAGGGAAAAGAAAAAAAAATATTAAGTAGCCAGGCAGATGAAACCTCAGTTTTTGTTTGCTAAGAACAGCACCATGACAAAATTTAACACCAACTCCCCAAATGTGTTATGAAATTTTGCTACTGAATGATTTCTTCTTATCATTGTACCATTTAAAACTTATTTGATGAAAACACACCATTTAAACATGTCTTGCACCAATTATCCTGCAGCACTGCGCCTCTTCAACATTTCCAAGAGAAACATCACCACCTTAAATACCCTCATTCAAGCTGGAAATATTCTTACCTCCACATCCTATCGTGGCACCTAAGATCATTAGAACTGAATAATTAAAGAGAGAGAAATCCATTCCAGTTTGAAAGTTTGAAAATTTAAACCAGCTCAGGATTTGACCCAGAGCTTAACTAGCAGATCCCACAGTGCTGCCCCCGACCCCATGAAACCCTAAAGCCTGGACACCACCATGCTCCTAATGAATAAATAAATAAATAAGTGCCCAGGGGCACTTCCATCAGCACCCAGCTCTCCTTTGAAATACAGCATGAGATCTGCAGCCAGCATGGCTTCTACTCCATCATGCAGGCAAGAAAAAGTCGGTGCTCTTGTACACCATCAAATATCCAAATCTTCAGCCTTTTCAATGAACTGCTGCAAAATACAGAGCTGCTCAATGCTATTTCTCTTCCCTCCTTTAAATCAGCAGGTATGCCAATGATGGGTAAATTTTTCATGGAAAATAGGAGACAAGCAATGAAGAAGGGAAGAGGAGAAAAAAAAAAGCCTTTTTCTACTTCTGAAAAACTTTTAGAAGAATTATTCTTGAGGAATTAATGGAAAGAAACTATTTTTTATACACAGTATTAAGTGATTAAAAGCTTGTTCATCACTTTGCTTAGTTTAATTTTAGAAAGGCCTACTTGCAGATTCTTTGAAATGCATAATTAATTGATAGCAGCGTGGTTACATCAGTACAGAAGTGAATGATAGATGTGAAGTGGTTTTTCCACAAAAAAACACAAGCAGCACAGGGCACAATTACAATATCCGATTCACTCCGCCCTCCAATGAAGCCGTTTGATCTGCACATCTGATTGCACAATCGTCCATAAATACCCCTTGCATTAAAATTCTGACTGGTTTGCAACTCGTTTCGACTCGTGAGAGATTCTTTTTTTGTCAATTGGATCTGACAGAAAAATTAAAATAATCCTCTTTTACCTCTGCATTATCCTTTAAGTACTTAAGTTTTAATTATATCTCAAGTCTACCTGAAGACATTTCGGGCAACTTCCAGTAACGTGCATAAGGAGTTGAATACAGTGTAAAAGTGCATGTAATTTTCAAGTCCCCAGTTGTTAATGAAATCCCAAACATTCAGATTTTAATTGAACTAGATAAAGATTAAGAAGCTTAGCAGCAGCTGGCATTGCGAATTAGTTCTCAGCAGATTTTTATGTTGTACTCTAAATCATTGCTTTTGTAATCTTCCTAAATTGTCCTTTATCTTGCTAATGCAGATATGATTCTCAGAAAGCATTAGGCTTCCACTGTTCCCATTGCCTGTAAAATCTTGAACTGTAAAATCTTAATAGTCTTTTTTTTAATAAGTATTATGATCTATATGTATAATGTGCATTCAATAAAATCTTACTGTAATTAGAAGGAAAGTTTTTAGGTTTTTTTACGTGACCTGTTTTACAGATTAGATTTATTAAATAGCATAAACTGTTGGAGCTGCTTTAAGACCCATTTAGAGCCGTCTGGCATCAGATGAAAAAACAGTGCGAGACCCAACGCTTGGGGCTCGGCTCTCCGGGAGGTTCATTAGGAAGTTTCCTTCTCCTTCTGGTTCAGGGAGCTCGGCATAAACAGTTTTATGTTGCCTAAACGCCTGACAATGTATTATCAGCCCCGATCAAACAACGGTTTGCTTGTAGGGCTTTCCAAGGCTCGGGGAAAGGATTCAGGTTAACACCAGCGTTCATCAGCTCTTCCCACTCCCCACGTCCTCTCCCTCCACCCCAAGTGCGACGCTGGGAAGGGCCCTGCACGCACCAGGTCTTTCTGCAGGGAAGGTCTGTATTTGAAATTACCATGACAAATGTGCTCTCAGGACCTGTTCCTGCGTTGTAACAGCTCTTACGAGAGTTACAAGTGAGGTTATTACTTGCATAGTAAAAGGGGTTATATTTATGCATCTCGCTTGAGGATGCAGTGTTTTTATTCACACTAATGCAGATAAAATTGGAGTTCATGCTTTATGGGGGAAGTGTGGGGAAAAATAAAAGAAAAAAGATAAATACTACTACTACTACCACCATCATCAAAAAGCAACTAACACTTCAATTTTTCTCCTACATAAAAAAAATTCTAGCTGTTTTTCTGGCTAATAGTGTTGGTCTTTCAAGTCTGTTGGTAAATGACCAACTAATGCAGTTACGTATGCACTGAAGAAGAAAATTATAAAGAGATAATACAGCCAACTGGCATTAAAATTTTGAACAGAATGGAGTTTTAACAGTTCCGCTGAGGTCTTTTAATATTAAGAATCTTGGCTGCTCCAATTTTCTTCCAAGTAAAGGAAATATTTGGCAGAATAACAAACATGAATGTCAGAAGAAAGGAAATATCTTCACCTGCACTTGATGACTTATTTATTTATTCATTAGAAGCATGGCGGTGTCCAGACTTTAGTGACGGCATTTCAGTGGGTTCTCTCACTCCGGCCTCTTCCCAACTGCATTTTCCCTCTTCCCAGCTGCATTTTCCCTCTTCCCTCCCGTGCTGAGCTCTGCGGTGCCATCGTGCCCGGAGATCAGGATGCTCCAGGGCAGGGACAGCAGCACCACGATGACAAGCACAGTGATCATCAGTCTGTACCTGTCTTCAAAGGATTATGTTTGGTTCAGCAAGCTTTGAGATCTCTGAATGAGAGCTGCTCTAAGTAGCACTAAGCAATTTTCTCTCCCTCAAACCAAGATGAAGCCGTGAGCTCCTCACGTCTCCTCAGGCCCCTTGTTACTCTGCCATTTCCCCTCAGCAATCTTCTCATTCCAGACTCTGACATTCTGGCAGCCCAGCTATTTTCAGAAACTATTATCTGAGTTTGAAATTGTGATTTTTCTGCTGGGTCTTTTTTCCAAGCGAGCATTTCGCTACCTAAACTTCAGCAAACTTCCAAGTAGATTCCTAGACACAACTCTTTTTTTTTTTTTTTGCCATAAAACAAGGAGTTAACTTCACAATGCTGACTTCTCATGTAAGCCATTTTCTGAAGTACAGATCTGAAAGTGACTTCAGTACTTTTACCTCAATTTGCTGAGCTTTTTATAAAATCTTGACAAATTTTTTCCTAACATTAAATAACACATTCTTTCGATGTTCCAAGTTCACACAGGGTTTTCTGATGCTGCTGCTGATTCCAAGGTGCCCTAAACTGAGCATTTATTGAAAAGCTTGTTATGAATTTTGTCCTTCAAATTACTCCAGTAAGAGCAATGGAACTTGGCTGCCAAATTGCTTCCAAGGCTGAAGGGTTTCTTTGGCTTCAAGATAGCCTGTAAATAAGAACTTCAACCCTTTTATTTTTTTTTAACACAAAATAAATTATGCAAAAGAATTTGACACCAAAAGGAATTTTTTTACGGACTTTATTGGGAACATTCCCTAAGAGCCCATCATCCCCCCTGCGGCTTTATCCTCAAGTTTCTCCAGAATTTACCAATGAACCTTGAGAACAAGAGTAGTGAAACTGGAAACCTTTCATTTAGAACAAAAATGAGACATTTAATTTTCCTAAACATACAGAGAGGCATGCACAAGATTAATCATTCAACAAAATGTTTTTCTTATTGCATGAAAATACGCAGGGTGGGAATGCAAACAAATTATAATTATTTGGACTCCTGTTAAACAGACTAGTGAGCCTTATAATTAGTAACATAATCACTTTAAGACAAATACACTAAATAAAATAATGGATCCTCGGCAGTGCTCCACAGAAAAACGCTAACAATTTATGCTTTATTAATTAGCTCGTGGCTTTCTCATAGTCTGGAATTCAGAACCTCGGAGAGTTGCCATCTTTGTTGACTGGAGGATTTGCTCTTGGTTGGAGAGATGCAAGAGCAGAAAAGAAGGTCCATGGAGTCCTCACACAGCTTTAAGATCTGCTTGTGGGGATGTTGATTATCCAGGACAATGGATCAATAGAATTCATGTATTTCAATCCTCTCCTCCAAACGCACCCCACCAGCCCTAATTGATTTCTTTGCTGGCTAATGACCAACCCAGATGCTCACTGACTTGAAAATGACTGACCAGCACTAAACAGTGTTGTGGCCATGTCCAATGAATCAAAGGGACTGAAAAGAGCTGGATAAGCTATTTTCCTGATATATAACCACAGATGCAACTACTTCTATTACTCAAATCATAAGGCAAAGAATGCTTCATCAACTGACTGCCGGAGTTATTGGAATTAGCCACTCAAGTGCCACTTGCAGGCATTAAAAATTCTTCAGAAAATTTCACATTGAGGTGTGTTCATGTGTTGCCCTACATGGAAAAAAAGGAAAAAAAAATAAAGGGTAAGGAGCTGACACCACAATGTAGACAAGGAATGCCTGAAGCAGATAGAAAGGGAAGGCAGAAGTGGGGCAGATCTGTGCCAGGCCAAGCAGTTCAGGCAGGAGCTGGGGCAGCAGGAGCAAGCTGAAGCAGAGAAGCTGCCACATTAATCACCAACATGCAAACCAGGAAAGATGCTCCAGGATCAAAACTCACCACGTGCCAAGGTCACTTCAGAGAACACAAAAAAGGTTCAGTGATGATCTCACATTAAAAGTTCATAAGCCCATCAGAGGAATTTACTAATGAAAATTATTTTATCTGAAGAGCTCTCCTAAGGCCACGTAGAAATCACAGGTTTCAGCGAGTCTCCATAGAGAAGCAGAAATTTACATTTTAAAACACCACAGAAAGCTGAAGGATTTATAAGCAATATGGGGGTCCTTAACGTGGGGTCTCATATGCACAGGGGCCATGTGATAGTGGGGACTTGCAGAACTGGGCTCTGCAAAAGGCTCAGCATCATTCAGAAAAGATCTTCTGGAAGAGAAGCAGGTTATTGTAGTCCTTGATAAAACAGTAAGTTCTTAGAAGCGTTTTTGGCTTTTTCACAGCATCACAGAATAACCAAGGTTGGAAGGATGTCAAAAAATGGGCTGGTGCAACCTCAGAATTTTTATTTGTTGATCTCTCAGTAAATTGCCTATGACTTCGATCAGAAACACAAGCTCTGACTTCCATCCAGAGCTGCATTTTTCGTTGGTAGAATGATTTCAGCAATACAGGTCGCAAACATAGCATTCAGCATTTTTAAAGGTAGGAATTAAGAATTAGTTATGAAAATAACTTCCTTCAAAAGCTCTTCAGAAAAGGCACATCACCAGCAGGTATTACTGCTCGAATTACTCTGCTGAAGACAAACATTCCACACCACCGTCCACAAAAACCCAGGTGCTCTCTGGACATGCACAACAGCTTCTGTTTTTATAAATACTAAATGTAAAAGAAAATCCTTTCCTACTTCTGTTTTGCTCTCCCTTCTGCTGTATGAAAACAATTTGCCTGCTTTCAGACTCTGGCTGTGATTACTTTGTTTTCACTTCACCTGAATGCAATGAATAATCTCGGTCACGGCTACCGAGATAAAAGCCAAGAGAATTCATTTGTTGTTCCAGGCAGACACGAGATGCTAGTGACACCTGTACCACCAGGAGTGCAACTGCACACTGGCAGTGAACCTGCTGCCTCCACAGACCCAAACACCCCAATCCCACTTCATTCATTTCTCTAATAATTGCACCAGTTTCCTGGACAAACACATAACGTCGCAAGAACAGATCCATCCTGACAACCAAGGCCAACTGTATAATGCTCGTCTAAGTGGCAATAAGATTCATTAATTAGGTTCCTGCTTCAGAGTGCTGTTCCCCTGCAGCTATGTTCTGCTCAAGGGTATTTTCAATAGTATTGAATAGATGAAGCAATTACTAAGCAAAATCCACTAACTGATGGCCAGTGTCAGATTCCTCAGGCCACGCTTTCAGAGGGTGTACATATATATATATATATATATATATATATATTTACTTGAATGAGTGATTGAATTTAAGGGAAAAAGGCAAAGCAAAGCAAAGCAAAATCCCAGTGAGGCACAGCCTAGGTGTTCTCCACTTTTAGAGGTGTGATCTCTAAACCAAAACTCCCCCTTAGCAGACACAATTAAGATGTAGAGGGGCTACAGGGTACCTGATTGCACATGCAAATCAGGCTGTTTGCTATCTAAAGGCACATACTTAACTCTCAGAATTAATGGCAGGCAAAGAGAGCTTTATCTTCAATTATTTTCCCTCTTTACTCACAGAAGTATAAGCAACTTGTAAAAATCATAAAAGCTGGATTCCAGCTGAGTGTTCCCTGTTCAGGTACCTGACTTGCAGGCTACTGTTTTATTCCAGTAATACTATTTTTATAACATGACATAGTTCTAAGCATTTGAATTAAATAAACACAGCACAAATATTTTGGCTCTACTCTAAACATGTGAAAAGATTTTCTTGTGAATTGTCGGGTTGGCTTTTTTTTCCCCTTTCTGCTGCCTCGGTTACTATGATGTTTAGACTGTGCCTCATTAAAGTTGGGAGCAAAAGTAAAAAAGTTTTCAGCAGAAGCATTATTTTCAAAGTTCAGGATATCTGTAATTCTAACTGATCTTCCACCTGGCATTAAATCTTCAAAGAATGTCAAAAAGTATCTTAGAAACTTGAGATGCCTGGCTGTATACAGAGAAGGAACAGATGCACCTCTGTAATTTGCCCATAAATAAGTAAAAATGAACCCATCAACTTTTCAGGGATACTTGCATGCAACCAGGCAAACACATCCTTTTTTTCCTTTTCTTGTGTGTTTGTGGTTTATATATATATATTTTTTTTTTTTTTTACAGTTTTTAAATATCTTTTGAACCAGACCTTAGAGGGTGCTGATAAAAACTGCTGTGTTTGTTTTTAGAAACTTACTATGCAGCAGAGCCATCTCGTAACCTTCTGCTACTGCCTTTGGCCTCCAAATTCAGGGGGACCCATCTGTGGCAGTAAACCACACATGCACCAAGTACATAACTTCTCCCAGAAATAGTGAAAGCTCCGTCTGCAAGAGCTATCTTTAAGGTCACAGCAAGTCAACTGCTGAAGAGAAGTTATCACCATAAATTAAACTATTCCTGAAACCCAGCAGACACTTAACTGAACTCTCCTAGTTCCCCCTGCTCCTTTTCATCTCCAGTTTTAGGCATGCCTCTGAGCAGGACTGCACACCCTTCCCTAAGCATTCATCTAGCTGAGCAAAGAAGGGAAAGAAGAGAAAATCCATAAATTTGAAAGACGTTTAGTTAAAGTTTTTAATGGTGACAAGATTCAAAAGACAGATCTAAAAATCAAGTTGTGGCCAGTCGAAAACCACTTAGAACATCCAAATTTGAACCTTCATCTTTATTCTT
This sequence comes from Edolisoma coerulescens, assembly GCA_013397115.1. Lineage (NCBI taxonomy): Eukaryota > Metazoa > Chordata > Aves > Passeriformes > Campephagidae > Edolisoma > Edolisoma coerulescens. Next base: position 555,576 of record VWZW01001528.1, read on the forward strand.
TACAGAGTAATAAACACATTCTGACTATTCTTCTTCCAACTGATTTGACCTATTTATTTAAAACGTGACATAGGAGTAGTGGACTAAAGGACGTGAATTTTAAACAATCCTTTAAAGTCACCTGAGCAGAAATGACACACAATTTGTGGCTTGCAAATTCAGGAGTCAGCTATACAAGCACAGGTGAGGAACTCCCACAGCAGGAAATCCTTCAGGCTGATGGCATTCCCGAGCTTGACAAAAGCGTGTCTGGGTGGGTGATCAGATGGGGCATCACGCCGATGCTTTGTTCTCTTCAGCAGGCTGTGCTGGGTTCTGTAATGAGCCTCAACGTCGACGTCTGAATAACACATCTAGGGAGGAATCCTTTCATTCCCTTATCGAGAAGGCGCAGAATGAAAAGAAACAAAGAAATCAGATGGTTTCTGCTAAAGCATTCCGGTGCCAATTACGAAGTTGAGAATGGAGTAAGATGTACATCAGTGGCTGACAGCACACGAGCTCCGCCACTGCAGATATTATTTCCCCTTATCTCGTGCCATGATACTGCCACGCTTCTTTCCATTTTCCTTGGTGTTTTCTAGTCCTCCTTCAGGACTGCACAACGAGACACAGAAAACTTCCAGCGCTTCAGGAGCAATGTCCCGGCCAGCTCAGGTGGTCTGTCCTGCTCTAAAGGCCACATGTGTGACCACTGCCTCCCACCGGGCTCCAGAGAGGTGTAAGCTTCCATTTCTCTTCTATTACTTTCTCCCATCCATAGATGTTCAAGCTTGAAGAATCTTCTTGTTCCATTACTCAGGTCTAGAGGTGCCTTTCTCCTGCCCTTTCTGAAAAAAAACCACGTCCTGAAAGAACAATAACACAGAAACCCCAAACCAAAACCAGAAAATAACCCATCAAAAATTCCTGAACAGATTTCCGTAACACCCTGCCCTAAAACTTCATCTGAGCAGGAGACTAAACAGCCACCCAAAGGCATCTCCTGTTTGTTCTATTAATTATTGACTTCAAGCTAAAAGCTGGGAGACCCCACACACGGCCAGGATCCCACTATGCCATTTGCTTTAAAAATTCAGGTCAGGATAATAGTGATCTCCATCTCAGAGATTATTTGCAATCTAAGAAAAGATCAGAAGAAGTGCTCAACTGAACCAGGATTAGTCAATAAGTAAGAACAAAAAATTACACATTTAGTTTGAGGTTGTTTTTATTTGAAGACATTTATTTCTGTCACATCCTTATAGAACTAATAGTAATTCATCACATGTACACCTGGAAAGGAGCAGGATGTCTGATACCTGACAGACATTCATCACTTTGCCACAGGTTATACACAAGTCCTCAACAGAGAGGACTACAAGAGAGAATATATCTCACATCTGAATTTGAGGAAATAGTTATGAGCAGTATTCCCCTCCTTCTATAAGCTTTGATCAAGGAGACTCAAGAAATATGTTCTACCACGCTTTGATTTCACTTGAGGGCTTTTTGTTATTTAAATAGTGAATAAAGATGACAGGCAAATAGTCTAATTAGCACAAATATCTTGTTTCCTGAAACTTCTGGCAATTTTTAAACATCTCTTGCTCAGTGTTACTACAAAGCTCTCCATTACCAACCCTGAGCTAGTGCGGGTCTTTTGTCTGATACAAAGACACTTTTCCATTTTTGGAAGGAAACAAGGCATTCCCACCTGTACCATCCCTGCCCTCCCACGTGGGAGCAGAAGGGCAGTGGGACCCCTGGATGCTCTCAGGTTCCAGAGGGTCAGTGGATTCTACTGGGCTAAGGCACATCTGCTGGGAGTCAATCAATGTCCATTTGCAAAGCTCAAGGGTCGGACCATCTCTCATTTCACTTGGTGGCTCCCTCCAAGGGCAAGTCCCCCACCTGTTGGAAAATCCATCAGGGCTCTTACTAAACCTGAAGTGTTTTGGTTCTCTGTCAAAATTTTGATATTCCCTTCTCCCGCAAGGATACAACAATCACCAAATTAGACCACAAAGAACCTCTGTGGGTCAGCAGGAGTGTATGACAAGAAGGTTCTTGTATTTGGCTAAGAATATGCCAAAATGAATCATGACAAACTTTATTAATGCATAAAAGCCATCACTGCTGGACTGCCCTCAGCCTGAAGCGTGAGGTGACAGAGTCCTCGCGGCATCGAGCGCTTGTGATAATTGAAGTCTGAAAATATTTCACAGAACAGCTGAAATACCAATTTATATTTAAAGAATATATTGAATTACCAGAGATCACACAAAAAGGGGGACTAGAACTTATGTATTTTGTTGCTGAACTTTCAGCTCAGCATTTTACGAAAGGCCATCTAGTTTTAACCTAGATAAGTTGGAAAGATTATTCAACTAATGTCTTCTCTGGAAGACTGCAGCTCTGGTGCTAATAAGGGAATTTAATTAGGTGGACAAGCCTTGACAGCAATCCATTTCCAATACACTTAGTATTGAAATAGGTCTGGGAGCTCCAAGATTTGTGGAAGAAATCCACTACTCAAGTTAATGTGGAAAAACACCTAAAGTTTTGACTTACAAAGATGTAGGCTCCTGTTTTTCTGACTTCATTTGTGAAATACATCACATTACCAACAATTATACCAACAGATGAAACCCCTATTCCAAAGGTACATGCGATAAAGTTTGAGCAGAATTGATTTTTCCCTTTGCACTGGTAAATCTCACAAATTCCCTGGAAATCAGCTGAGGACAACAACCCATCCAGCAGTGCTTCCACACAGGACACCCACTGTTTCACCTCCCTCCAGCAGCACCCAAAGCCCCAGGACAGAGAAGAGCTGCTGAGCACAAGGGCTTGGTACAACCCCAGACTGGGATCTCTTTTAGGGTATTTACAACAGAAAAAGACGTGCACACAGACAAAAGGCACAGAATAAAAAAATGCACAAAGCCAGTACTTTCTAAAATTGTAGAGGGAACCAGCCTGCCAGCAGGCTGATGAAACACTTGAGATAAAGTAGCATAATCAATAACAATGCTGCACCTTTAAAACCAGCAAGTACAACGCGATCAATTCATATCTCGGTGAAGTAGCGTAATAAAAATCTGCAACTACAATAAGCTAATTTAATGATACTTTATCAAGCACTCACATTTCCAACCACTGTTGTTCACGGCAGAATGAAGCCTGTGTAAAAATATGTCATGAGTCAATATGGCATTCTACTGAGGAGAAAAGACCCACATCATTAAAATCTTAAATAAGCTTTCATTAAATAAAATACATGAAATTAGCTCCCTCAAAAGAATTTAATTAGTCAACACATGCAGGTTGAACTCACAATCTGCCATTGTGGTCTTTAAAGCCGTTCATTTTCTTAAAGCTCTGTCATAAGAAGGATACTTTTTTTGTTATTATTTTTATAATATGGTGGGAAACCACAGTTCCTTTATGAAAAGGACAAAGTATCCCTCGCAAACAGCAAGACACATTTTCATTGCTGCTCTGCATAGAGCACTTCCTTGTTAAGGCAATTTCAATCATTTTACGCATCTTCATTAAGTCAGAGATACGGTTCAGCTTTTCACAGAGAAAAACCCCAGCAGCTGCAGAGAAAAGGAGGGACAACAGATTCTTAAACAGAAAAGAGAAATTACCAGTTATCTAGCTTGAAATGAAGCCTCTGGGAAGCCCCATCTGCAGTCTCAGTCATTACAAATCACAACAATTACGTGAGCTCTCAGCCCATATATAAAATTTCAATACCTATGAAGGGCTGCAATACTGCAACGTCCACAACACAGAAACATTGCCAGCTCATTTTGCCAGGCTTCAGGCTACTTGTAACACCGAGAGAAGATGAATCAATAAAATGTTATCAGTAAAACAGTTTGATTCCTGCACAGTTAAGCGCACGGCCACTTCTATATTTCAATCCCCTCAGGTCAATATAATTTTACACAGTTACCCAATTCTCAGCAGTGAAATGATACTGGTAGATGTTTCAGATATTCTAAAGCACTTATTTCTACACGGGGGGGAAAAGAAAAAAAGGGAAAAAAAGAATCTCTTGTTTCCTATCTGGTTCAAAGTTGAGTTTTTAGACCAGTCTTAAATGCAACTCTTTACCCCAGCTCCAGCAAATTAAGTCCCTCTGAACAGTTCCCTCGGCCAAATCCTGGGTGTCCTATTCACCCGGTGTTTAAACAGGCATTTGGAAAGAAAACCAAGTCAGATCTGGATTTGGCCTTTCATTTGAACTAAATCTGAGACATGAAATAAGATGTAATTTCTGCCCAGTCAAGAAAATCAGCCCATTTAAGCCAGTTGAACTATTCACCAATAAATTCTGCTAGGTTAGTCACCACAAGGGCTGAAGAAACTCTAAATGCTGCTGACAAGGACTAACTGCACAGTTAATACAACATTTTGCCTCATACCCAGATAATTCTTCATGCATACTCTGAACTTCCAGCTTCCCACCTGGGTCTGCAATAAAATAATGCCTCAGGTTAATCACATACCTCCAGAGAGCTGCATTTTTTGCATAAATAGGAGCAACAAGTGTGCTTCAAAACCCAAGGAAGAAATAATCATGGCTAATAAACTACAGTGCTCCAGAGACAGGGAACACCCACAAGGAATCTCTTCTTAGATGCAAGTCCTCCTTCCTTGACTTGACAACGTCCTAATGAAACATAATAAATCTATTATTGGACCAGCCACGGGCACTGTGAGGTCAAAGGCAACTGATTTCAGCTGGACAGGACCTTAGTGCCCAAAAAGCCAAAAAATCCTCAATTTTATTGCATTTTATTTCACTACCAATTTCATCTCATTTGTTTTCTTCATTAACGCCTGTACTACAGACAACACCAGTGCACTCAAAGGCATGAAGTACTTCGGGGGGTTTTTTTTATTGTAATATAAAACTATTTATTCCCATATTCAGTTCTCAGAAAAAGTAATGAACATTTTAATAACAAGAAAATTCATAAGGCACCATCTACTCTCCTGTCACAGCTCTTTTAAAAGGCTTAGTTAATCTTCAATATTTAAAGGATGGTAGAAATATCTGAGGGACAAAGTTCCCTGGTTTATATGGTGCAATTCCCTTGCCACATATGTCTTATTGGGAAATGACATGGATTTCCCAAATACTGGCACTAAATTTTTTAGTAGTTTAAAAATTAGCAGAAAAGGCCCAATTGCTAAGAAATAAAGCACGCAAATTTATGGAAAGACAAAGCTGCACTAACCCATTAATTTTTGTATTTTGTTATAGCACCAAAACTGTCCTCATTACTTTCTTCTGAACAAGTTTCATAATTGCAAATTCTCAGACAGTAAAACTTAAGTGATCTCCATACTCTGCTTTCCTCCTAAATAATGAGCCAACCACCACAGACACACAAAGGAGGAAGCAGCCTGTCTATTTTACTAGAAGACTGAGCTCATGAAAATCCAACTGCATCAATCCTTCTTTTATTATTCTTTCAAACTTCCCAAATCAAATAACTTTCTTGAGCTTGGCTGGAGCCTTCTGAATAGAAATTCCACTGGGGAAAGAGGTTTTAGATTAACAGCACAATACATTCAGAAATCAATAGATAAACCCTCTGTGTAGCAGCACTACCAGAGTCCATGAGACTGAACCAGGGCTCAGAAAATAGAACAAACCACTCAGAAACAAATTTCCTAATCTGCCCACTTTCATTTTTGCACTAAAACCAGCAACATGAACTTCACCTCTGCATCACACCCAGAGAATTATTGCCTGATGTTCTGAATCAGGAATACTTTTTATTTGCAAAAATATATTCATCTTTGTATTAAAACCAGAGGGTTTTGTTTGGTGGTGCTTTTCTTTTTATTTTTAAACTACAGAGATAAAGCTGAAAGGCAATAATGCAACTCCAAGATAACCACATGTGGGGTGCCCATCCTGATATAATGCAAGCCCCTTAAAGCTAGAAAACAATGGGATTAGAAGTAAGGTGAGGGAGAAAGGACAGAGTGAAGCTTCTAAACTTACGGTGAAAATTCTTTAAGCCTGGTCTCAATTTCACTCCACCACCTGGCTTGGACAGGATCAGCTTAGATTGTTCTCTATGCTGGAAGCTTTTACTTGATCTGTTTGACCTTTTCTCTCCTCATTAACAGTTGTTTTCTCCATTTGCCAGAGTCCCTTTTGCAATCACGAGGACTGGAGGGGAAAGGGTAAATCAGAGCAAGAGCACTACCTGGCCAAACACAGTGGGACCAATTTCACTGCGAGCTGCAGTCATGGAGCCCAACTGCAGAGCCCAGCAGAGCTGCCTCTGCTTTGGAAACACACAAAGCCAGCAGCTGCCAGAGAACAGAAAACATGCTTCTGCCTCTGCCCATGTGCCTGTTACAGCAGTCACAGACATCCCAGCTCTGCAGGACGTGATCAGGGCACAGCTCACCACAAAGGGCATGGCACCCGCTGCACCCCCTTGGTTCAACTCCAAACCTGCTAAGATTAGATGAGAAATGTACCTGTACTGAGACACAAAGGGAAATGGATTACCCCAAATTTTGGTAAGCTGGAACAGCTCTGATGGCACAAGCCCCCAGCCTCACTGGGGCTCCTGTTGCGTTATATTCATTAAATCCCGCATTCGTTCTTTATTACCCTGCATTTCTGTAAGGCAAATTTAAAGAAGCGTTGCCATGACAAACACACACAGTGAAGTTCTCATACTAACCTGATCCCCATGATGTCCCTTCCCTCCATCAACAGAGCCCCACTTTAGTGTATCTCAACAAGACAATCAAAATATTTTCAGTCCTGCTGCTGCGAGCCTCACAAAGGGGCCGATCGCCAAATCCAAAAATCCTCTGCAGCAGAGCAGAAGAGCTCTACACACAGCCAGACCTCTCAGATGCCATGGGCTAGGATACCATGTTATAAGGCTGTAAAACTATGGCCTGTGGCTCCAGTCCAGCCTGCAGAGTAATTTAATCTAACTCACAAAGAAATCAGGAAAATGGCCTCTGCTGTGCTGAATCAGCAGTGCTGGAAGCCGTGCCACCCTCTATCAGCTCGTAAGAGAGTGCTTTGTCCACGGTGCCAACTCTGTGTAGAGCAACTATTGGGCAGAAGAAAGGACCAGCAGGAATATTATGTGCCAGATTTTCAGTAGATGTAAGTCAGAATACTTCCAATGACTTAAGGAGCTGCACCGATTTACATCATTTCAGGATTATAAGGATTTACATCCACTGGAAGTTTCACTTCTCTTTTTTTGTCTTTTAATTAAAAGAATGGTGTAGACTTGGCAGCAGTACGAGCCTTCAAGAGACTGAGATTTGGGAAGGATCCTGAAAAAGTTTTAGGCTCAGGGAATGGCAATAAGCCATTTTTAGTTTAAAAAGATACAGTGGCCAAATTGAAATTCACAGGATGTATATAAATTCTGATCTATACACGAGCAATGTACATAAGCATATATTTTCACTCATTACACTGGAGCTCCCTAAATATAACAATGGCAAAAGAACAGCAATAAATGAAAACTTTGTTCATTCAATCTGGTTATATATCACGAAAAACTATCAGCACAGATGTTATCCCTATTTATGAGTCACAACCAGCGCCAAAACAAATGCCATGTATTACTTAATTTTTTCTCCTAACTGCAAGTGCCAAAAAAATGACTGCCACTGGGATTAGGAAAAAACAGACAAGTGGAAAAAACCAGGGGGTACTGCTCCTGAGGAAGCGAGACAACTAGGCAAAGTTTGGTTTGCTCTGATTTCCAAATAAACTCAGAACGAGTACAACACGTTTTGTGACCTCAGAGCAGTTTCTGTTGCTCATCTGCTCACCTCTCAAAGAAAGATCCATCATAAACTTTAAAAAAATCTGCCTAAAACCACCCTCAGAAACGTGCACACATCTCACTTGTTTCCTACAGATGACCACGATGGGGAGAGAACAGAAGGAAGGTGGGAATCTGGTGCCCAAGATCCTGAAATGGGGAACAGATTGATGCTTTAAGGCTGAAAGTGAGCAGGACCCGTAGATACGGCCACGGGCAGAACCACACAATTCTACAACTACAGTTGCTCTTCCAAGCTATTTCTGTGGCACAGTGACCCACTCCCAGCCCAGCTGAGCCCTCAGAAACACTTAAAAATAGGCTTATAAAGAAACAGGCCACTGTTACCAGTGCAGTTCAGCTGATGTGTTACACAGGAACTTAAAAATAAGCTGTTCCAAAAGCCACCTCTGGAAAGCAAAACTCAAGCCAAAATGCCTCTGTAGTGAAGAAATTCAGCCTCATTCCATCGTGTCTTTTTCACTACTCACCCCTGAAGAGGTCAGCCTTAAATCTCCTTCTTCCAATGAATCCAATTTAAATGTGTTCTTCAAAGGCTTCTGCAATTTTAGAAGTATTAAATTTTATACCTCCTAAGCTATTTATTAGCTGAGGAAGTACTTAATTGACATTCATCAGATATTAACTTTTTTGAGCATGTGTCACAGATTTCGATATATAACCTTGAGGTTTTTTTCTTTTCTTTTTGTTGTGGGGTTTGTTGGTTTGTTTGGTTTTTTTTTTTTCCCTTTTTCAGGACAGCTCTCCTAAAAACAGATTTCTCAGTGAGTGGATTCCCTACAAATTTCTCCTGGAAGTGCAGACAGATACACTGCAATAAAAGACTGCTCACAAGGGACGCCGATGCAGATGAAAGGTCAAAAAACCGCTCAGACTGTTAATAAACTGTTGCTGAAATATTGTCTTTGCTTTAAGTCTCCATAATTTACACCATTTCTGGCCTTGTCCAGACCTAACATGAGCCCTGGCCCAGTAGTTTTGTGGGGTACCCAAGGCTCCAGGCACCCACATCTCCTCTTCCCACCAACCCTTATTTTCATTTTCTAATTTTTTTTCCAGAACAGCCCCACTCCACAGATGCTGAACTCTCCCTCCTACGGGTGCACTGCCAAAGGACACAACTGCTGCATTAACAGAACTTTGCTTCACTATAACAGAACTTTGATTCACCATCACATCTCCCAGGCAATGAACCTTGCTCTGTTACTGCACAGGTAGAATCAGCTGTGCCACCATCGCTCGGTTCTGCTGCTCTTCAACAGGACACAGCCAACATTATGTCTCAATTCACAGCAGAGAGGGAAAATAAAACTTTGGTTTATTGAAATCACAGGAAAATTCATTCTGGTAGAACACCTCATCTGCACTGATCTCTGCCAAAACATCATAGGTAATTCAGCACTCACAGAATTCCCTCAGAGCCATGCCCGGGGTATTCAGTGAGCAGGGTGGGATTAAACCTCTGCCAACACCAACTCAGACATTTCTAACTTCCCCCACAGCCCTTCTCTGGGGGCTTCACAGAATTGCTTAGGTTGGAAATGCCCTCTAAGATCATCAACCATCCACTGACCCATGTCCCCACGTGCCACATCCTCATGGTTTTAAAACCCCCCAGGGACAGTGACTCCACCACTGCCCTGGGCAGCCTCTTCCACTGTTTAACAACCTCTTTGGTGATGAAATTTTGCTACTGCCCAACCTAAACCTCCTCACTTTCTCCTCGTCAGGAGGTCTCAAAACCACCCAGCACAACTGGAGTAGTTTGCTTGTTAGCAGATCTAGCAGCCAGCCTTTCAACTTTGAATTTCTCTTATATCTGAGGCTCCAGGCAAACAAAAAAAAAAGCAGAAAAATCTTTCAGTAAACTTTGCACAGAGATAATCAATCTCCTATTCAGTTATTTGAACAGGCATCTAGAGTTTAGCGTTCCAGAGATCACTGAACTTCTCCTGATGAGGGTCTCTTCTTGCAGTTTGAAAAGAGGATGGGGAAATCTTTGGGTGCAATCCAAACATTTTTGAAAGTTGCAATCCTTGAATATTTCATCACTCCAAATCTTGCCTTGACCTATAGATTCTCCTTCATCCTATCATCCACACACATATTTTTCTTCATCCTTAACCTGTCCCTTCTCTCCACAGGCAAAGGAAAAATCCAAACAACATGAAAAATCCCTTTTTTTAATATGCCATTTACCCACATTGCTTTATCCTCTACAGAGGACCAAAAGGAAGGTCAATCAACTGAAAAATGTTCAGAAGCCCATAAAAAGGTAAATAAGTGGAAGTTTAATTTCCAAAATAATTCAGGCACAAAATAAAAATATTTAAGGCTTACGGAGATGAGCAGAACAGTTGCCTTTCATGTGTAATTTTGTAAACCTGTTTTGAAGGGAGCAAAGCAACCAGCCAGCAACATCAGGCTCCTAAAAGACAAGGAGCAAGGCACACAGGGTCTGAAACAATGACTTTTTCTGACTCCCCAGGGAAGGATTTTCACTGGGAGCAAAATACAGGAAATTCTCTAGCCCAGCTCTTTTTCCCCCCTCTAAATTGAGATGCTCCAGAAGATTTTAGCAGAGAGTCTCTTACTCCAGCACAGGGAGCAGCAGGCATCTGCCTTCCTTCAGTTACCAAAACACATAGGCGTGATGGGCAAAACTGAACATAGATACTAAACAGTAAAATATTTAAGTGTGGGTTAGGCCTCCTAAAATGCTCTGTGAATAATACCCAGCTGGTTTGTGTAGGGCAAACACCTTCCTTTCCACACCTTCCAAGATGAGCTGGGAAATGGGAACACAGCAAAGGTGGAAATCCCCAGCCATCACTGGAAATAGATTACACCACAGTCCATACTCCACATACAGGTGCAACACTGCCATTTACTGCTTTAGCTTTAATTTAATCCCATTCTTTCAGCTCACATTGGGATTAGTAATATCTCTGTCAATAAAAATGTCTTTTACTGAGCAGACCTCCAGCATCCTGAGGAAAGCCAACCTGAAAATTTTGTCCTGTGGCCTGGACACACCTCTGGTCCAGCAGCTGAGTTGGGACATTTAAACAACCTGACTGGGCAGAGAATTCCAGCAGTCCTTCCCCTCCAAAAGCAACAGCATTTTATTTAAATTCCATTAACCTAGCCTAGGCTTTTAACCTGGAATGTCTCTAGATGGTAAAAATTCAAAGGCCCCAGTGTTTGTAATTCTCATTAAACTCAGGAAAAGTACTGACAACTGAAGACATTTGGAGTTGTGTTCCTACAGACCCCAGGCCGACAACATCAAGGCATCAAAGGCTCGGTTCACCAAGCCACCATTTCAACTTTAGTTATTGAAATAACTTTACCCAGAGCATGTTTTGATGGTGCATGGTCAGAGCAGAAGGCTCCATCACATGGGCTCTGCCACAGCCTGTTTTGAACTGGGTTTGTGCAATCCTTTATTAACAGAACAGATAAGGAATGCAGCATATGCTTGTTACATCTGCAGACCATACACGAGCAGGATGCAACTGCAACGCTGTTGGATGTCGAGATTAGAATTCAAAACAATCCAAACCAGTTAGATAAGGCTGATGATAAAAACAAAATAAGATGTAATTCAACAGAAGAGGAGCAAGGTAACACAATTCAGCGGGATTAATCAACTACACATATAGAAAATGACTGGGTAGGTAGCAGTTCATCAAAAAACGATGTGGGAGGTTATACTGGATCACAAGCTGAACATGAGTCAACAGTATCATACTGTTAAGAAAAAAAGCAATCATCACATTAGATAAATCAAGTGGAGTATTGCCTGCAAAACAGGCAAAGCAATATTCCCTGTCTGTTCAGCACTGTGAGACTTGGCTGGCAGTGTCACATCAACCTGGAGTACCAAGTTAGTAGCAAAGATAAGAGCTCAGAGGAGGGAGCCAAGCACGACACACAAAAGGGAACAAATGAGAGGTTCAGCCTACAGAACCTGAAAAAAATATTTTCAAGTGTGTTGGGGGGAGGAAAAAAAAATCAGCAACTGTTCTCTGTGTCCATGACAAATACAAAGAGGTTTGAATTGCATCAAGAGAGCTCCAGCTTAAACACAGAGGAAGGAAAGGGAAGCAATGTAATACATTGGTTTTGGTCCCCACTAAAGGATCTTCAAGCCCCCATCAGGGACAAACATGTTCCAAAGGAGCTGCTCATGCCCTGGGGAAGGAGTGTGCACTAGAAATCCCCCTGGGCTCCTCCAGCCCTGGTTCTGAGTCCAGGAAACACCGACACACAGGTCCAGGAGACACCACAAACAGCTCTCAGTGACATCAGTGAGACTCAGTGACAGAACTGTGGCATTTATACAGAGTTATCTATTCATCCCCACTGACTAGATCAGGAACAAACAGGTGATTAAATTTCGTACTTTAAACTAGTCCTGATTTGCACTTTGCCACCTGTAGCAATTTCTTTATTTTCCACCATCTTCCCAAGCTTGTATGTTTTTCTTTCATATACCAATAATTCCAATATGCTTTTCTTGCTGCATGGTGAAGTAAAAGACATTTGTTTCACTGACCTGCCTTTCATGATTCTCTAGACATGAACTGGCAGAGAGGCTTGATACATAGCTTTGCATGGAACAGTTTTTGTAATCTTGACTATTTATCTTCGGATAATTGCTACATTCATAATTATTTTAAAGACAATTTCATTTAATAACAATTGGAATTACTACGAGACAAACTCAGTGTAAGAATTTTAGACTAAAAGTAATTTTTGTGACTAACCTCTGAACTGCTAGGAAATTGTGATTTATAATAGGCATAGTAATAGCCTTTAATGACTGCAGTGCTTCTGGGTATCAATGAAAACAGACGGGCTCATTTCAAAGCAGAAAGGGCATCTATTTTATTTTTTTCTCCTTCGTGGGTGGCCCATACATATCTTCAGGGTCCTTGGAGGAGCTTCCAACACCCCCACCGTGCGCTGCACACAGTGGCTGCCATTACCACGCTCATGTTAATGGGCTGCAGCTGATGTGACCCCTCCGAGCAGCAGCACAGCCAGCACACGCTGAATTACTGCCACTGGCTCTCTGTAACAGCACTGGCAAGTGAGGAGGAGCAGTGGCAGCAGAGTAGAGAAGGCACAGCAAAAAAATAATTAAAATTTTGTAGTGGAAGGGAGCAGGAAACGGGAATCTGGGTGCTGGAGCCTGGGATCACGAGGCACGGGGCAGCCAGCGCGGCTGACTGTTCCCAACAACAGTGCAGCCCATATGCCAGAACATTTGCCACTCCCCGCTCCCTTTGTGCCACTGCAATCCAAAATTAATAAATAAATTAAGGGTAATGAATATAAACACGAAAAATTGCAAGCCTGTGGCAAAAAGAGATCTCGTTCAACCCAAGTATTTTTCATGTTGCAGAGAACTTGCTCAGGAAACAAACATCCTCCTGAAATGAGCGAAGTAGCTGGTTATAAGACAAATATTTTGGGAAAACAGAAACTCTGCATGTTCTCGTATATTCTACTAAAAACAAAGAGGAAACTGAGTGCTTTTTCAATATAAGTGTAACGTTTCCTTATGCCAGGAGACAAACTCTGCCTAGGTTAAGTCTGGACATTAATGGAAGCAAACAGCCGAATGCTGGTCCCTGGTGTTTCAATTATTCTCTCTTTAGAAGTTGTGCTTCCAAGAAATTAAAGAAACACAGTTTCCCAGTAAGGATCATGTTTTGCAGGCTGTTGCAATGTTTTTATTTAAAGCTGTTTGATTTGTATTTGCAGAAAAGCTCAGTTCATCCCTCTGCCTTTTCATCTATTCACCTGCAAAGTGTTTCCCAGGGTCAGAGCCCAGTGGAGGCTGCAGAGCTGCTTGCCCAAGCCCCTGCTCAGCACAAGGTCAGCCAGAGCAGGCTCCAGGCCCATGTCCAGTTGGGTTCCAAGTATCTCCAAGAACAGAGACTTCATGGCATCTCTGAGAAACCCTCACACTGGAAGTTTCTTCCCACATTTAAGTGCAGTGTCCTGCATTTCAGTGTTAGTGCCCTTTTTCTTCTGCCCTTCCTCTGTGCACCTCATCGCAACACACACTCACAAGGAATTTATACACAATTATAAAGTCTCCCCCTGAGACTTCTCTTCTCCAGGCTAAACAACGCCCAGACTCTCAGTCTCTCTTTTCAGAAATACTAATAAATAAATATTAAAACAAAATATCAAAACCAATATATCACAGCATCCTGAGCAGTAAGAAAACCCTGCCATGCCAGGGCTGGCCAAGGACATTTCTGGGTTCTACCTGCAAAAGCAACCCTGGGGGTCATGTAGGCACCAAAAGGAAATCTGAACGTGAAGCCAAATCCTCTTCAGAACGTTTGGCTAGGGCACAAAAGGTTTACACACACAAAAAGGGATACAGATCAATTCCATCGAGCCTGCAGTGCTCCACATCAGGATCCTGGAGGAACCTGTCTGGAATCACTGGCACAGGTCCATCCCAACCCCCTTGTCCAAGCACTCAAAGCTGGAGTTCCCAGAGGCAAGGACTGGTCTTTGCTTTTCAAACACCACTTTCTGGTCTTAGTTCTTACTGTTTCCATTTGCCTGAAAATAAAAAATTCCGCTTGATACAGCGATGGCCCTAATTCTGAATATACCAGTAACCTCAAATCAAACAGAAACTCCCTTCTTTCCCTGCGTTACTCAAATTCATTCTATGAGAAACATTAAGCAGCAGATTTCCAATGAAATCCTATCCTCTGTAGTTTTAATCTCTTCTTGCCCTTCAAATAAGACTTTTAAGTATTATCTATATTGCTAAAATATTCTATGAGCTGTGCACATGGCCCATGCTGCTGTCGAACCAAGTACTTTCCCCAGCTTGAGTTTGCAATGAAATAAGCTCCCTCTAAAAAAACATGAGACTCATTTTCAAGGGTAGAAATTAAGGCAGAAGGAGGCCTGCACATAAATATCAATGAAATTAGGCAATGAGAACTGGCATTAGGTCAATGAAAATTAAGCAAGAAAATATTTCACTGCTAGAATAAATAAGTTTCAATTGCCACATGCAAAAACCGTAATTTTCAGAATGCTTTCAGCATCTGCTCTGGGAGATCAGAGCTCATGAGCTCTGTCAGTGACAGTCAATTCCCGTACAAAGGACTGACTTGAAAATTAACATTTTCGAACCTTAAAAGACCTAAAATGATCAGCTTAGAGTCCAAAGCAACAGGTATTTCACAATAAATAACTAATTGACACTGTTCCAGACATAGCTTATTTCCTAAAAGCCTAACCATAAATAAAGAAATGAATAAATTATTCAAGAGAAATTATTGTTTCATTTTCTTCCTTAATACCTATTTAGAGTGCCTAATTTGAAGCAGAGCAATTCTCTAACAGACAAATCCCTGCAAAAAGAGAGAAGCTTCAAGTCTGTTGTTGGAGAAGCAGATTTATTCAGATAAAAATCAGTTAACTCCCCAGAATGCAGAAAAAAGTAATTTTGCTTGGGTTTGAGGAATTTGGTTCAAAGCTCTGAACTAGAAAGCAATATATACAGTTATTAAACAGTGTAAGGGGATTAACTCTACAGAGTGTTATTGACTACTCCAGTCTCATTAACTGCAATTTTATTTAGATAAAAATGTCATCTTAAACATCATTTTTGTGTCAGAAGTTAGATCTGAAGAACAACATTAAAAATACATAGGCATCAGCAGTTCCCCGATCTGCAGCAGCTCTTTCTGGGGTCTCCCCTGGAACCCATGATGGAAATTATGGTTTTGATTTGCAACTTGCCCATCACAAGAAATTGCTTGTAAAAGAAGTTGTCCTGCGGAATGCGAGAAGTGTTTTCTGAGAGGCAGCTTCACTGGAGCATGTACAAGCTGAACACAGAGAGCTGATGCCTGTCTGCCTCTCCTTCCTCCAAGAAAGGAAGGAAGGAAGATTAGGGAAAGAGTTCTGGGTTCCCGGTGGACGGTCTCCTACTTTCAGATTTTATTAGGGAACTGTGAAGCTAATTACGTGTACAATAACTCCAGTAACTGCTTTCCATGCAGAATCACAGACCAGAAAATAATGAAAACATGAATGGAAAAACCTCTCTGCTTTTTTTCAACTCTGAGCAGCTTGGAGAAGGCACTGGCTGTTCCAGGAGGTTGCAGGAGAGCTGCTGCAAGGACCGAGCAACCCTCAAGAGGTGCTCAACAGCCCCACCAAACACCAGAACAAATCCCAACATTCCTCGGGCTCTTCCCTTTCCAAAAGCACCCACAGGTCCCACCAAAGGGCACCTGGGAGACCCAGGCATGACTGTGGGCGGGGAAAGCCTCACACATCCCCACACACTCTTCAGAGACAGACCTTGACCTGCCTGTGGGAGCCAAGCTCCGGCCAAAATTAACAGCAGAGGGGTACCTGGGTATTTTCTGGACTCTAAACCCATGAAGAGTGGGAAGCCTACACCATCTACACTGTTCTGCACTATCCTATGAGATTTTGGATGCTGGGGTTCTTTGGTCTATGCAGTCAATACTTTCTAAACACTATTCACAGCCTTCCTAAGTTTTAATATTGGATGTGGTGAGGGCTGAAAAGGATGGAGGTTTTGAAACCTCAGTGGGGAGAACAAAAAGCTTTTGACCATGAATAACATCCTACCTCTAAAAAACTTGCAAGAGATGGTCTCCATAGTGAATCCTTATTTCAAAAAAAAAAAAAAAGAGGTACTTCAATAAAGCTTGTATGTATTTTATTTGTTTTTAACCAAAAATCATGCTAGTAAAAATCCTAGAATGGAAGCAATTACATTTTTATGCATTTGCATGAGCTTGGCTACCTTTGGTTTCATACACTTGCTTAGAGCAGAACATGCTGGCAGAGTTTATTCATCTTCACATATGAAAATAAACTGAGCTGCCACGCACTTGTCCCCAAACGTGGCTGCCTACGCAAGTGGAGTTATCCTGCTCCGTCAGCACAGGCACTGCTTGGGCTGGGCAAAGAAACATGAATCACTGCAGATGAAGAGATGCAAAGAAAAACAAAAAAAGTGGCTGTACCTCTCATCTGCTTGTGTTGTCTGCTCTGAGTTGTTTTGTTTAGGTGTGTGTTTGAGAGGTGCTGGAGAGGCGGTGGGACTACACTGGAGAAATAATACATTCAGCACCCTGATGTCAATCCACCCACTCCCAGTTGCCACGGCCTCACAGCATGCCAATTAAACCTGAACTGCTAATTCTGAAAAATGTCTTTTTTTTATTAATTATAATCTTAAAAAACACTACAAAAAAATGAAAAAGGGCATAAAGCCAATAGTAAGAGTATCAAATTGCACACCACTTTCAGCATCCTACTCCTTCTTTCCCTCCCTCCCCAAGAGGCCACTGGTGATGATCACTCCCAAACACTGAGTTCACATCAGGAATCAGATCCCCTGGGACACTGCTGAACTGCTTCAGTGCAGCCCCACATGCCCCTGCTCCCCACCCCTCAGGACCAATGTTCTCACCACATTAAGTTCAAATGAATAATTAACAAAGAGGAAAAGATCCCCGTGCTGCACTCGTCCTCTGCCATACTGCAGACACTGAGAGCCTTCCCTTAGGCTAAAGAAGAAAATACTTAAAGAACATATCTTAAACATTATCATGCATCAGTGATCAAGACTAAGTTTATTATCCTGCAAACAAAAACAAAGACAAAAAAGTATAACAGATCACACCCCAGTAACTTGCATTAAGAGATGCAGTGATGGCATTTCTAAGGAAGGCACTGGCTCCACAAATCACCCCAGCTCACACCCCATCATCAGGCCACAGTGTTGGCAGTGATGTGCAGTGTGTGGTATTTGTGGCACTACTGGGGAAAACTATTTTAAGTCTAATTAACATGAAATTTTTAGAATGCAGATGCTTTTCACTTATACATAAAACAAAATGCCGTGACATTTCTCCCATCCATTTATCATAAACAAGTTAATTACTGTGTAACAAATAGCTCCTGCTAGAATCTGTATGTTTTTGAGCATGTTAGAGAGCTGACTCAGGCAAATAAGATGAACCACAAAGTAGTAGCTAATAGCTTACGGCATACTTATAATAAAACAATGACTCTGTAAAAGCTCTTGTTGTCAAATTAAGGCTAAGCTATTTCCATTGGAATAAACCAATTATAAGCAGTCATTATCTGTTTAACTTGATTCAAACCTAGAATACTATAAACACTTTCATTTTGATGCATTCATAACAGTGCATACATTTGAGAGCTGCATACTGCAAAGCTTAAAAGGGAAATGCTGAGTTTATTGCCACACAGCTCATCCCGAACCACGGAACATCCAAACTTCCCCGCGTGGAGGAATTTCACCACCATGCTGAGGTCTGCATGCTCCCTGATTTCTGATGGACAAACCTTTAGGTATAAACTGTCCCAGGACTCCCCACCTCTCCTTCCTAAGGGAAAGGTGAGCATTATCCATAAAAACCTCATGTTTGCCCCATGAAATCCGCCGAGAGCCACCCCAGCTGCATACAGGCTTTTTCCACCCCCCAAATTCCATGAAAGCACTGACAGGTGAATTCCTGCCTACTTTTTCTTTTTTACTCAGGCAAACAGTCCCATTTGGCCTGCAGATGAATTACTGAATGCTGATGAATAAGATGGTGGTAGCTGGCAGCAAAGCTTTGCGTGGTAAGATGGTGTGAAATAGTACATATGTCAATCTATCAAACATGATAATGTAAGCAATCTGAACCCATTTTTGGTCTGAACTATTGTACAATACTTCACCCAGATGGAAGAAAGAGATAAACATTTTATGCTTCAGACACATCAAGTGCTAGGAAGTAAAATTAAACCTAAACTGGAAAACCACCAATTTTACATGCTAGAGTATATATAAAGAACAACACAAGCATGAAGAAGAATTTTCTCGCCCATTATTGTATAAATTAATTAGATATATTTGCTTCCTATGATAAACAACAGCATGTATTTGACTGTAGATTAAAAGGTGCACAGATGATAGTTTACTTATTAGCAAACACAGCGCTTGCACTTTTTTTCTTCCTCCTTTTGTTGAGAAAAACACTTGTAAATCATGGAACTTGTGACAATGTTATCAGGACATGAATCTTACGAGTGGGGCATGGATACATAATGTCCCCAGGGTGAGTTCAGCCCTAAATCAAAGGCAGGTTTGCCATGACTAATGTAGAACTACAACTGGTCCCTAAAGGATAAAATCAAATGGAAATATATTTTCATTCAAATCAACTTGACAGCCTGTGTAAATATAATTTCATCTTTAAAAATTATCAGTTAAACCAGAAACGAAATGACAGCCACTGAGCTGTTTAGAAAGTCCCAGCCATCTAATGCCTCTAAACAGACCCTTCTGCTCCATCCCTGTTGTCCACCTCCATCAACAGAGCACCATTTATCAAGCACTAAACTGCAAAAAACACTCTTCTGAGCAAATGTATTTATGACACAGCTTTCTGCAGTACTCAGAGAACACTTTTTATTAAATAATTTGCAAAGCTAAAAGAGCATGAAATCTACTCAGTTTCCAGACTGACCTGTAAAGCAGCCTTCACATTTGGGAAAAATTGCTACAAAGTGTGTGAACTATTGATATTTGTTCTCTTTAGGGTTGCATATTCTTGGGCTTGTCCATCTCAATTCCCTCTCTTTGGTTACCCTTCAAACTAAAAATAAACTCCCCAAGGTCTACTAATTAATGCCAGGCCAGTCAAGAGAATTCCTGAACAGCAACACAAAGACAACTGGGCACAGAAACAAAAGTGATTGCCAGCTCATGCAGAGCAAAAATGTCCAGTCCTGGATTCTGCTGAAGCCAGAGAGAACACTGACAACTCTCCCTCTCTTCTGAGAAAAATCAAAGTAATGGAGCAGGTGTTTGCTCTGGAGGAAGACAGAAATCCCAGCTTTCTGGCAGAGAGACATGCACGTGGGCAAAATGTGCTCAGGAAAACACTGTAAAGGGTTTATAAAGCCTGGAGAGGAGCACCAAGTCCTGATGTGCTCCCCAACTTCCTGGGGTGCTGGGAAAGGACTCTGATCTTCAAAACTTCTGTTGGAATAAAGTATTTTTCTGTGTCACGCAAATATAAAGTTTAATTATTTTTAACTTGAAATGGAGGCAGATCAATACGCAGGATAATCTATTGTTATTTGGATTACGAAGACATCTTAGAGTTTACAATCACAAAAGTGGTTATAATCCTGCAATTACTATAAAGCTAATTGGTAGTTTCTTTTTGCCTGTGTTTTCATGTTGTCAGTGGGGCAGTAATGAAAATGAATGCCACATTTGTGAACAGAATGTCTGTAGGCTTGTTTACCACATTTCCAACAACAACGTCTGCTTTATCATCCATTTCAAAGCAGAGATAATTTAGGGATCTTTGAATTTCATACATAAAAATACTTTCTAAAATATCAGATGCAGAGTTCCTTCAGACAGGGTGGGAGTGGGAGACTCAAGAGTGAAGCGATGACCTCGCGTAGTGTAACAAACAATCCACCTGAAGCAGACAGCACGCGGACTTGGAATGATTCATCTGTATTCAAAACTGTGCTCAGGTAAACCACTTAGTGCTTCATCCTCCTACAAACATAATTCTGCAGACAATTTCACCATCAAAACCAGCATCTTTAAGCCTCCTTTCACCTCCTGAAAATACAGTTATTGCAGAGGCTATTAAGCTTTTTATTCCACTTACCTTTGAGTAACTTCTGCCCTTCCATGATGTTCTGGGAGATGAATGCTGTGTAGTCTTGTTCTGAGAAGCCAGGCTTGCATGTGGGTCTAACTGTAAGATCCCCATTGTGTGCCTGCACAAACAAAACAAGGAAAATGCACACCATGACTTTTGTCATTTGGGAAAACGTTTTGCACCCAATGATGAAGTGTTTAGGCATGAGCAAACCTGAACAGTAGAGCAGTGTGCAAGTAGAAGCTGCTTGTGTTAGAGTGCCTATCTGTTGGAGTGGATCCATACTGTAGCTGCAAAAAATAAAATGGGCCAGCAATAGTTGCCTGACTACAAGAGAGCATTGTTTGTAGGAAGGCTGGAATAGTGGGCACTGTCAGAAGAGGGGAGGAAACAAAGAGCAGCAATTCATCAAGGCGCTGTGCTCGCACTGGAGACACGCAAAGGCCTGATGTGGCAACATCCAAATCACTGAGGTTTGCCACGGAGAAACTGGGCAGACCCCAGGATGGGAGGGGGAGGAACACAGGAGCCTGCGACCCTGTGAGGACACCCTTCCTTCCCCTTCGCCCTGCAGCAGCATCCCAGGCTCTGCCTGCTGCTGCCTCTGGGACCCTCCAGGCTCTGCACTTGCCCCAGCAGTGGGAGGGGATGGAGGGGATCTCAATTAAAAACATAACCATGCACAGTCTCGTGCACAACGTGCCAGCACCCAGCCAACTAAACACTCAGCTGCAACTTTGGACTGAGCAGAGGATCCAGCCCCTGCCACAAGGACAGGGCAGTCCAGTCACAACAGCACAGGTTCCTTGGGATTCCCCGGCAGGGAAGGTCCCAGACCCCAGCTCCAAAGGAACTCGCTGACAGCACACAAGCCCGTGATTTATGCCGAGCGAGTGCCAGGTGATTTACGCACTAACAAGTGCTGGTGGCAGGGGATTTCTAACGCGCCCGGGCTGTCGGCAGAGCCAGCCAGAGCATCGCTTAGCGATGCTGGCGGCACCTCCGACGCCTCCAGACCCGGCAGCGCCGGCTGAAGCCGGGGGAGCGGGAGCGGCGCTTCCCCGGCAAAGTGCAACTCCAGGCGTGCACCTGCCTCCCGGGGGGAGCATCGCAGCCCCCCTGGGCCCCCCGAAACGCTCCTGCACACAGACACCGCTGCATTAGAGAGACGGAAGGGAAGCGGAGCGAAGGGTCCTTTCGGATGAGCTTAGTAAGCAGAACACAAGCCAATGCACTCGGCTTAAAATCACGCTCGGGAGACGGATGCCAGCTCCTGCAAGGGAAGCGCAAGGAAGCGGCGGCTCTCTTGGACTCTGACCGTGGCTGGCAAGATGTTGCCATTAGGAAACATTTCAAAGGGTCTCACCGAGGATAGCGGGCTTTGAATCTGAGATCGCCCCGTTATTAGAGCGATGCTCGCTAGAGGAGAGCGCATCGGGGCTATTCCTGCGCTCCCACCAGCCTCCCCAGGGCTCGGGACATCCTCACGGATTCAACTTGGCACCGGGGGACTGAGGCAGAAGAATAAGCGGCTCTTGTTCCTGCAGCCAGCCCAGCCCGAAACGCAGCAGCCGCCCGGCTCGCTCTGTAACACTGCAGCCACGCGTTCAGGCGCTTGTTGATGTTCTACGGAAACCCGTCAATTTCAGGCGGCGTGGGAATAAAACCCTAAAAATCCCGAACTTTTCAGAGCGTCACTCCCCAGCACGATCCGGGCCCGCTCGGAGGGTCTAGGGGCTTATGAAAATAAAAGTTACGGGCTGCAGCGCGGCGCGGGCTCCGCGGGGCTCGGTGGGCAGCGCAGCCGCGGGGGCTCCGCGGCGCTCGGAGCGGCTCCGCACCGGGACGCGCCGCTGCCCCCGAAGTTTCTCCGGCGAGGCGCAGCGCGGAGGGCAACTTGCGCCGGCACCGCGGCGGCACCTGAGTCGCGGCTCAAAAATACAACAATTAAAAACTGCACAGCGGCGAACTGAAATTAAAAAATAAAAGGGCGAAACGGCAGAGCAGCGGGAGCAGCGGCAGGAGCTCCGCGCAGCCACCACCATCCTCACACCCGAGCCCGAAGTTGCCGCGGCGGGCGCGGAGGAGCCGCGGCGNGCTTAAAGCGACAGGCACCGCCCCCCTCGAGGGGGGAGCGGGGAGGGCAGGATGGAGGTGGTGGTGATGGTGGTGATGGTGGTGATGATGATGGTGATGGGGGTGGTGGGGATGGTGGTGGTGATGGTGGAGGGGGAAGGGGGAAGGGGGTTCGGCGGCGCCGCCGCTTCTGAGCTCCGCGCCCTGCCGAGCTCCGCGGCCCGCGGGAGCCTCGTCTGTCCGGAGAAGAAACTTACATGTGTAAATTGCCGGGAAAAGCTGATACATTCGTGGGGAAATAAGAACAAACCAACCAACCAGCGCACCCGGAGATGATGGAGGGAGATCATAGAATCATAAGGGCTGGAAAAGAGCTTTAAGGCTGGTTAGGGCACGGTGGTGATGATGCCAAGGTTGGGGTTTGATCCCCGCCATTCACTGAAGGGTTGGACTTTTGGACCTGAAGATCTTGTGTCCCTTCCAGCTCAGATTCTGTGATTCCCTGATCATCAAGTCCAGCCATTAAGCCAGCACTGCCACTGTCACCCCCAAACCATCACTCAGTGCCACATCCAGACACCTCTGAAACACCTCCAGAGATGGTGATTCCACAGCCTCCCTGGGCAACCTATTCCAATGCCTGACCAGCCTAACAGTGAACATTTTTTCTAATATCTAATCTCAATCTGCCATGTCTCAGTTTAACGTCATTTCCTGTAGTGCCCTCTACGTGTGCCCACAAGGGAACAAGTAGCATATCCAGGGGAAAATTAATACAGCCCTGGAAAGATGTGCTCAGCGGGCAAAAAACCAACATGCCCGGGTAAAAACCAAGTGTATCCCATGAGGAAAAATAAGTGTGTCCACAGAAAAGATCTATGCCCAGGGGTCGATGAGCATATCATGTGAGGAGAGCAGAGCCCAGGCTGTGAGGGAAAGGTGGTGTGAGGGAGTAGTAGCAAATCTACAAAAAATTACATATTGGGGAGGAAAAACTGATCTATGCAGAGGTGAAAAACTCAGGACAGGGTAGAGAAATGGGTAGTGCCAGAAATGCCTCCTCAACCGTATCTGTGAACCAGGCTGAGCCTGGCCCTGCTTTTTTTAGAGGAAAACAGGCTTGTCAGGCCTAATCCACATCCACGCAGTAACAGAGGAAGCTAACTCCACTAAACTAGCAAATTTCTGGTGTAAAAATAAAGGCAGATCAACGCAGGGGCAGAAAGTGAAACTCCAGTCAGTCTCACAGCAAACTGAAAGCAATGGTTTCAAGCAGAGTGTGGCTCCTGCTCTCTTCCTACAGCAGGACCCTGGCACCCAAACCCCATCCTTTTCCTCTCCAGCTCAACGCCACAGATAGGAATTCCCAGGCACGAGTGTTTTGTGCATATAAATCCGACAGCAATTTGCATAAATAGATGCATATTATCTGATGTACGTGCAAAATCAGACATTGCAGCTGAAAAATCTGGCCATTAAACTATTCCGTTGGATTTGCACGTTTCCCAAGGAATGAGACACATAAATCCACTGGCTGCATCTTTGGCTATTGAGTAGATTTAATAGCATTGTGTTAACACCTAGAGACGTTAGCGAAGAACTGAGGCCTCATTGTATTGAGCTCTGTAGAGAAGAATAATGAAAAGATTGTTCCAACCCCACCAATTTACAGTCTTAGTGGATTATGGGGTTTATTTTGTTTTTAAACAAGTATTTCTGAGTTTGTTATATAACATGAAATAAATCCCATCATTGTATTGAATTTAATGTAGATCCTTTTTTGTGAAGCACTTCCACAGAGGCAGAAATAATCGAGTGACACTATCACAGCAAAAATAAATCCTTATAGATATAAAAAAAATCTAAGTTTTTTTCCTTTTATGTTTATCCTCAGTTTCAAAGTTTGGAGCAGATTGTTCCAGGTTTAAGGGCAGTTGCTATTTAAGTAAAACTACAAGTGCTCTAGAGACTATTGAGGATATTTTGGATTTGGGCAACTACAGTGTGGATGTTCCTTTTTGAATACCTGTGGCCAGTTATTTTGACTCTTGCTGGACTACAGCTGTTGCTGTGCAAGTCTGTTATCTCTGCGTGATAACTTTGTTAATATGACAAGCTCTACAAGTATTGTCAAAATAAGTCTGACACCACAACAGATTGTGAAGAAAAGGCAGAGCAGTAGTGAAAAAAAAATAGAATTCTTCAACATGTTTACAGTTGATTTCTGATCTGATGGCAAATTGATTTTTTCCCAAACTAGGTTGCCATCCCGCTTTTCGAAGCTGTGGTAACAAACTCTGTGCTCGGGGAATGAGGCTGCAAATGCAGTGAGTTCTCAGTTGTGTTTCCAGTAACAGAGGCCAGTGTGAGACAGCAGGTGCCTCCCAAACTGAGGTGTATCCAGACGGAGCAGAGGAGAATCCAGGTCAATGTTCAGACTGGAAATCTCTGGTTTATGTGTGTGGTTGCTTTCACTCTACCATTTTCCTTCAACTCTTGACACTCCAATTAATTTTGGAAGGAATTACAGTTTTTCTAACTGATTAGCTATGATTTTAGCTACCTCCTTGTTTGGTGGCACTTCACGTGAAGTGCTTACAAAATGTCTTCCTTCAGATCTTTAAGGAAAGCTAAAATATGAAATTACATTTTTTTACCTACTGAATTTTCCGTAAACTTTAAGATTGCGGGCCTGAGCTGGGCCTGAACATATGTTATTCGGGAGGGTTTGCTTCACTTGGAGTCTGCTGGGAGACTGGTTAGGAATTGGTGTTCTGGCACAAAAAGGAAATAGGAAGCTGCACCATCCAACAGAGGAGTGCTACAAGATGTGGGTCTGCCGGGATGAAGACATTTCAGAGTGCACACATGCACAGTAAATCAACTTGCTAAACACCTCAAGAGCAGAACTGCTGATCCTAGGAGGCAACTTGCTGTACTGCACAACACTCAAGAGAATAAAAGGCTCAGAGATGAGACATCTCCAGAGCTGACTGTGCCAGGATAATGAGGAGCGCAGAGCACACGAGGGACTTTTCCCTCCTTGATGCACACATGTAATTCCTATTGACAGCGGTGGGAGTTGCACATCCATACCGAGGGGACAGCAGAACCCTTAGTGGTGGAGATGAGTATCGGATGTGAGCTGTGTGACCACGGAGAGGGAACCAGGGACAGGGAGGTGTGATCACTGAGGGACGGTACAACATACAATAAAATTGTCAAGCAGACATCAAGTATGTGAAAGCATGGGAATAACAAATTAAATGGACAGGAGGTGAGAAAACAGAGTCTCAAGAGGCTTTTGCCTTCCTAGCTTAGGGCTGATATCTGAATTCCGTATCTGGGAAATATTCCCCCTGGCTTAACCCGTTTAATTCTCTGACAAGTAAATATTTCGCTGAACTCGAGTAAATAGTTGTGGCCCAGATGCCAAGGATAAAAAGTGGTTTTATTAAAAAGTGTGATAAACAAGAAGAAACTAAATTAATACAGTGTGCAGACCTTACTGTAGGTTTCTTCTGTATGATCTCATGATTCTTACTTTTCAAGGAGGAGACAGCTAGATGACCAGTGGTTTAGAGTCATTATTACTAATTTGGGTTTGTGTCAGGAGTAATAAAAAAGGACACAACAGGAAATAATGATGACTCTATTTTGATAGATAATGGCAAATTATGTGTTTGTGACTGCAGTTCAAAAATAAGATGAATGAGAAATGCCTTCACATTTAATCTGCATTTGGGATCTTTTAAGGATGTGTAGGGAAGAGGGGACGAGAGAAACTGAACAGTGAAGTGAAATGTAAATCAGAGCTATGGAGAAATTAACAATCAGGAAAAGAAAAACTTCTACCAGATCTTGATGGAAACCAACAGAAGAAACAAAGGATGCTCCTGAGCAGGAAGACCACAACCACAGAAGGAAAATAGCTAATGGTAAAAGCCAGAGTTTGGTACATTTATGTAATTTTTTAAAGCAACTGCAACTGGAACTACATGAATGGTTGGGCACAGCTCAACATTCTGGATTGCTTATGATCTGGCTTCAGTACAAAATCTAAAGACAAAATGATGAATCACAGAGGAGAAAGTGACTTGAAGAAAGAATCCACAAGAAAAGGCTTCACTGAGCAGGAATGGGATATGCTTTAGTCCAAGCTGATTCCATCCCTGCACGTGCTCCCTGGGTGCTGGAATGGTGGGAATGGCACAGCTATCTCCCTGGTTAAACAGCTCTTTTGAAACCACATTTTCAGTCCTGCCAGATGGGCTGCAATGCCAAGGAATTTCAACCTTCTCTCTTTTACTCTACCTACTCATCCGCACATTGTGGATCCAAGGGATTCTTCTTCCGAGCTGGTCATGTGAATGGCAATGAGGAAAACAAAGCTTCAGAGGCCCTGTACAAACCCTTCCTGCTCACTTAATTACACTGACCAAGGGAGGCCAACTTTGGTGCAGCCTGACCTCCAATTATGAGGCACACTGTGGTCTCCTCACTGAGCCGTGCAGGCGTTAGTGGCAGCATGCCAGCAATGGCTATATTAAAATCAATTTGAGGCTCCCAATTCTATGTCTCTTTCACCTCAGGTGAGGTAACACACCTTGTACTAATGGAACTCTTTGTAAAATATTGTAAAACAAAACTGACCTATGCAAAACAATTAACAGTTCTGCTCTCCTTTTTTTTTTGTCATTTTTTGTATACTTGCAAAAACAAAGGAAAAAGGGAAAAGCAGACCAAGAGACTTAATAGATCTCTATCGTTGCAGTGGGTGGCAGTTTAAAGAAGGGGTATTAAAAAAAAAAAAAAAAAAGCAGAAAAGCAGAATTAGGTTTGTTCTCAGAGCCACCAAGGAGAATAAACTGCAAGAGCTCCCTGACACAGCAGGCAGGTAGCTCCCAGGCTGCTCCGTAGGCAATGCTTGATATTCATGGAAACAATGAAATCTCACCAGATTTAGTATGAAAAAGAGATGAATAGCCAGTCTGTGATTTTACAAGCAGGAGGAAGGCCACAGATTCCCAGTTTCCCCAAAGCCTTCACCATCTTACTGATTTTAAGACTCTCCCCATACGAGCATGTGTTTAAGGTTGTGCCCTCACCTCAGGAACAGAGAGTTACCTGAAGGGCCATCACCTGCTTTACCTGGAACAGCAATAGGAGAACATTATCAAACACTAACATCAACCCGGGGACTTCCTCCCCGCCCTCTCCATGCCCCCTCCTCAGCAGCTGAGGAGATGCCTTTTCTAAAAGATCCTGTGCCTGTGATTTCCTGCGCCACTGGAATGCTCACTCTCACTCATCCAGTGAGGTACCAGGGGAAGGGGGCAGGATCTGTGATCCAGCATCTGACCTGTGAAACTCTACAGTCTTGTAATTTTAACTCATCACACACCAGAAAACTCTGAATTAATGTCAACATAACTGATAATTTTTTTAAGGGACAGCTGAAGGAAAATGAGAATTTTTCAGACATGCAGCTTGTGCTGTTGTTATTGTTTACAGGAGCAAATCTCATCACCATTGCCTTCTTCTGATAGACATGGCCCCACATACATCGAAATGTTCACAGTAATATAACTTACTCCAGTCCAAGCCTCAAAATAAGTTACCCTGCTACAAGCAGCAATATTAATAAATTATCATTCTTTTACCTAGCAAAAACGTGAGGTCCAGATCACTCTTTCTAATATTACTGACACTACATTCTTTTCTTCTTTATCAGAAAAAACAGTATGTTTTCCTCTGCACAGATTGGTAAAGCAGAAATAGAAGTGATGTTCTGAGTTCTCTCAGCCTTTTGTGGCACCCAGCTTGTT
This sequence comes from Edolisoma coerulescens, assembly GCA_013397115.1. Classification (NCBI taxonomy): domain Eukaryota; kingdom Metazoa; phylum Chordata; class Aves; order Passeriformes; family Campephagidae; genus Edolisoma; species Edolisoma coerulescens. Next base: position 584,067 of record VWZW01001528.1, read on the forward strand.
GGTATTCCTCACAAATATTTTTTCCTCACAAATATATCCAACAGTTTTAGCACCGCAGCAGATACTCTAAACTGTGTGTGCCTGGGAAATGCTGAGGCAGAGCTCCTCAGAGAAAGCCCCAGTTACCTGTTTAATATGAAGTAATTTTCTGGAGCTGTCAGCACTTTTGGTCAAAAACCACCTGGAAGACAAAGCAGTTTGCAAGAGACAGCTTTGACAACCTATGGATTTTAATAGTGGAACTGAAAGGATAAGAAAACTTGGAGAGAGGGAGTGATCTGCTCTTGTAAGGGATTACTTTGTGACAGAATATTCCATACTCAAAATAATGCAGCATATTTCCAATTAGGAAAAGTAGTGAGAAATTTACAGTGTTTGCCTCCTTGCAACTCCTGTCAAGTTAAAGATGCATATGAAATTTATTTAAATATCTGAATCAGTGATTTAGCTACAAATGAGGATAATAATATGATGTTCTACTAATAATATTACATGCCTAAGTGAAATAAAGCCTAGAAATAAAAGAAAGGGAACTTTTTAGGAGCACCATATCCGTGAATAATATGCTCTGACTGCAGGCCAAGAATAATAAAAACCAAAGTGTTCCACACATGCATAAACAGAAAGGAAGAGAAAGTGCAGAGTCACAGGGGTTAAAGTTTTATTAACTACCATTGGTAGTCACCACCTGACTCCTGCTCAGCTGATAAAGGCTGGTTTTGATGTTGGTGGAGTTCTGTACATGAAGTAACTGCTGCTTTTGCCAGTGTCTAGAAATGCCTGAACTCCAAAGATTAATTTTTCAAGTTCATGCATTCATCTAACGAGATTATCTGCGTTTATCCTATTAACTCTGACCAGCAGATCCTGTGGTCTCACATCCCCTAATCCATTCCCAGCTGCACACAGGCTTTCAAGTCAGACTGGAACCGTGTCCAGGACACACAAACAGGTGCTAAAAATATTGGTACATCTAACACTGGGTAACCCCCAGCTGCAGAGTGGTTTTGATCTCTTTGAGAGAGAAATCTATGGGAGATATTCCTGCACCATCTTTCGGTGTGAGCTACAGGCAGACTCGTGTTCTAATAAAGCTCATTTTAAGTGGTTGTGCTAATCCATCAGCAGAATCATGGAACAGGTTTGATTGTAGGCCAGAAGCAGCACAGGATTAAACGGGACATTTTTAAGATTTTAACAACAAATACAAATTATGTCTGGTGCAAGTTGTGGGCTGACTGTGGTAACCTGGACTTCACCTATGCAGATATTTCACTAGAACAGTCATTTGCAAGCTGATCCTTAAGTACTTTATGAGAGATAAATCTAATAACCTTTCTGGGAAAACCTCAGCAGGATGCAGACACTGTAATAATCCATATGCAAGCTACCACATTGTATTGTGTGCTGTCAGACAACTCAATTATTTTCTTCCAGATCTAACATAAGCTTCTGTTTAGTAAACATGATGAGAGTCAAACTTTTACATATATATATATAAAGTGCTTAATTTGCATGCAAAATTGCCCTAAGTATGTATGCAAATAGGAAAACTCATGCACAGATGACTAATTAAGTGCATTTATGTGAGAAATTACCCAATGCACGCATGGAATCTCAGTAATTGTACACACAACTCTGAGAGCCATTGCCTTGGCAATTTGGACACGTAACTGATTGAAAAAATTGTTGTTCAGTACTGTGTTGGAATAACTGATGTGGAGCACACGGCCAGAAGCAGGACAGCTGAGGGGGCTTTGGGAAGGACCTGCAAAACCTTGTGAGGAGCTTTACAGTGAGAACAGAATTTGCCATCTCTACCATAACTGGTTTTGTATTTACTTACAACCATCCTGTGCTAATCTGTGGCTTGAAGAGAGTCATATCTGTATCTGTGTCATATCTGTAAAAGAACAATCAGAAAAATAAAATCAGTGCAATGGCACAAGAGGTAGTGGCATTAAAATTAAACCTGAAGTCTGTAGCCTGCCGTTGCCTGTCCAGTATGTGTTTTGAAAACAAACAGCAAATTTTACTTTATGTGTCTTGATCAAGCTCCCTTTTGTCTCATCCAAGCAGGCTTTGTACTATGACAGCACAATATCCCTCTGGAAGGTTCAGGGAGTTTTGGTGAGAAAAGGGGTATCTGTCTGTCAGTTTTAATTTTCCAGGCATTGATGTTATTATAAGTTCTGTTATCTCTAAACACAGATTAGTTCTCTTCATACCCCCAAAGTTAGAAAGTTCATGCTAACATTGTTCAAATTCCATGCAGAGAACGAGTTCTTTCAATATGATGTGATAAACATCCCTGGCTTCAATGTCCTGCAGAGAAAAATACCTGTCCAAATTGTTTTGATATGCTCTGGCTCCTGAAAGCAGGGAACATCCTCAGCCTGCTTTGTGATGGTTTCCTATTTTCTGGTCATTGTGTTGATACTGAGCATAACAGGCAGGGGAGCACCTGTTTATTTACCCGCAACTCGAGGTCAAACGTTTCAATCAGCCCCTAACACAGGAAAATATCTTTGTGGGCACAGTCAAAAGTGAGGAACAGGCACAGGGGGAGAACAGAGGCTGGGCAGGGATGCTGTGCTGGCACTGCCTGGCTCAGTCAGGGATGCTGTGCTGCGGGGACAGACTCGGAGCCTGGTGAGGCTCTGAGCCCGAGCACTCCGGCAGGAGGGGAGAGGGATGCGCTGCTCCGGGCTGGTTTGACTCGGGACTGAGCTCCTCAGATTCGATTTCAGAAGGGAGGATTTGAAGTCGACTTCTGCCACTAAGTGGTGCTCTAAACAGTGCAGCATCTTCATGGCCCCGCAGTTCACAGGGAGGAACAATTCACAGCACTGTCAAGCTGATCAGACTGATGCAGACACTTAACAAGTGTCCATTACGCTGATTTAATCCTTCTGTGCCACTGGATAAATCAGGGGGAAGAAGAGGCCAATCCAAAAGACTAAAGGAATCCAAAGATTGAGCCCTGGTATACAGTGTCTGAATTGGAGGATTACAGAAAACAATTCTAATTTTTTAAAAGCTTTGTCTGGCTTCTTTCTGTTCCTTTTTAATTATTAGTATTGTTTTCTCTGAGTTTATGGTTGTTAGAACTTGAAGTACTTACCAAATAAAACTGAAGCAAAACATTTAATTAATACTTGCAATTATTCCAGAACTTATTTTTAAAACAGATGCTCTATCATTTTATCAATTGAAAAAAAAAGAAAAAAAAGGTAGAAAATGTTTTTTTCTGGAGTACATATCTACATGTAGACTTAATCCTTCCCTCTCTCCAAAAAAGATGCAATTTAAAAATAGGGTAGAAATTTGGAAGGAGAATGCAAGCTTGCAACTTCTGCTCTCCTCAGTCCCAGGAGACGTGAAAACACCGCAGGCAGAGGAGCTGTTTTGGCATTTTGACACCCTTGTTGTTGCCCACAAAATTGGGTTTGTTACCTGGTGTGCAACAAGCCAATAATTACACACTCAAGAGAGAGGCATTGATTATTTATTTGAGCGTTGTGCAAGCCTGGATGCTCCCTGTGTTCCACAAATTAAGCACCACCACTGGGCTTGCCATGCCATTATTTGCACACAGAAATTCGGATTTAGTGACTTTCTAAGTACAGCCCCTCTGCTGTGGCTGGTTGTTGTTTTCCATCCAGGTTACATAACCCCAGCTGACACCTCCACATGCTCAGGGGAAGGGTCTGCACCTGGGCAGGGTCTGTAGGTGTGGTTTTCAGTATTATAATGAACATATTCAGCTCTAGGATCCATGGACCTTGAGTGTGTTGCTCAATTAGCAATGCATACACAGACTTACATAAATATCTTGATTTTAATACATCCTTGAGGCTTGGTGATTCCTGGGTGTCCTGGCTAAGAGATGCAGCTGCTCTGGTTCCTCTGTTCAGGTTTCCTTTCTTGCTGGTTGGGCTTGGAAGTGCGCAAAGATCTTACATCAAGGAACATCCTGACTTAAGATAATCTCGTCATATTCCACATTTTGCAGTGCTGAGAGCCCTTGCCCCAGGCAATTCTGCACCCGTGGTGCCCCTCAATTGTGGCTGCAGCAGAGGGTCCTGGGGAAGGATCAGCGGGCAAAGCTGTGCAATCCCAGGAATGAAGAGGCTGGAGTTCAGGAGTCAGGAAGCTTTTGCCCTGTTTTACAGAAGAAGGAGGAATTTGGTTAACCACAGTCCATGAAGGAGTTTACTCCTTTTCTCTGCCATGGGGCTGTCAGAAAACAAGGGATGGAGAGAAAGGGTGGATCAATGAACGCTCAGCTTCCTGGATCCCGCATGGTCTGGTGGGGGATTTCTTGGCTCATGAGGGAGCAAGTTCAGTGCTCTGTGTTTACACACCCATCAGGGGTGTCTCTGCAGCCAGGCCCAGCTCAGCCTGGGAGCCAGCACTTTTTAGCAGATCTCAGGACCCTAAAACATTGCCTAGCACTGAAACCCAATGAATATCTGCCTGTGTGAGCTGCTCTGCTGAGCAAAATCCTTTAAAAAAGGAGGTGGAACTTCTGGGGAGAGGATTAGTGCCTTTTGTGAACTGTATTTGTGTGCAGGGTGCTGGTTTATTCACAACATTCCCCGAGAAGTGCTTTAAATCAAGAATCAAAAGCCGAAAGGGTATCAAAGCTGTACAGGAACTGATTACTACTATAAATTTTGCTGAAACAAGCTGATGCTTTGCTGATTCTTTGGTCTTTTTCTGGTAAAAGTATGTCAGTGTTAACTCACAGCATTGACTTCTCTGTATTTTTCATTTTTGTTCCATGAGATTATTTTTAGCTGCTATGCATTAGCTCTGCTTCAGAAAAATATTGAGATAGAGGTTGCAGGTTCTTCCTGAAAAAACCAAATTATTTATTGATAGAAATGCAACAATACCTGTATATCCATAAAATTAATGTCATGTGACCTCTTCCTCTCCCTTTTTGAATGGTTTAAACAGATGTTAGAGACAGATGTGAATTTCTCAGGAGAGAAAGGAATATCACAGGTAAACTAGCTTTATACCAGAAAATCTGATAGAAAGGAGGATAACAGCTGTAAAATAAGTAAACTCTTACCAGGAGAAGGAACCATTTTCAGTTGCAGGAGAAGTGGCCAAAGTACCCAAAGTAACTTTGTATGAGTTATTTATATTATAGAATAATTTCTGAGCTCCAAACAATGGTAAGGAACAGGAGCTCTCCAAAATGTCCTCTAGAGAGAGCAGCAGAAATGCAAAATTCAAATGGCATGAACAGGGTCAGGTGCAAGTCCAGAAACAGCGTGGTTCTTCTGACATTTACATTTTGTAGGCATGCATTTACATACTTAGAAATAAATTTAGAGTGGTCCACAATTTCTCTGGGAAGTTTTTGAGTTTAGCAGTAGCTTCACCACCAGATATCCTGGCCCCTCTGCAATCATCCTCAGGCTTTCCAAGATTTAATCAGTGTTTTTCATCTTTAATATCTTTCTTGTGATGCAAGAATTTTAGAGTTCTTTACAATATTTTCCAAGGGTTGGAATCCATTTTCCCAAGGCCAGCTCTGTGTGGTGGCATCAGTCTGGCTGGCTTGTCCCTCTGCCTTCCCCACTGTTCATGCACTTCCTTCTTTTATTTGAACAGACTTTTTCTTCAGAATAAATCCAGCTGTAAGCAAACTTTCTGAACTCCTGAAATCTTACTGTTGTATCTCCAAGAAAATACCACGAATTCAGTAGCAGTGACCTCAGTTCTTCAGCTGAATTTCAAATTGTCAGCTGACTTTCTGATAGCAATTTTCTTTATATTCTGTTAGCTGAAAATTTGGCCTCAGATCTTGCTATGTACAATTAACTCTGGTTTCTGACATCACCATTTCTGAACATGTGAGATTCAAAGAGAGAAAAATGTTCCATTTTCAGCTCCTTTTGTCCTGTTTATGCACAGCCTGGGTCAGGCACTGCTCCCACAATTCCAGCAGCAAACATGGAGGTCTTCCAAAAGGATGGTCCCACCTATCCAGCTGCCTCCTACTGGGAAGTTAATCTAAATTTTTCCCACTTGTTCCTGGCTGGACCAGGAAGGAGGTTCAATATGAATGTCTTCATTTAGGACACACACACTGTGAACCCTGTCATGGACTGTTTTACCTCCAGCAATTATTTGGAAAAAACACATACGACTACTTATATTTAAAGAACAATCAAGGGAAAATCTGAAAATGTGGCTTTGTGTTACTTAGGGACTAAGATTTCTCAGTGTTAGTCGGATTCACTAAAAACTTGTTTAAATATTAGACATAATTCCTACAGTGGTAGAAATGGATAAGGATCTTCAGAACCCCAGTTTAAACCTGCAGGAAGCTTTCTGTTAAGGAAAAATAGGGATAATATATTTGGAATATAAATGAAGCACTGGGTAGGTTTTCCCCTCATAGAATGTGTACATCTTGTTCATTATTCTGCAAACTACAGAACAAATACTGATTACAATTTGAAATAAAATACAAAATGTCATTTATGCCAAGTATCATAAAAAACCCGATATCCTCTCATCTCTCAGAGTTTGTGAAGAATGGAGACAATTGCATTTCCTCACAGAAACTATAAAGAATTTAAAGAGTAGAATCAATATCGTGAGAGGAACTTCTCCATGTACATATCCAGCTGAATTCCCAGCAATATTAAAGGGAAATATTTGTGTTGAACTCCCTGCCTAGGGCTTTAAATTGCTGTATACTATCATGCATTACGGCCTGTATTAATTATCTAATTGAGACATTTATATGGTCATCAGGCAAGTGGGGACCTGGAGAGAAATCCCTAATTAAGACTTTGGAGTTTGATAAGAGGCTGCTACTGCGCGGTGATAAAACACTATTTTTGTCTTATCTTATGAATGTGTCAGGGCAGATTATGTTAAATGCTACCTACATGCATAATCAGATGACATATCTCTGGCAAGGCCCGCAGATAACAGTCTGCAAATGCACATTTATTATTTTACAGTTCAGACTGTTAAAAGGAGAACAAAACTTGTAGATCCAAAAGTACAGCCAGTCCCCGGCGTGTCACGCCACGGGTGTTTCCCTTGGGGTTTGGGGACAGCGTTTGGGGTGTGATGAGAGGCAGAGCAGCTGGAAGCCAGCACCTGGAGCCATCCTGTTGGCTCTGTACTGCTGAACCCTCCAGGCACTCCTTTCCTGCTCCCTGACACGCCTGGTGTGGGTAGGTGGATTCCAGACATCGGAAATTCAATTACTCCGGGGGAATCCCTGTCCGAGTGCTCCGCTCAGCCTCCATTCCTTCCCAGAGAGAGGGGGCAGGGCGGGGATCCGGCCAGTCAACGCTCCACATCTCATTTCATTCAGAATGCACTCCCCGTTTCTTGGCATTATGAGTTTGTTGTGAATGCTGAACATGTAATGCAAAAATACCAGCAGGGAAGATTTTTTTTTTTTTTTCTTGACAAGTTCTCTGGGAAAATTCAGAGCTGCTCTATTTTTTGCACGCAGCCTCCCCATCCTTCTTTTCTCTCATCTGCAGAGTTGACTCAAACAATAGCATTCGCTTCAGGATCTCTTTCCTCATTAGGTGCTTTGAGATCTCCAGGAGGATGGTCAGCTCTACCACCAAAGCAAAAGAAAGCAAATTCAGAGAACAAAACATACATGACAATTGCTTTTAACATTTTTCCTCTTGCCATCATCCAACAGTGCTGAGATCAGTGGCAAATCTCCTGCCATATCTTCCATTGTTGGAGCCTCACTCCAACAATGGAAGGAACTGTTTACAGGGTTTATTTATATGTATATATTCATATAAATAAATATATAATATGTATATGCATTATACAACTATACATTTATACACACACCCACTAAATTTAACACTGCAATTATAATTTGGGATTATTCAAAGCCTACGTTTTAAAACTTCCACGACCTTCTACCTGGATAATATCTTTTTTCATTTTCTGCTATTTACAGGCGTGCATAATACAAACTGACAAGTGCTAGAGCTGCGGAAAAGAGGCGAGAAACAAGGACCAAAGGTCCTTGCTAAGCAGCAGGATGAAAGATGGCTTAGTGCAATTTTGCAGAAGGATTCAGTTTTACAGATTTCCAAACAAGAAATGTGGATATTAATGCAGGTTTGCAAAGAGCAAACTCAATAACAGTCCTAGTCAATTAAAAGTACATAAAGTATTAATGTGTTGTGCCCTGGTTTGTGTTTAAGGGGCTATGGAGACTAATGTTTAAATCCCAGGAGAAAAATCCCACTCCTGTGCTCAAACCCCATATTTGGAGCTGTCATCCATTACCAAACATCACTTCATTAATATGCAAAAGGTTTCTACATGTTTCCCAAAGCATTGATTAGGTTTGGGGATTTAGGAGAGCTGGGTCTAACCAGCCTCTGTCTCCCAGAGGCTCAGAGAGAGCTCAGCTCTGTCCTCTCAGCTCCGTGTCTCCTCCTCCCTGTGCAAGCAGGGGCTGCAGGGCTGGGAGGTGGCGTCAGGATAAATCCGTCAGATTCCAAAGGACTGGATGCTGCTGTAACGAGGATCACTGAGGACTGGAGCTCCTGATGTGCTCCAGGTCCACAGCTCTGTCCCCTGGGAGCTTGGGAAAAATGGAAGATTAATTGGAAGCACCACAGAAGAATAGCTGCTCCAAAGCTGCACACACCTGGCTGAGGTGTAAGCCAGGAGCTCTCCCAGAGTGATGGCCCAGGCATGGAAAAGCTCTGGCCACAACAACTGGCACGTATCTAATTTCCAGCTTAGAAGGAAAAGAAGAAAATCAACCACTTGTGAAAACTTTATAACCCCTCTGCTTCTTGTTTAACCTGATCACTGCATGTCTAAATAGGTGATGGAATGAACACGACCCAACGAAGCCTCTGGGGGTTTGATTAATGGAGTGCCCCAAAGTAAAACAGTCATTCTGAAAAGCTGAGGAGAAATGCAAACTTTTAATAACATTTTCAAATTATTTAATCATACAATCAGGCCTGACCTTGTTCAATATGAAACTTCATTACAGCCTGGAATGTTAATATGGAGTTCCAAAAGCATCATAAATTGCTGGTTTCTTCAATGATGCATGGGCCTGTCCTGCTGTGGCCAACTGCAATTTTAATATTTTCTTAAGAAATGAAGAAATGAAGAATTAGCAAATAATGGCATGATCCTGAAATTACTGTTCTAGGGATCGCAGTTTATTAATTGGCTGAAGAGGATAAAGACATTACTCACTTCCATAGATAAATGATATAGCCAGTCCCTTTTTTGGGGGGGGGCGGGGGGGAAACCCTAAATGCTTATTTTTGAATAGATCCATTAATAATCAATTCAACTGACCTAGCTTTCTGCAACATGGCAGCTCTGACAGTCAATGAAGGAATTACAACGTGTAACTGGCAATTTTACCATCAGAAACATTATTGTGTATACAACTGGTACCTTGTAACAACTTAAAAATGGTATTCACTGTTTGAAAGGACAAAATAAAACCACCTGCAATATTGACTGACAGAGATCCTTATGTGGTGCTTATTATTTAACAACAGAACAAGAAAATTGAGTGGACATTTTAAATGGCTTGAAAAATCAGGGAAACGGAGAGGCCACTGCACTTTCAGCTCAAAAATACATTTTGTAAATGACCTGCAATAACTGTTTGTTTGGAATTAAGAAGATTATTGCTAGAATCTTGGTGGTCTTCAGGAACAGTCCAGTTCAGTCCTCCAGTTTGATGGTTCTGTAGATTTCAATAGGACTGGATTGAAATATAATGTTCTTTGATTAATCACTTATCAAAGCATCATCAAAAACTGCTGGGGTTGTGCAGTGGGTCCGACACTGGCCCAGGAAACCTTTCCCTTCATCTATTAACACACCTGTCTTTGCTGAGGTCTGAGGGTCCCCGTTCTTCAGGGTATTCCAAAGATGAGCTGTTTGCTGTCAGCACTGAAAAACAACAGCACAGGCCTGGAAATAAAGCCAATCAAACATTCTGCAGCAATTAAAAAATAAAATTGCATTTTGTAGTATGATTTTCATATAATGAACAGCATGGAAATGTGGAGATTCAAGCAGCTCGAATGCTCAATTCATTCAAGTTCAATTATCATTATGCCCAGCACTATGAACTTTCCCACTGTCCCCTTCCCCCCACCTAAATCTCTGTTTGTAACCTCTTCTGCATTCTTTTAAATCTGTATCAGGTTCATTCTAAAAGCATTTAATGCAAATAAAACACACACAAGACAGTTCAGCTTTTTTTCTGTGATGCTCATCCAAGGCTTTACATGCCAAGAGGCAGAAATACTGAACAATATTGTGCAGAAATCTATAATTTCCTCTACAATAACCTCAGCTTGCTTTTTTTTTTTTTTTTTTAATTTCTTCTGGCCATGAGACAACGTCAGGAGTTTTCATGGGCAACCCACTGCCCAGAACTAATTGGTTGGAAAGCACAGTAAGAGAAGAATTTCATTGTTTTCAACCACAATATTAAACAACTACTTAGCAAAGGGAGAGAATAATGGAGAATAATTATTAACTGAAGAAAATATTCAGAACACATGGTGAAACAAACAATTAGGCCCAATTGTGGCAGTTCTGTGAATGTTTTACGCTGCCTGTAATGAACTCCCGTTTGAAAGCTCAGTTTTACACTGGGCAATGGTTCAAAACCCAGAGACACATCAGTCCCAGGCAGGAGCTCAGAGAGAAGTGCCAGACTGTAACTGACTGACAGCACTTCCCACTGCAATCTGGGGCTGTCTTCGAGAACTTCTACTCAGCTCTGCTTCAAATCAGACTTCATTTAACTAAGGAATTCTAGCAAGGTCACAAAGCAAGAGAGGCTGCCTGCAGACACCAGCGATCCCTTAGTCTGTTGTACAATCACACATGGGGGATTTACAGAGCAGAAATGCCAGATACCTTCTGTGGCAACAACCTCATCAGACAGGACTGCCACAAAATCCAAAATGTTGAATTTGCAGCTACTGAGCCATGGCACAGTCTGTTTGTAAAGTCCACTGCTCGACAGTGTGACTGCGCACTCGCGTTGATCTTGGAGCAAAAATATAACTGGGAGAACTAATAGAAGGGAAAATACAACTGGACAGTGCACTGGCAATTACAGAGCTGAGAATTAAAGCTACAGAGGAAAAAAAAATGTGTTTTGGTGATGAAAGTCATCTCTAGAGTTACAATTAAGATGAAATTTATTGCCTCTGCTTAACATCTGTTTTATATTTATTCATTTTGATAAAAAATTATATCCTGGATCCAAAGCTTCAGCTTCCAAAGTTGCAGAATGAATGTTAATTAAATATTTGATATAAAGTCTTTTAAAAACCCACAAAAATTACTCAGTTTACTTAAAATAGGACCCAGCAAAATACAAAGTGTGGTATCAGATCCCATAATGAAGTCTTTCAGCTCCCTTGAACTCCCTGCATTTAATGTGATACATAAAGGACTAACTTTTATATTTGTTTCCCTCTGGTATAAACAGACTGTGTAATGAGCTGCTGTGTGATAGGAGCTGAATGTCACTCAGAAGGCAACACATCCCCAGCACACTGGTGGCTTTGCCCCTCTTAATCTTCACCTTATATCTGAGATGTTCTTTCCCTTTTTCATGGATGCTCATTATGTATCTGTTACTCATCCACTTTGCTGGATTCGAATAAGCATGGACTTCTAGATATGACATAATCTAGCAAAAACTACTGGAGGAGTGAATATTATTTGCTGAAAAGCCTCATGCTCCTGAACAGCTTGTCAGTCTGCTCGCTCCTCAGAGGTCTGTTTCCCCATTAGTGCACATTTCCCCAGCTGAAGATTTAAGGGGGTTTTTTTTTCCCACTGTCACAATAAAAAAAGAGGAAAACGAAGCAGGTGGTGTCTTTCTAAAGTCCAAGTGTTTTTAATGATTGTTCTCTATTTCTTCAAGTGCAGAAATTTCAATTCTGATTAAAATGAAAAAATGACAAGCCATTACAGACAGACCTCCATTCTCCAAAGGCTCCCCTCTGAATACACAATATGTTTTCCTATATAATGCATGCACCATATTTCAATATTAATTATAGGAAGGTCTCTTTGGGGTCACATGCTAATTATATCTATTTAGAATTTATCATGCTACTTCCAATATAATGTGCTGTCATTGTGTCCTGTTGTTTTTCCTTGCCTGAGGCAGAAGGAAGCTACAATAAACCTGAAAATACTGGCAAGAAATGTTCATTTTAAAACATATGGGGTGAAAGCTGCACTAAGGGCCCTGCCCAGTGCTCATTGAAATCAGCAGGAATCGTTATGTTAACCTCAAGGGAAAATTATTTGAACCTGTTAAATGTGTACAGTTCTATCTGAGGGGCTCTGTGCATCTCTCAGTGTAATGAAATGGTTGTGCCACAACCGACTGTAAATCACCAGGGAAGCATCCAGCATCGTGCCAGGGAGGATGTGCACAGAGAGGTTTGAGTTCTCCTGATTCTGAGGGGGTTAGACTGGTACTAAATGGCCACAAGATAAAGAAGAATCAAAGCCTCTGTTCCAAATCATCTCGAGGGTGTTTGATATGTTCATCTCTAGCATTGTGTGATCACTGGGTCCATGCAGGAGGCAGTGACAGTAGGGGTTTGTTAACTAACCACTGTATTACAGTCCTGGATTCAAATACCTCACATTTTAAAAATTCTGCCTCATTACAAGCACTAAAATATCAGCACATTTGCTGATAAACACTTATTGTGTTTATAATTTCCTTTTATAATGACTGGTATAATTCTGGCTGCATTTATCAACCCAAAGCATCTTCTCTGTGTGAAGAACCCTCAAAGTTCCCTGCACAAATCACAATGAAAGTTAAATGGTGCCTCCTTTATGCCACCACCTTATGAGCACAGAGCCAAATTTCCAGCAGACAGCCTTGCCACCTATGTACAATTATTAATGCTGGAGATTTGCATCTGCTTTCAAGAAACAGGCGCCTGCAGGATTGAACATGGATAACACAGAAAAATCCAGGCACCAAAGATAAGCATCTTGTCCTAAATTATGCCTCTCGTGTTTCCTAGCCTTCTGAATTGTTAGTACCACATTACCAGGCAGCAACGACACAAATCAGACAGTCAGTGACTCAACAGGCAGGAGATTACCTCATCCAAATTTCCACGCATCCCTTCAACCCAGTTGCTGCCAATGTTGGTCCTTTTACCTTCTGTGCCTTTCTGTGTCTGTGAGGACATTTCTAAACACACCTCTCAGTATATTTGTGGTGCCTGTAAGTAGCCTGACTCCCAGAAATAAGACTCACAAGATACAAACATGAAATGACAGTTACTCGTCTGTATCTCACCGTGGTTATCTTTTTTTTTTTTTAGTCTCTAATGAGATGTTTTCAGAATAAGAAAAATGGTAACGTCCAGCCCACTAACTGTGTATTTTTTTATTGATAGGTCTCAGCACAGAGCAAACCGATATTCAAGGGGAGAAAATGAATTATCTGGAGCCAAATGTAATTTTGTTTTGGTAGGCCAGCAATCAATAGAAGAAATGCACAGTCATTTCAGTAATTGCCACAGCTTCATGACAAACACTTCCTAGAAACTCCTGGCTAGGTGATCTCGGCATCCAGTGTTACTGAGGTGTATCTTTAATGCAGGTTAGCTCAGATGTTCAGAGGCACATGCAAGTTATGCAAGCATGTGTGCTACTTAATTTTCATAGCCAAGGTCATGAGTCAGATTGTCTCATGTTGTGTGAAAACCTTGTGGTGGAAAATGAAGCTTAAGAGTGAGAATTTCACTTCACCTACCTGCAGAACAGGTAGCAAAGCCCATTAAGTTGGTAAAACCACATATGAGGATCTGAGGCCAGTTCTCCCAAGGTCTAAAGGCACAAGCCCACCTTCCACATGGATCCCTGTCACAATTAGCTGTGCCTCGTGAGGCTGCCGGGGCAGCTGTAAATCCTGCTCTGAAAACTGCTGAGCAAAACTGAGCTCCCCTCGGGGTCTGCTGCTGCTCCCTCACCTTCTGCTCTGCTGCTCAGCCTGGGGGACTCTGTTCAGCACAGAACACTGGAGAGGAGATGCAGCATTCCCACCTGTACATGGAGGAAGAGATGTTGTTACTGCAGTAATCATCTGGAATTGGGCTGCCAAATACGTCAGTCCCCAACTGAGCTTCCAAAGGTGGGGTTGGCTGGGCTGGGTCCTGTGGCAGCAGCTCAGGGTGTACAGATGTGTTTACATTTGCAGTCTCTGATGAGGTGAGGGGGAATTCGGGCTCGGGAATGCTGGGGGAGAGATGGAATGGCAGCAAGATTCTTCACAGCTCCAAATTGTGAACGATGTGGCTGATAGAGTAAGAACTGATCACAGGTTTTAGCTGGGGTCCTCCGAAGTGTTTGGACTCTTCTGGAAGACTGGATACTGCCCTGCTTGTGGAGTTCATGGCATTTTGAGGGGCTTTTGAAGCTCTTGGGGACCTGATATTAGTCTATTTTTAAAATGCCTCCAAGGAAACAAAGAGCAGTGGAATCACCAGTTGTGAGGGGGATTACAGAAGAAAAAAAGTAAAAGGCATATTTTGCAAATGTATATGACTTATTAATCTATTTTCTCTGAATTTTCCACAAGAAATGAAATCCTGCTTTACTGAAATACTTTGGGATTTTTTCCCAGTGGCCATTTGTCTCAGAGTTTTCAGTTATGCAGATCAGACACTCGGGAAACAGGAGAACATCTTCATTTCCCTTTTTGTTCTGAAACAAGAAATGTTCTTTATAGCATCTGAGGGAACCTCCAAAGTATGAAAGAGACTTTAAATTATAATTTCTCCTTCAAAGAAAAGCTATTCTTTTGTATACAGGGAAAAAAGGAAAACAAAACAACAAAACATTTGAAGAGTGTTCAATCAAAACAAACTTAGCCTTGAGTGTTGTTACGAGAAAAGAAATTTCTTCTGCCAGAAATCTTTCCTACAGGTAATGCTGTCTTTAAGCATCCTTTTTCAAATGTAACAGAAAGTAAAGAGTAAGGTTCCTACTTGTAGCATAAGTAGAAAATCTTGGAAGAAGAAAGGGAATAAAATATTTTACACATGTTTTTGCAGGGTAGGAAATGGAAAGGATAACCTAATTCTGGTTGGAAAAAAACCCAGCCCAGTCATAATTGTACATTAAAGAAACATTGTCGTGTACCCGTCCCTACAGGAGCAACGTGCCTGTGGTTGGTCAGACCCAAAGAAAAGACACTGAGTTCATTAATTTGAGGTGAGAGTGAGAATGCCTACAAAGGAGCAGACAAAATTGCTCCCAAACCTGCTGCTGTGGAGATGCAAGTTCAGGGTTACAGACAATTCCTGGGAAAGGAGGAGTGGTTGTTTCACAGGGACGAGGGGTAAATGCATCCAGGATGCTCAGGTTTGTTTCTTGTTACAGTTGTCTCAGTCTATAGTGGTGATTTTACTTGGCACAGGCACCTGAAGTGTTCATGGTAAAACCTTCCTTCAGCCCAATCTGACACACAGCACCTTCACTGAACGGCTCTGTCTCCTGCAGCCGGGACGTGCTGCACTCAGCAGCCAGAGGGATCCTCTGGAACCTCTCCAGTTCACATCCCTGCCTTGCCACAATCTAATCCTGGGTTCTAGCACAGCAATTGTGGCCTCACCTCTGCCATCTCTCCCACACTGACCTGATCTTCCTGCTAACCTCCACATTTACTCATTCCGACTGCACACACGAAATAGATAACAAAATGTACCAAGTGTCCAAGCAGACTTGTGCCTGCAACTCTGTGGCTGCAATGACTGTGTTTAAGCTGAAACGCAGCTCTGTTCTGCAAAGCCTACAGCTTTATGTTGTTTTCTCAGCCCATTCTTAACCGAGGTTCCTCATTTTACGCTGTGACCACACACCACGTTTGTTCTCGCTAATTAAACAGCACGACTAAAATGTGTATTGCAAATATAATAATCTGGCTGTTCTTTCCTGAGATGGGTGTTCTGTGTACCAAGGGATGTTAAATTAAAAAAACCAAATCAAATTCAGTTGTGTTTGGCCACATGTAGCCACATTAGCTCAAAAAAAAACCAAATAATGATTGATTAGCACTTAGGTTTCCAAAGTTTTTGTGATCTTCCATTTCTCTGCCCCCCTGCTACTGAGTTTGAATTGCTTCCCTACAAGCCTGTGCATAGCAAAGCACAAGCAAATATTTTCAGAATCCATCTCTCACCCTCAGGATCCACACTTGATTTTGATATAAAATGTTATTAACTTTAGCTCCCAGTACAAAAGGTCTTGATCAATAATTGTTTCTACCTGTCTATCTTATTTCTGTGTATTTTCTAGGACACTTTTGGGCTGCTGCCAATACATTTTGGTTTGTAAGCACATAACAGTGTATCACACACCTCAAATCTATGTGGGTTTATCTTATCTTTTCATTAGGCAGAAGATGGGGTTTTTTATCTACATAGATTAGATTAGTTTAAGGTCACCCTGAGAGAAGAGAAGAGAAGAGAAGAGAAGAGAAGAGAAGAGATGAGATGAGATAAAGGATAAAGCAAGGGAGAAATAATAAGGGTAATGCAAGCTGTTAGAAAATGGAACATATATATCCTAATGTAAATCATCCTGTATCACAACTAGCCACCTCTTCAAATCATTCTTACTGATTTTTCAAATCTAGGAATACAAGAAGCAAAAGTAGACAGCCTTAAAGGGGATCCTGTGAACACCTGCCCACCCTCTGTCTCTTGACAGTTCTCCAAAGACACATTGACACCACTTGGCCATAATATTCAAAAGATCATGTAGTACAGCCAGAAGATCCTTAATAGCTGGTTAAATTAATTAAATAAATATTTAATTTTATACCTGATCAGTGTTTAATTCCTGGAGAAGCAAAACCACTGCAGGTTATTGTCTTTTTTCTCTTTATTGACCGCAGTGGAAACAACACAGAGTCACAGAAACCGAGTTTCTGGTCTTGTAAGGTAGTACATAAGCATACAAAAATAACTAAAAGGGGGGTGGAAATTCACTTATTCTGTCAATAATTCAGTCCCCAAAGATGGTAAAATCAGCAGAAAATAAGCAGTCTGGCATATTCAGCTGCTCCATATCTCACCCTTTCATTCAACTCAAAAATAAAACTTTCTTGCTGCATTCTTTACTTGTTAAAAATCCTGAACTCGAGAAATATTCACCACCCATGGTGATACCACCAGGTGCCAACTCACCCCAGGGTGCATATTTACCAAGAGCTGTGATAAGAAAAACATAACTTCCTGCAGCACTACTGTGAATATATTTTAAAACCACTCTCCTTTGGTAGTGGAGGAAGAGTTGTGAGCAAGCAACCACAGGTAAAGAAAGCAGGAGCCCCTCTGCCACCTGCACAGCTTTAAACTTCCACCTTGAAAGAGCTGGACAGGAACTCCACAATAGGATAAATCACACACAACAGACCAAACATTTTTTAACTCAATAAAATCTTATTTCCTGGTACATGGTACTTTTGCCATAGCTCCATTTTAGCTAATTTCTGGGTGAATTACCTTCGCCTGGTGATCTGCATTTGAACATTAGTGAAACATTAAAAATTCTTCAGGGTAAAATAAAAATCAAAGGATTTTTTGAATGTTTGGAAAACAGTATGGAAAAAAGAGGAAGTGGTACAGAAGAAAGAGCATCGTGCCTGGAGGTAGCAGGGGAGGTAACTCCTCTCCTCTCTGTTCTGTTGATAAGGGAACTCTCTCCCTCTCAGTGTTCACTCTCCTCATTTAACATTCGAGGCAACTTTCTGAGACAAAACATTACATGAGTCTTTGAACTCTTCATTGTTGAGAGTCAGTCTCTGACTCACCAGAAAGGGCAAAGAGCTTCCTTATAAAAATGTTGCTACCAAGACACAAATATCATCAGTTGGCTAATTGGGTGGGAGGGGTGAAGGGAGCAGAAACCCTGCATTGGGATTAGACCACGTCTGTTCACAGGGATGGAATCCACTTCTGTAGCCAGAGTCATTCACGGCCTCGGGGAATTTCCAACCTGTAACCTCCGACTCAAGCTTCAGTGGATTTAATTGGAGCACAGCCCTAAACAATCACCTGGCACTGAGATGTTTTTACAACCGTGTATATTTAAGACCCTTATGCTTGACTCGTTATATTTAAGAGAAGTTCTGGAAAGTGCATGATTTCTATTAGATTTTCCCTTCTCATGATCTACATTGTTTCACAAGATCTGCGCTAAAGATGGAATTTTGGAGGCAGAGCGAGTGGGAGGCTGTGAATAGTTTATTCAAAAAAAACGTTAATTAGAACTGAAATTATTCACCATTTTGAGTCAAGCCTGGAAAATAACTTGGGCTGATTAAAGAAAAAAGAAGAAAAGTGGGACATGGGTGACCATTCACAAAACTTGCAATCAGAGATTTCTGCATCCCTACCTTGTCTCAGGGACTGTGACATTCATCTCACACAGGGACATGTGGGTTCAACTGTTCCTTCTGCTGGCTTCAGAGCCGGATCTGGGGAATGCAGCCTCCCATTTCCAGGTGAATGCTGACATCATCAGCAATGAAGATTCATATCTCTTATGAATAGAAAGAAAAAAATGGGTATTTTGAAATATTTAACTGGTTGGTCTGAAACAAATTAACAATTCCAAATTTGTTTGTTTGTTTGTTTTTTTCTTTTCAAGCGGAACAAATTCGCTCCCTCCTCTCCCTTAAATTTACCTTCCTTTCCAGGGTGATTCTCCTAATTCCAACAAATGTACTTCTCACTGTGGTCTTGACAGGAATTCGTCTCACCTTACTTCAGGTCCCTATAATAGACCAAACACCTTTGAGTTTAATCCTCCCGAGATCACTTACTCATCTAAGCTTTCCCATGTATCTGCTGCCCAAAAGGTGAGCCCCATGTAGGGGCTTTACTTCCCCCAGCAGACTGCCAGGGGTGATGAGCAGGGGCTGCATTTCCATGTCAGTGCTCTCTATTTGGCGATGTGAATCCCATCCCTGATGCAGCCCTTTTTCCCCACCTCAGACTTCTATTAAAAGCAAGCATAAAGCCCTTTCATAATCCTCTATCTTTGCTCTGATACCAAGATACTTTAGGAAACAGACAAATTGGTAACCAGTTATTCTAGCTGTCCTTTTCATTCCATAAATGCAAATTAAAAATACTTATCTGCTGTATAAAGACTTGGCATGTTTAAATAACTATTATCCTTTAAATATATTCCAGTGATGTAGGAATCATTATTCTAACAGATAGAATAGGCATTAAATCCACAGGGGAGTCATTATAAGATGGCTATTTCTCTCTGTTTGACCGAAGCAGCAGTTGTAATGTATTTATTCAGGATTTAGCAAATGGAATTCAATTAGAACTGAAATGGTGTTAAATTGAGTAATTCCTATTGTATTTGTCTGACAGCAGGAGTGGCATGACCTGGAAAGTTAAAAGGAGCAACATTCAGCCAGGATCTCTGTGGGCTGGAGCACTTGTTGACAGGATGTCACTGAACAGGGATCTATCCTGCTTAACTCCTTAATCACCTGCTTAACACCTGTAATAAAAAATAAGGACCAACAAACATCTATGGACGTTATGTGATAAAGTCCCACCTCAATAGAAATAATCTCATTTATTCACAGTGGCTGAAACAGAGCTTAATATTCATTGTATTACAGTTGTGTTTGAATCAAGTGTTCAGATATAATTCAATTCTAGGCAAGGAGAAAGAATTCAGTGTTATACAGTACCTTGCTTCTCTGGGAGAGTTTTTATTTAGGGGCAATGTGATTTTAAGGTATGCAGCAAAACACTGTCTTTTTTTTTTTTTAACATAGTATGAAGGCATAAATATTTTACACATTATTTAAGGTGTGCATCTGCACATGTAAAATGTAGAAAGCTACAAGGACACGTGGGATGAGTACGGATGAAGAAGGTCAGACACGGAATATTCTGTATATAAAGAGATTGTGACGGGGCATTGCTCAATGTCATAAACCAAGGCAGGGATGTGCCCTCCCTATTTTTGTAAAACCTCTTTGACAGGAACAGATGGGGCTGGGGTGGTGTTTCCTGTGATTATCCATGGGGAGTGCAGCCTGATGCCGTGGAGCACCAGGCACTGCTGCTCATCGATAAAGGTGCATCCGCTGCCGCATTTGCTGGGCTGTCCCTCACGTTGAGCATCTCTCACTCACACACACAAAAACCAGTCTGGGGGTGACATCTGGCACATGCTGAACGTAGAGGAAAACAGAGAAAAATTGCATGAGAATGGCCTTGTAAATTTAAGAGCCGTGTTAAGGAAAATGCCCTGCTAAGAACACGCTCAGGTACTTCAGCCACTGCCTCAGATCTTCCACAGTCAGACATTAAAACAGGGATCAGGGTAAAGGACTTTGCACAGTGTGGATATAAATATTTTTTTTTTTCAATAGTGGCAAGCAAAACAGTCCTCTTGTTTCAGTCCTGAAACACAGAATGTGACCTCAGATGATGCAAAGAATTATATTTTATTTTTCTACTATTTCTATGGTTCGGATCTTTCCAGCTCTAAGCATCTACATGACTTTACTCCCATTAGTATTCCCACCAGTTGCCAAATCTCTAATTCAACAAAATACTAAAGCTCCTGCTTAAAGCTGAGCATGTGCTTTGCTGCTGGTGGCTGAAAGGGCCTGGGATGTGAGTTAGACTAAAAGGAAATAAAACGTCAGGCGAATCCTCACCCACACCCGCCGTGATCCTGACGAAAGGGTTCTGCTGTAATTAGCATGCAAGGAACGGATTTTCACAGGAACAGAAGTTGCTCAATCAGGTCAATAGAATTCACAGTTGAATAAAGCTAGATTTTGTTTGTTCTTTTCAAAATGTAGATGTGATTGGTGGTACTAAAAGGCATTTCTGAGAGCATTTTGGTGAGCAATTTGTAGGGGACCAAATCCAAAGCTCCTATTGCAGAAAATGGGTCTGTTGTGTCTAATTTAATATATTTGCAATGACTCTGAACCAAAAATTGCTTCTGATGAGTACACACTAAATATCTATGATTAAATACGGAAGTATATCATTAAGTATAACATTTCTAAAAAGCATTTTACAACTTCAACCTCAATTCGCTGAAAATGCATCCATGTGATTTTAATATATAAAGAATTATACTGTTTAGGAGGAAGAATTATGCCTTTAGCTGCTCTCTAAAATATTCAGATGTTCAGAAAAGGAGGCAAACATATGATAAAAATCCCACTGGACACCACAGTCCCCTTTGGAGCACTGGAAAGCAGATGGTGTCTTTAAAAAACATGACAAGATCGGTCTTACAAAAAACCAGATGCTATATCCATTTTCCAAGAAAGATCACTGGCAACTACTAAGTTCACACAATAAACTTCTGCTGACTCAAGAAACATATTAAAGAGTTTAGAATAAAGAAAATTATCTAGAATATTTCAAGAGAGAAATAACCTGAGGCTCAATAAAATTATTTTTTTTCCCACAACAATTATCACCTTCACATCAATCCAGAACTATTTCCAAGATGAAAGAAGAAACTAGAAAAGCCCAAGGAGGTGAAAACACCGCTTAGAAATTTGGGAAAAGAAAACAATACTGTCCTAAAATCCTTAAATTAAAGACAAATCTGGAAGAATAGAAGACAAAACACTGAAAAGCATTAAGAGATGCAAATTTGGTTACATAAATAGAGTTCAGTTATTTCTAAGTCCGTAAGTTTAGGAACACAGAGCATTTTCCAGGAGAGCTGCTGGCCCCTGTGCATGGCAATCACTCCTGATTTAGAAACATTTACCTGTTTGTAAAATGTTGTGTATGACTCCACATGGAAAGAACAGAACTAATATTATATTATATTATTTATATTGATAGATTTAAGATCTAAATCCCTTTTTTTCCCCAATATATACTGAAAAATTAAACCTGCCTTTTTTTTTTACTTTGAGGAATGTATCAGTCTGTGTGGACTTCACTAAAGCAAAAAAAAGCTCACAAAATCAAATTCTATAATTAGATGTTGAAAGGGAGAGTAAATTATGAGAGCCAATATAATGTAAGTTTTAAAGACATAAAAGACATTTCTACACTTCTATTTATACATTCAGAAGGAGGGAAACCATGACTGTCAAAGTCATCTGATCCCAGCAGGGATGGATTTTCATTTGTTGTTTCCACGTGCAGCCCTGGGTCCTTGGCCAGTTGTGTTGTTGCAGGGGATGAACAGTCCTGAAAAAAGTGAGATATGGGCACAACACAGAAAATCCCCTGAGCAAAACACTCCACTCACACTGAGTGGTGCAGATCCATTAATTCTGACACAGTAATTACAATATCTGTAATTGAAAAAACATCCAAGTTCTTACCTGTAAAGACCCAAATGTTCTGATGTGTCACAGGTGGGGCTGTCCTGCTCTTTGTCACTGAGATTCAGTCAATATCTGAAAGCAACGCTCCCGGTGGGAAAATGGGATGCAGCCCCTTTGGGGGTGGGACATAGGGAGCACAATCCACTGCTGGATGTTGCTGCTGTCCATGGAATGAGTCTCAATCTGGGTACCATTTTTTGGGGTTTTGCAGGTAGATTTCTACAAACAGATCTCGAGCCCAAGCACACAAGGAAAAGGAAGTTCTATGACAAAAATTTCTTTTAATGCGACCTCAAGGAATTTATAACTGCTATAGGAGGATAAAAATAACAACAATAGAATGTTTACAGAGGATTTGTAAAAGAAAAACTCCTAATGTGTGTGAAGTGCTCAGATATTCCAGGAGCATAGGGATGAACATTTAAAACAGGTATTTTTCAGGGCCATGGGCAGTTCATACAAACACAAACCAATAAAAGGAAAAAAACCACAGAAGAAAAAAGAATGGACTTTTCACAGAAGCTTCCTGACTGCCACATTACAGTCCTGCAAAAGTAATTTAAACTGAAAATCATTTCCATTGTGAACCTTTCACAGGGCTCAGTTTTGCTCTTTCATAACAATTCTGCATTTGGCTCATCTTCCCCTCCCTTCTTTCTTCTAAATCACAGTCAAACTTAGACAATATAAGTTGAAAATAGAGAGATAAAGACTTTCTGCTACATTTTTCTCATTCAGGTTAGAGGATAATTCTGTTTACTTGGTTCAGGTAATATTCCAGTTGTATTGCAAGCTGCCGCTGACGAATGAAAAATTGATTTTTCTTCTTCTAAAGTATAGCCTACATGAGCACCTATAATCTTTATGCATTTACAGTGATTTTAAAAAGAGCCAAATAGTACATAAGTGTGTTAAAATCATAAAATGTTCTCCAGGCAGTGCTGTCTTTGGGCTCCTTCAAGCTGTAATGTCTGCAGGTACAGAACCCAAATGCAGGCTCACACATAGGGGTGGGTGCTGCTCTGCTGGAGCTGCTGACAGGGGTGGGAGGGATGCAAACTTCCCAGCTGTGCTCCTGGACACGCACTGCCAGCTGTAGCACAGCTGCTCCAGGCACCCAGAGCTGATGGAAGCACGAGGATGGGCACCTGGGGGGTGTCACTGTTCATGTTTGTGGCTGCTGTAGTCCCTGTTAGTGCTTTTCTCAAAAGCAGAGGACAGGGCAGACACTGCTGCACATTGAATCAGCTCAGACCCTCGGATGGGAGATGGATTTTTCCTTTCCCAGAGAGCAGTGGCTTTCAGATCTGTTAATTTAGGCTTTTTCACCTGTTAGATCTGAATTTTCCCATTTAAAGAGTTCACCAGAATGAGGTTTCAGAGATTCAGAGCCAAGTGTGTGAGGTGATGAGAAAGAAGTGCTAGATCTTTCCTTTTACCTCATTGCTTCCCAGTCAAGTGAGTTTCAAATCCAGCTTATTAAAACTTGAGTCATGAAAATTACTGACTCTTCGCAAACACAGAGCTCTGAGTTAACTTTTTATTCGAATGTCACGAAGATACTATTTATCAACTTAATTAAGGTGTAGAGAACATCAGACTCTCATTTTTCTTCTTAGCAAGCAGGTTAAAGAATGTTAAAAATCATATTAACACAATTGGAAAATATGCCATAGTAAAATCTGGCAGTGGCGGGGCTGTTCCGTGTGTGAGGAGCCTGAATGCATTTAAAAGCTGTTTCCCACGTGGGGCTGTCACTTTGCTCCCCGATGTGTCACAGCCTGAACAACAACAGGGTTCTTCAGCTGGCTTTGCATCTTGTCGTGGCATCGACACCACTGCAGCCCTTGTTCTGCTGGGCAAGGAAAAATGGCACAGCCTGGGACAGAGGGGCACGTGGAGCCCATCAAACGCTTTTGGATTTGTCCCTACAGGCAAACTGACCCCTGGAACCACCCTGGTGTAACTGGAGTTAGAGCTCTACAACTCCTCACGTGGAGAATCTCCCTCTGCACTCAAAGTGCCCTTCCTTTGTCAGGCCTCTGTGGCTCTGGAAGGTGCAATGGGACCCACAAAGTTACATGGAGGAATTTCCTTGTGTAGACAAGTCCTTACATAATGCCAGCCTCGTTTGCTTCCCAATCAAATGTAACAGCTTTAAAGCTATCATCGATTCATTTGCTTGTTTGGCATTTATCTTCCTTTTGATGCTGATACTGCCTGACACATTATTCAGTCAGTTGTTAGATAGAACAATTATTCCCCTTAACTGCTATTAGAAATGCCATCTATTTCCTTTTGTTAATTCCTCTGCCTCCAAGTTATTAACTCTCCAATCAACTGCTGTTGTAACTACTGCACATTTCACTGCTGAATGATCTGTATTTGCACCAAACATAAAAGGCAAACCCTCACTCTCCTTCCAGAGGCCAATCCTCTTCCCACAGCTCAGGATTCTTTCCATCTTTTCCTTATTCCATGCCCACAGCCTAAAAAATTTAAATAATTTTGTATTATATTATCAGAGAGCTTGTTTTTGAGGTTTTTTTCTTATAGCATCAAGCACGGATCCGAATGCAGAAGAAAAACCTTCAAACTATTTAGAAAAAATTATAAGGAATTTGCTTATAAACTACCCATGAAGATGCACATTGCAGCTGGTGACACAGATTGCCTGTGGCACTGGCTTCCTTTAGTTCCCACTTATTTCAGCAAATAAATATGGTAATATAAAAATCAGGGCTTGAATGTGTAATCTCTGGACTTTGTAAGCCAGTTTTTGTTTGTGTCACTGCAGTATTTTGAATATTGTCAAAGGTGGATTCTTGAAAAAGGTGTGAGATGGTTGAGCAATCCACAAATTTTAACCACAAAGTGAATACCCTGCAAAGTAAAGCAAAAATGAATGAAAAAATTCCAAGTTTATTAAATAATTCAGAAGTTAATGTGCAGTCTTAGCTTTAGAACAAGCTTTAGAACACTGTCCCAATTTAGGGAAGGTGTCCATGTGCATCAGTTGATTTGACTGATCTGAAATATTCTCAGCAAACCCACAAAAACACCTTAATCTCACATTAAATGTCTGCTGCCCCAAAAGGCAAGTTCCTTGCTGAGCTCCCAGGGAGCAAAGCAGTTTCCTTTAGAAGCCCCTGATGGCTCAGGCTGCCCTGTCCATGGCTGGGAGGTGAAGAGGCCAAGCCACACCTGCCCAAACCTCCCCTTCACCCCAACTGAAATGTGCTGGGGAGCTCCCTGAAAGGAGCTGCTGCCTCAGGTTTGCCTGTCAAACCTTACAGCAGCGTGAGGTAATGGAGTGGAGCACAGGAAAGGAAAAAAAGTCATCCTGCAAACCCTGACGTGTTCCCCAAACATAATTTGATGGGATTTCCCAGGGAGTGCCTAACCAGCTCTGCACTCTGGGCTGATCCGTGGTGAGAGCAGCATAAACCCTGCATTAACACAAGTGACAATTCAATCTCTTCTTAAATCAGATGTCAAGAAGAAGCTTCATCATGACAATGCAAAGAGACAGTGATGGACAGCCAGGTATTTATTGAGTTTTGCTATCAAAATGTGTCTCAAAAGGTGCCTCAGTTACTCTGGGAAGGTAACTCTGCCTTTTGGGGAGCCCAGCTCTGTGTGACCTGACCTTCCCCGTCCCTAACTGGAACATTCAACATAAAGAAATGCTTTATCCACTTTACAACTTCAGCAAGGTGAGAAGTAACATCTTATGATTTGCTGTCTCCCTTGGCACTGAGGCATAGCACAAGTGCCATCCATCTCTGGCATGCAGACTGTAATATTTGCCCCAGCACAGACATAAATTCATGACCTTCTCTGTACATTAAATATCAGGAGTTCTTGAGTGTTACTGCTCTTTGTCAGAATAAAATCCTCTCCCCATGGAAAAGGGACATCGTAAATTAATATGAAAACAAAATTGCTCAGCAACTTTGCCAAACTGGGATATGGTGACCAAAAACCTGCTTCTTATGAAGAATGAAAGACAAAAGAGTAGCCCTGTTGCATTCAAAGTACTAATGTAATCAAACAATAACTGCTGCTATTAATGTGAGAACACCTTGTCAGGTGCTCTTCCAAAGCTTGTCAGAAAACCTGTGACAGGTTTTGTTGTGACTTTATTTAACACCCTAGTCACTCACTCTGTCATCATTTGCTTCTTGTTACTGTAGGTGTTCCAGCCTCTTGCACTTTGATGTTCCACAGACTCTGCCAGCAATATATTGGATTTGCCAACCAATTCTAAACTTGTCAAGTTTCCGACCGTAACTTAAACCTACTTTTCCTCCCTCAACAGCAAAACCCAAGGAAACAGAAAAAAAACTAACAAGCCCAAATTCAAACCCATCTCCAAAATGCAACCAGTGGATTCTGGGCAGCCTGGGATGAGCCCACTGCCCTGTCAGCACTCCTGCCAGCTCTCCCTTGGGACATCCTTGGGCATGAGCTGGTGGCTCACACCCTGCAGCAGCACAGGTTCATTCACAGCCTGAGGGGGGTGGACAAGGCTGGTTTGTGCAGAGAAAGCAGAGAGAGGATTTTGTCTTCCATAGTCACTGATCCCTTCCTCTCATTTTCTCCCCTTACAATGTATTTGAGCAATCTAAACAAAGCATCTCCTATACTCACTCATCAGGAGTGTACAGTTCTAGGAAAGAATTGGATTTCATTTGAAAGGTAAAAATGCCCTAGAATACACTAAAATCATCTTAGACTTGGCACTTTCTGAGTGCCATGAACTGAGCCATGTTTTGGATATTTTGGGGGGAAAAAGGTGATCTGAAAACATTCCACAGACCGCATCCTGCATTTCAGATGTAATGAAGAAAGAACAAAAAGTAGAAAAGTAATTTGTCATTTATTCTCAGGTGGAGGGCACTCAGTCCAGGACTCAGTAGGAATCCCAGGGCATACAGATAACGTGGCTTTTCTATCAGAATACCATTTCACAACTGCCTTTGTGTTAAACAGAGTAATTAGTGCATTGGGAGCCCCAGCTCAGAGGCATTTCCTGTACTGGGGGACGAGTGCCTCTATTATTGTCTCATATCTATAAAATCCAATCGCATCCAGGGCTGATGCCAACAGCTCCAGTCAGAGACCTTTCTCCTGAGGCCCCTTCTCCATTCCTTTCTCCTTGTCCAATGAAGATATTATTCCTTGGATACTAATTATACATCAGTGAGGTCTAAATTATCTTCTTTTTCTGCAAATGACAGAAAAAAATGGGCTCTGTACCCCACAATCCTGGGGGCTAATTTCCAGGAAATATTGCACCTTTTCTAACCAGCTCTTTTTTTTTTTCCAGGTGCTTCAATACTGAAGTGTTGCAACACTGTGTAAATTATAGCTTGCAAATGAGCAATGGGGACTTGCACAGTGATTTAGAAAACAAAGAGTGTCTTTTATCCTGTGGAGAAAATAGAGATGGAACAGGCTGAAGGCCGTGTGGTAACTGGAGAGGCTAAATTGTATGCTGAAGTTATCAATTTTGTGTTCTAAGTCACAAACAGGTTAAACATCACTGAAGTAAGATGGTGTAAAATCTGCCCAATAAATGGAGCTCAAAGCAAAATATGTCTCTTCTTTTATGTTCTTCAAATATATTTTATAAACAAAAGCAAATATATCAACAATTTATGCTCCTGTGTGGAGCCAGAAGCTCGAAACAAACCCAAGACACTGACTTGTGCCACTCCTTTAAACGACACATGGAAGGAAAGGCAATGACTCTTGTTTATGAAGATTTATGTGACAAGAGAACCAAAGAGAGAAGGCAGAAGGAAGCACCACATACAGCTTAGGAGAACTGGCAGGCTCAGAAAAACTTAATGAGCAATTTGGGGCCAATTAATGACTGGAAACAGCCAGGAGTGATAAGCAAAAGAACTTTCCAGTGGGGATCACAAACGCTGCATGTTCTTTGTGGGGTAAAAAAAAAAAAAAAAAAAGAAAAGAGACTGCATCAAGATGATCTGCATTCATCTGCTTCTCCTGCTAAATGAAATAATCTGCAGCATCTGAAACTAGATGAATCCTTTAGGTACAGTGTCTTAACACACCTCCACTCATATGTGACCTCTGTGCCAGACCAAAATAGATATTTAAGGCATGAATTATGTATAAATATATACACATACATATGCATACATACATGTGTACAGGACTATGATTTATTCATTATTCTTAGACATTCTGGATAAAACAAGTGGAAACCAGTAGTGGAAGAGATGCATTTACACTGACAGAGTAAAAGCTGATGCACATTATTTATGAAGCCTGTTCTGTCAAAGTGTGTTGGTTTTGATGATCCCACTCGAGTCAATGCCACCCTTATCTCTCAAGCGAGACACACACCAATCTCCTGCTTCTCTGAGGGAGAGAAAAGGGCTCCCAAAAATGCCCACCTTATTATAAATAAACATCAAGGCACAGTCAGATGAAAACACAAGCCTTGGTATTTGTGTGTTTTAATTGGCACCAGAGAAAAAACGTACCCAGCAAATGTGTGCACAGTCCCACAGCCACAGAGAGGGGTTTGCAGTTTGGAAATCAAGGTTTATATTTTCATTTCTGTTGGCACTGAAGAAGGCAGAGAAATAACTGTCAGAAAACTGGAAGGCAGCAAAGAGAAATGTAAAGATATTCCTCTTATTTGTCAGAAAATAAGAAGTTCAGATGCATCTTGTCATTGAAACAGTTTTGCTCCTAATGCTTCATTTTTCCTCCTTGTAGTTGAAGACTATTATAGAAACTAATAGAGGTGGGCAGCAATCTGATTTTCTGTTGTATGTGTCATTCTGAGATTTTGACAGGCTTTAGGTTTTTACAATTAAACAAAACAAAACCAGAGAAGAAGTTTATTGGGAATGAAAATCTGATTTGTGGGTAGTTGAAATGTGTCATTCAGGTTCCAGAGATTTACATTTCCTAACAAGATAATCCACTTTCAGTTTTTCACAAAGAGAGCGATCGGGGCTTGTTTTTCTGTGAAACATGTTATTTTGATTAATGAGAAAAAATGGAAAAACATTTCACTGAAATATTTTTGTTGGGTAGAATTTAAATTTTATGTTATGCAGGGACTCTGGCTCAGAGCACTGATATATGGCACAACAAAAATGAAGGAAGCTCCATGACAGCATTAAGTTAATTCTGGATTTACTCCAAAACCCCTAAGAGCAATATTTACTTCTACATTTTTAATAAGAAAAAATGTGCACAAGGTACAAAATATCCTCAGAATCACTAATAAGAAGGAAGAACAAACAGAAAAGAGGACTGAAAAATGTTGCAGAAAGGAAAGGACCCCCACATGAACCAACATTTTGCATGGAGTTTAATGAAGCAAACATTGGAGGTTTGAAGAGATGACAGCAAACATCCATTTCCTGTATTTGTACTACTGCAGTTTCTAAAGAATCTAACTGGAGATTTTCTCTTGACTGAGAAAATCTGTGACTAGTACAGCAGGAAAGGTAATTATTTCTGCCCTTCAAATTTGCAGGTATTCTTAAAAAAAAATTCTCAAGTGTTATTTTTTTTTATCACTGACCATCTTTCCCATAACCTCCCAGAGAAAGCGTCCTCGAAGAGGGGGTTGTGTGTGAAAATCCATATATTGTTTTCAGCCAAAGAAATCAATTCTTGGGCAAAACTTCACCTCCAAATTGCACTCAGAGCAATCCACTAACCCAGGAATGCTCCAAAACCCTTCTCCCTCTCAAATCCACAACTATTGTTGAAATCAAATGCTGCGCTTGGCTTTTTGACTCTCTGAGTTAATCTTGAACCTCCATCAACTTAAAACCATTTTGCCCCAACTTTTACACTGCCAGCGTGTGGCTTTCTGAGCAAGAACCCAGAAGGAAACGTTCCTCTGAACCATCAGATCAGATCTGCTTCCCTGGGTTCACAGTGACAAAACTCCAGCAGGCTGCAGGGCTGCGTGATGGGAATACACAACACGAGTCAGGACCATGATGTCTGAAGGGATTAAAGAAGCCCAAGTCTTTCCCATGTTATTCCCACCAGCCAAAGATGGAGGATAATTTGTAGGACACCCAGGCTCCACAGAGCTCTGCAGCACTCAGGGTACAGGAGTTCACTGAGGGTGAGGTGATATTTTTGAGCTTTTTAGAAAGAAGGGTTAGGTGGGTGTTGAGAACAACCAGACAATGCCCTTAATTACTCATTTTATCATAGCCATTGGTGAGCAATCACACATGCAGAATTATCTTTCCTTGGTTGGCAATGTCCTGTTTTCAGTCCACTCAGTCACAGAAAGAAGTCCTTTTTCTAGTGATTCATGTTGCAGGGGTGTTGTATGTGGAGCCAGATCTTATTAGCACAACTGTTTTCCTTTTCTTCTTGCAGACTTTGAGCTCAGTAGGTCGTTTTGTGCTACCGTTAATATTTGTTCTGCATAAATTGTATTCAATTCAATAAATACAATTCAACAAATTTAAAGAAAATGAAGATTCATTTTTAAAGAAACTGAAAGTGAAGATTAGTGAGTGTGGAAGTATACAGGGTTGCTTTATGTTTTAAAGGTAGGATTGCCCAGAAGTTTTTAAATTAGAAGTGTAAGGATCTCATCCAATTTTGCAGTCATAGATGTGCTCTCACCTCATGGCACACAGTTCCTGCAGTGGAGAGCTTCAGTGACTGGCAGGTCACATCATTTCTCCCCCTCCCTTAGAACCCCTCTTTTCATCCAAGAAAATTTTATTAATGGGATTCAAATTTTAAAAAGTAAATAAACGGGACCAAATATGGCCTTCATTTTAAAGGGACTAAAGTCAGCTGAGATTTTATCTGATGAAAGTGGAGAAGCTGAGCAAGTCTGTCAGTGGTTTACATGTCTAATGAGGAGAGAAGTTATCATCTAGTGCCAGCTGTGAACAAAACCAAGCAATTATCACCTCTGTATTTAATAAAGAGAGAAAGAAAAGCAAAAAAATAACTGTGGATTTGTTCTTCCTGCCATGTAACAACAACGACCCCCTGAAGTAGTTACCACATAGTCAGGAAACACTTTCAACCCTCACCGTGGAACTTGCAATAGTATTTTTAAATTTAAGCTTAAGCATAATGTTGAATTTTAGAAACAGCAAACAGTACTTTCCAATGGAACCCTCTCTATTTATAGTGTTTTCCAGAGAGTGTGCAGGCTCAGAGAGGAAGGCAGCAATATTTACAAAAATTTCACCATGTGAGAAAAAATGTTAAGGAACAAGTGTAAAACATGAAGATGATGAATGTAAATGTCTTTATAAAATACACCAAAGCTGTTAATTTTCTTGTGGCCAAAAGTACTTGCTAATGACATAAAAGGGAAAAACTTTCTAAAAAATCAAGAGTTTGCTGGGAACCAGAGATTGATTTGTGTTTGCTAACTTGGACTAATGAAAGCAACTGCCAATCATGCTTGTTAGGAAGAAAATGTCTTGCAGCAGCTAAAATGGAGCTAAAAAGTTAAAAGACAATTCGGTGCTGGGTGCTGGAGGTATGGAATATGCTGCACACAACAATCACAGCCGATAAAATGTGCCTGGACCACCCCAGCTGTCGTTAACAAAATGCCACTGGGCTGCTCTGAAGTCGATGCTGTCGCTCACACCCACGTGAGCACAGCGAGGATTGGGGTCTGTCCTCGTGCCCCAGCACCTCAGTCAATAATACACCAATTTTTATTCTGCATTGCTGGTTTGAGATCCCAGCTGCTGCAGAGCAAACGGAGGCAGGGGCATCATCGGCCATGAGCTGTGTCCATACATTACTGGGAGTGCTGCTGTCGTGTGACAGGACTGAGCAGTGCTGGAAAAGGGGATAGCTGAGCAAATCCAAACAGCCAATAGGTGGAAAATTACAATGGGACCACAGAGGATTTGCTGGAAATCTCTCAGCAGCAGACAATGAAGGCAACTGTTACTTGAAGACAGGTTGCACTGCTTTTTGGGGTATTTAACAGCATCTCATACAGTTAAGATTATGTTTGTATTTTATTTGTTTAAACAAAGACTTTTTTTTGGTAGATGGATTACTTATCTCAGCTATTATCACTATACTCATTGTTATCTGGTTTTACTGGAAAGCCTTTTTAATTCAGTGAGACTGCTCAGACTGTGCTGCATGGCACTGAGTGTATTTCTCTTATTCCAAATCAGAATTTTCATCAAATGTCCCATTTCTCCCAGCTACCCCAGCCAGTCTGTCAGGAGCAGTCTAAACACTCATTAGTTATGAAAAACCAACCTGCATTAAAACAAGGAACTCTTCGTGCACTCTCAAAAAATCAGACTGGATGTTTTTATAGATGTTTTTCATGGAGTGCACTGAGCATCACAGCATTTTATTTATCTCCTTGATTTTAAGTCGTGTTTCCCTCCCAGAGTGGTCAATAAAGGACCTGCTTGTCATTCTCTGAGCTTTATCCAAGCCTCTAACTGACCTGGCTGGGTTACCCAGTCCCACACCAGTGTGGGCTCCTTTCATCCTTGACAGCCATTGTTTAAACACTGTAATCTCCAATCATATACAGGACTGCCTTTACCAGAAACACCAATATTGTTCCAATCCCATTAGACTAAACAGAAGAAAAATCCCTTCCAAAAAACAAGGTCCATAACAGATACCTTCGAGTGAGGGAAGCATCAGCTCAGAAAGGACTTGGTAGGAGGATGTGTGGAGAGAGGAAAAGAATTTGCTTATTTTTGGATTATGTGTGATGCAGAAAAAAGCACAAGGGACTACAACACTGCCTGGAAGGGTTGCTCCTCTTCCTGCAAGTGGAGGAGCTGATGGAGCAGGGGATGTTCCTCATGGCCCAGAGCTGAGCCTGCAGCCAGGGGTGGCTCCACATCCACGGGCTGGGATGCACAATACAGCCCATGGCAAACCCAGAACAGGCTGCCACAAAATGGCATCAGTTCCACAGGTTTCTTGGGAAAATAAGAGAGGAACGAGGATAAAAACCCTGAAAAACAGATTTCAAGCCATGTGTTAGAAAAGCAGGTCCATAACAGCTGCCTCTGCCTGTGCACTCCAGGTCAGCTCAGCTGGGGGCTGTTTGAGCAAAGACCACGTGAAATAAATTCATATTTTCTAATGTGCTGTTCTGGGGCCTGATACTCCTTCACTTCCTCCTGGTTTTATACCAGATAAGCAAAACTATCAAGCTCTAGTCATTGAAGAATTAGGCCCTGTGGCTTCTAACTCTAAACAGGATTGGGACAACCTCCTCATCTAAGCACCAAAATAGTCTCTAGCAGGTACCAAAGTCAGAAAAAACGTGCAATGTGAGGCTGAATTTCATTCCATACCAGCATATTTTCATATTGCATAACATTTTATCATTTCTACTCTGTATTTCACTATTGAAAGGGCTTTTCTTCCCTTTCTTTCCTGATGCCAATGATAACTGAGTTTGGCTTTTTTTTCTTTATGCCAGCATGATAATTTTGCAGTAATCTTTCATAAATCTCAGCATGTTCTCAGAAAGTAAATGATGGCATAATTTATCACTATTGAAAATGCATTTTTTTGCCATGACAGTATAATTAGACATTCTTTTCAGGAGACATATTAAGTATATACCAATGTATTAAAGCTACTGTGCTGCAGATCCATTTAGTTGATTTATTCCTTGTCTCTGGCTTCCTTGCCTTATCATGATACCCACACAGTCGTGCATTCTCATTGCAAGAAGAAAAAAAAAAATACTCAGGCAAGGAAGCAACACATTGTGAGGAAGAGTATCCGTAGGTTAACTAATTCAAGTGGGAACAGGATGCAATTTGGCTGCACTTTTGTACCAATTCAGAACGCATTAATTATGCAGTGATCAAAATAATTTCCCATGCATAATGCTGACCTCATTCACTAGAGGGCAACAAAGCCCCAGTTTAAAAAGCCTCCACCTTCTACTTTCAATGACAGAGCACTTTTAATAAGATGCGGCGTGGATTTCCTAATGAACGCCCTGTTAATTTTACACGAGTGCAGAGCTCCTCCTGAGCAGCCAGCCGGGCTGTGGGACAGGGAGGATCAAGGCTCCCACCAGGTGCCAGGAAGGTGTTGTTGGAGTCACCCACGGCAGACGGCTGGGTGTGTTCACTTGTTTGAGCACTGTTTTCTGATCCAGGTTACCCCACCGAGCTCCGTTCCACAAACCCCCCTGGACCTTGCACTGCTTTTGTAGATCAAAGCCTGTGGGTTTGTCCGGAGATCATAAAGATACCAATGTTCAAGCCACTTAAACTGTGGCAATGAAAACCTCTCATCCATCTGACTGGGCTTTGCTTTTGATCAGGGAGGTTTGGGGGCCATTTGCTGCCTGGCTCTGCCCCTGAGCTGTTCCTTCTTCCACCACCTTCTCTCTCTGACTAAAGAGAATGAATATTTTCATGCTTAACCAAACTGCAATAGAAACCCTTTCCTTGTAATTTTTGAGGATGTTTGTTAGGAAGTCTGAAAGAGTTGATACTATCTCTGCCAACAGTCTAACAACTAATTAGTTTACTATGGGCCACCACGTTAGCTCTGCTAATTTAATTTTGAAAAGTTCACTCTGCATAATAAAATCTGGTTGCTGGATCTTCTCCTCCAGTTGTAAATAAGAAATAGCTATTACTGTTATGGTCTATTGAAAAAGGGCTTCATACACTGTGAAAAAATGATTACACAGACACAGACCCAACCAATTGAAAAATAATTACGTGAATTTGTCTTTTGTCCTCAGATGCAAGTAATGGCTAATGCAAATAAACTGCCAGACAAGTATTTTATGTGCCTTTTACAGCATGAATAAGAATACATTTAACCCATTTTTGATGAATAGCTGACTATTTTTTTTTTCCCACTGGTTTTGTTAGAGAAGACAATTATTAGGACCAGATGCAAATATTCACCTCTTAAAGCACTTGCTCCCAGAAACACATCCTTGGCCTCTCCTTTAAAGGGGTCCATCCCAAGAGGTGACAAGAGATATACAGATGCATTCCTGTGTTTCAGAGGCAGTGCAAAGATTAGGAAGGGGTGGGGGATGCTCAGGAGGGGAGGGATGTACAAATACATTTTTCTATTACACACTTGACAGCCCCTTGGGAAAACAAGTCTAAGAAATGTGCAACCTTGAAATGTGCAACCTTGAAATGTGTGCACGCTGCAAGGGATATTTTCCATGTGAACCCTGTGCTGGGATTTTCAAAGTCCTTAATCATTTGGCTCTGCTGGGGAAGAGGGATATACTGAAGCTCCTAAACAAACAGAAGGGTTTGATTTTGATGCCTTCTCCTCGCAGAAAGGCGGAGTGGGCTGTCCCTGCTACACCCCCTTGGCAGGGCCCTGCAGCCCCCACACTCCGTGCCTACCTGGCAATATTCTCCCTGCACACAGTGACACATCCCCTTCCCACCAAAGTATTTAACAATCTCCTTTGAAATGCAACTCATTATACAAAAGCAGAACTAAATAAAAAACACTCCAGAGAGAGAACAGATTGCTAGATATAGATTAGATGTGCAGCCTAATCCTTCACACGCATTAAATATTTAACATAATCACACCACAGGTGACAGGAAGATGTCTGCATTGTTTAATTAGACTTAATTAAACATAAGGAAAATCTAATACTAATTCAGGTCTAGCTTTTAAATTGATTACAAAACTCTCTTTTTAAAGTACTTTTGTATCCCGAAAAATGCATTCTTTCATTCATTAGCTGGGGAATCCTCGCCATGCAATGCTCAAAGCCCATGAAGAGACGATCTGTTGTGTGCTCAAAAACCCATGGATGAGAGTAACTTTTCTCCAATGGGTTAAGGACAAAGCCAGAGGACTTGGCACCTCCAGCAGGCTGTAATGCTGAGCTCTTTTGGCCATATTTTGTATAAGCCATTACACTCGGGACATCATTTTTTTCTATTACCTCTTTTATGGTCTTATTGTTTACAAGAAAATAGATAGAGCATTTAATTATGAGATGGACTTAATGTTCTATAACAACTCCTGCATGCAATACATTGCCTCTGGAGCTCTGCTCACAACTCACATTAATGCGACAAATGAAAAAACCCAAACTAAACAGTGTAACAGAGAAGATGTTTTGCAAGAGGAGGGTGATATCTAATGCTATGAATCATTCCCTGATAATATTCTCATGTCTCCCAGTTAAAGTTATGGTTCAGAACTGTGTTTAAGCACAGATGAATACAACATGAGTTGTCAAAGAACCAGGGAAAATTTATGCCTTGCTGGTTTGTTTCCCAATCATCTTATTTAGTGACATTAAGTGGAGTAGCCTGATAAAAGCCCAATCTAAGAGGCATATCCTCGTGACTGGATTAAAACTTAAAACATTATTTTCTCTACAAACTAAAAGTTGGAGAGGATTAAAGAAGTGAAGCCATAACCATCCTAGCAACGAATTAATCAATCCAGTGAGCCCCAGCTCGGCCAGGCAGCAGTGATCAAAGTCAGATTACCAAACTCAGGGCTGCCTGTTGTTGATGTGATATTCTGTATATCATTGTGGTACCTTAGATCAAATAATTCATTGATGCAGTACTGAAACCAGAGTACTGCAGCTCTGTGCTTTTATTGAGAGTTTCTTGGTTTACCTGATGCTGTGGCTGCTTTTCTCCTCCTCTGGTTTCTGGGTTACTGCAACTGATTTTTTACGGGGAGGATACAGGTGGTGGAAACAGTAAGTGCAGAATTTTGGTTTCCAGATGTGTAATTCTCTGACCATGAGAGCTGGAGCTCCTGTCCTCAGCCTCACTGGGCAGGTGTGTGCTCATCTCACAGACAGGAACGAGGGGTTTGTACCATGTGCATGCACATGCAGTAGGTTCCTGATCTGGATTTGTGGGACAGAAATTTAGGTCTCTTCTTTCTTAAAGTAATTAGATCCATATTGAATTGCTGCTATAAGTTTGGAACAGGAAATAGCAGAACACCCATAAAAGAGTTACAACAATGAATACCCATAATGCAGGTAAGTGACACAAACTCCTGGTTGCACACAGCAAAGGACTATTTTTTTTTTTTGCTCTTCTCTGGCAGAAAGAGGTTGAGGCTTTTTGCTTTTTGCTTAGCTAACCTTTGTAATGTGGTGATGGTCACACCCTACTCACCTTTCTGAGGCCTCAGTACACACACTGACATGTTTCTGTCTGCTGTGTTTGAAAACACAGCTGATGAAAGCAAAAACCATATTCATGGTGCAGTATCTTAGTCACTATTGTCCCAGTCAAACTGGGGTTTATCTACAGAGAATAATTGGGTATGCTCTGGAAATTGCCACACTTACAACAGAGAATAGATAATAAACTCACAGAAAAAAATTTTAAGTGATGGGCAGAAATCAAGGGGAATTTCTATTTCAGGCAGTTCTGTTCCAGGAACAGGAAAAAAATAATGGAAACAAAATTCTACAAAGATAAAAATGAAGGATGTCAATCAGAGGGAAGTACTGTAACAGGAGGAAAGTAATAGAAAGACTGAAAATGAGTGAGCAGCACAATCCTTCCACATATGAAGTGTATGGTATTAAGTTCTAGACACAGGAAACTCACTGCTGTGGGCTGAGAACTTTTTCCTCGCAGGAGCTGGGAGGCAACTGGGAGCATTAGCACCCAGCAGAAGGTATCCAGCAGCTGAGGGGAGGGGATGAGGCCACGGGGGTGATTAATTCCCAGTTACACAAACTCAGCTCAAGGCTGATGTAGTGCATATATATATTTTAGGGCTCTCCTCTATAGAAGGTACATTGATAAACTAGAGACACTACTGAAGAGAGCAATAAAAATGATGGAGTGGACGCAGTGCTTGTCCTAGGCAGCCAGGCTGAGTGAAATGGATCTGTGCCGTATGGAGGAGCAGTGACAAACAGGGACAGACAGGTTACAGGTGTATAAATGGCTGAACGATACTGCCTGATGCTCCAGCCAGAGATCAGTGCATTTCCAGGAGTTAAACACAAACTCCAGAAGGCTGTGATTCAGTCATAGCAGTCCCTAAGCATGCCAAGCCCATCTCACAAGAGTCCCCAAAGTAAGATAATCCATAAATATATCAGTGGCAGTGCTTCCCATGTGTCCTGCCCTCTGGAGAGAAAGGAGAGGGGCTGATCCTCACCAGGAGGAATCCCTGGCTGATCCTGTCCTCCCCAAGCCTCACCACACAGCCACACTTGCAGGAGGGGGGCACATCCACAGCCCTGGCTCTGCCGCCACGTGCTGTCCCAGGTTAATGCAGCAGCAGAGTTCCCTCCAGGCCAGAAACTCTGGCCACAGCTTGGGCTCAGGTCCAAGCCAGAAAAAGAAAGATGTCAATAAAGAAACAGGAAAACAGGTTCATGTAATTTTCCCTGTGATGGGTAGAGAGCAGAGAGCAAGGGGCAGGAAGGAGGGAGCAGCAGCACTGAGAGGCCTCACAGGGGCCGTGCAAACCATTCGGGTGCCTGTCCTCACTCATGGCCAAAGTCCCAAATATCTCCAACAACGTCCTTTCAAATAAGCTTGTGCTGAATGTACACAATCAATGCCTTAATACAATGATTCAGTTTTCTGTCTCAGAATATGCCACGGTGTGGGGGGGGTTTCACCTTCTAGAAACTGTTTCCAGCATGAAGAGATCAGTGCAGAGCAAACTACCGATATCAGATCTTACACATCCTTTTGTAGGTTGGTTTCCACGGTGTGTAGGTTTCAGCTTTACCACAGCCCCTCCCTGGAGGACATCTGGAAACCTCAGCTTTGTACCAGAGTTTCAATAGGAGAATATTAATGTTTAAACTATAATGGGTCTGATTTAATCTGATTTCATTAACATTTTATTAACAGCTGTGTCTAGGCAGTCATTTTAATCATTTAACTATATTTCGGGAGTGGGGTGGGAGGGTTTGAGCAATTCAGGGGAAATGACAATTCAAAGTCAATTCAATCCTGCAGCTTTTCTCAAGCACAGCTCATACAAAATCCCACTTCAGGTCAGCTGGCCATTACCAGGACACAGCATGTGCTGTAGAAATGTCTTCTGACATTCCTGCCCAAAGTAAACCCCAGGAAGAATGACATATGCTGGGGCTGTGCTAAGCCCCACCGGCACATAATCAAGTTAATATTTGTCATAAAACCCCACAGTCTTTCAGACTCCTGAGTTGTCAACTAAACCAAAAAACCTCATAGCACTAATATTCATCACAAAACTCTTATTAATGTCAAAAGGTACTTCAGCTGTCGATGCACTTTGAACTGCTGAACTTTGTGTTGGCAGGAGAACCAGATACAGACCCCTGGTTTTCTAATTACTGAATCCCAGATATCCAAACACTTGAAAAAGCCCCTCAGCTCTTGGCTGCTGTTTGGAGGCAGCTGTGGTGCTCCGGTGCCTCCCCGCAGAAGGCAGCGAAGTGCAAACACGCCAGGCACTGCCGAGCAGAGAAGCTGCTTCTCGCTGGCATCAGACACGGCCTTCAGCAGCTGCTTTTGCAGCCCCCACCATGTGAAGCACGGGCCTGAGGAGAAGGGGAGAAAGTGAGCAGCGTTTCATTTTGGGTGCAGTCCAGCCCCTCAGCTCGGTGTGCCACTTGCAAATGAACGACGGAATTTCTCCACATCATTGTTGCAAATGAAATCCAATATAAAATCCTCTAAGACACAACATACTTCAGTACTTCATACTTAAACTACCTCCAGTTATTCTGAAGCTCCTGAGCTTTCAGCATTTCACAACACAATCATTTCTGGATCACGGAGGGAAAAAATTGTGCATACTACACAGCACTGCATCAAATCCTGACATTTTTAAAGACTAAAGGACTTGAGAAACAACCTTCTGCTCCCTCCCCCCGAGACAGCAACAAACAACCAGAACTCAAACATAAAATTAAATACAGTTTATCTCCTCCATGACATCTCTATTATATACACCGAATTGGAAGAAGTTTACAATAATAACTTTCCCTCTCTAATATGATACTTATTTCAAGCACTTGGAAACAGAAAATAGCTCAGAACATTCTCGCTCTAAGCCTGAGACCTCATTTCTCTTTACATTCCAGCCTTAGTCGTAATTCTTATCCTGGTTTATTCAAGAGCAAGCACTCCATCTCCCACATAAATTCTTCTGGATTTCCAAGAACATTGATGCCAGCTGAATGTGACCGAAATAAGTAAACCGTGGGTTCAGTGAGAGGGTTCTGATACCACAGTGGCTTAGTTTAAGACTGAAATTGAGGTGCAATATGGTAAACTCACAAAATGCGGGCATCTCTGAAGCATTCTATTTAAGGGTTTGTTCAGGTAAACCCAACCACATTGGTGCTTTGAGTTTTGTACTTAGGAACAAAATTTTTGCAGTTGTCCCATTACTTACAAGTCAGAACAGAAATCCCAAAGAGCCAACTGCTCCTTCCAGGCACCTCAGCACTCAGATCTGCTCAGCTGATGCCCTGTTTGGGATGTCCTGAGGTTTGAAAACATTTAGAGGACTCCGAGCCAAGCAGTTCTGACCTGCCTCCACCCAGAGTCAGAGGATGCTGCTCCTGCTCCTCATTCTCCTTGAGCTTAATGCCGCTTTGCTGCTCAACACACCTCTGAACAAGCACCACCACATATTAGTGGGATGTTGCCAGCACTGTACACTGTCAAATTAATGCTGTTAAACACAAGGCCTTTGTTTACAGTGCGAAAATAAGCTGTTGTTGAACAAATGAGAGGGTAAACATTTGCAAAGCTGGAGAAAAGACTGCACAGCTGAAGCTGGGCTGAGGGTGCTGCTTTCCTTTCTCCTTTAAGAAAAACTGGCACAAAATTATTCCAGTGCAGTCACTTGGAGTAGAGTGACTTTTCATGGTTAGTTTTCTTCATGGGACTAAGTGAACTTGAGCAAGGTGCCAGAAGGAGCACAGCTTTCTGAAAATATTGAACTTGAAAGCAAAGATGCTCTGTGTAAAGATAATGGGCTCATGGAAGAGACATCCCAGTAACACATTTACATGAGGCCTGGACTGAACATAGCACAGAAAAAGGAAGAGACAGCACATCACCCTTAGAAGGAAGGTTTGGCTCCTTCACACCTCTACACTCCTTCCTGTGAAACCTTCAGCAGTGGTCCTGTGGTGCCTCCAAGGAAGGAAAGCCTCACCTCACATGCCCACAGGTATCAAAATCCTCCAAAAGCAACCCAAGGCAAAGGCTTGGCTGAGTGCGCTGGCTCAGGGAGAGCTAAAACTGAGCAGAGTGGTGGGAAGCTTTGAGCACTCCCATTTTTCAGCACATCTTTGTGAGCACCTTGGGTCTTTCTAAAAGCAGAGGTTTTGTCTGGGTCTTATTCAAAGCAGTTTTCTGTTGTGACCTCATTTAAGTCAATTGGACATAAAAGAGCAAAGTAAAACAGAAATGTAGCAGTTGTATTTTTAGCAGGTTGAACTTGGACCTCCTTTAGTCATCTCAATTTTGGAATTCAAGTTCATCACCACAGAGACTGTCCATGGAGGATGCTATTACAAGGCATAAAAAGAGTCCTGTACTGCTTGTCATGGCCTGAGCTTACTGTGCTGATAGAATTTATCCTGCCCCACGGTACATCTGTAATCAGAAGTAGTTATAAAACAGGTGAAACCCCAGAAATACAGGTACTTAATAAAAATACTTCTTTAGGACAATGACTTCCTATACACAGGCGAACTTTGGGAATCCAAAGGTTTGGACTCCTCCATTCAATTTATTTATAGACAATAACTTACAGATATTTGTGTGTACGGAATACCATTAATATAAATCAGCTCATAATATTTTGGTAGTGATATCAGTCTAATTTGAATTTTATATTGCACAGTAGAATTGAATGCTAGACTTGATTTTTTTAAAAAGTAATTAATGAGCTAAGCTACCTGAGAGAAAAACAAAATGATGATTATAATTAGAAGTGTTCCATGGCTGCTACTGACTGTTTAGATGTACTTACAGGTAGCATTTCTAATTAAAACCCTCTTGATGCTGAGACATCTCTCTGTTCATTCGTTATTAAAAAAAGTGGGACTTTTTTTGCATTAAGAAATCCCTTAATAGAAAAATAATAGAAAAAAGTTACATGTAATTACATTCTCTGTGCTATTTGTGGTGAGCAGTTCCTGTGAGAAAATGAGCTGCAGGTGTGTAAGAGTAAGAAGTGCCGGCTCTGATTTCACTTCTTTGGAGTATTCCACCTGGAAAGGGCTTGGGATTTAAGCTGGCATTCTCAGAGGAGCCTGAATGGGTTGTGGGGGTTTCAGGGTGCCTAACTGCCTGGGGGCTCTGTGAAAATGGCATAATTTGGGGGAGAGAGGAGGAAAAATAAATCACCCCGGGTTGTGCTACTGAGAACTGTAAAGTCACAGGGAGTTATAAGCACAGTCCAGGGTTTGTGACAGCGAGCCTGGGACATGTTGAAGTCTGACATGGACAGGCTTGCAGTGAGTGAGGTTGAGCAATGTTTTCCCAGTCAAAATAGATCTCAAGCCACTGATTGCAAACAAAAATTTCAGTCATTCATGAAAACTGAATGTGTGATGCTGCAGCAGTGTTCAGTTAGATTAGTTACCAGCCAAGACTCTGCTATTCCTATTTCCAGTATCAGCTTAAATATTCTACATACAGGGGGAAAAAGCAACCCTCGAGTCCCATTTGCCAAATTTCAGGGCTGGGAGTGAAAGTTTTGGTTATACCAAGGGGGTTTCTTTCCACTACTGCCCTAAATCAAGGCTGAGTGTCTTTTCTCCTCCCGCACTGAGCTGTGCCTCTCTCAGATGGGGATGGCTGTCCCTGATGCTCACATTGCTGTTGATGCAGTTATGTTTAGGATTCTGAAGCCCATTAACTTGCAATCATGAAATGGCCTAATGGAGAAGCCCCTGTGCAGGTGCAAACTGTCCCACCTCTGGAGGCTTCACTGAACTGCTGCTGGTTTACACCACAGCAGAGTCCCAGCTCATAATATGCACTGTTATCCTTTGTGAGCAATAGCAGTCATGTTAATAAGCTCCAGCAGCAGTAAATTCTGCCTCCTGCTTTACATCAGTGCCAAAAGGTGAAGGGGAAGCTGAAATAAGGGATAATTAAGTCCAGAAGTGCATGTTTGAAAGACTAATAGGTGCTTCAGATGATCTGAGGAGCTGGGAGATAATCCATTTTCCCACCAAAATCCCTCTCCTGGCCCAGAATTTGGCTGTAAGTACAAAGGACACAAGCCAGCCTTCTCTCCTTCTCCAGACTGTACTTTTATAAAGCAGGGGATTTATAAACATTTGCTGTGTTCAATCACTTCGTGATCATTAGATACGAATTTCCTTTTTTTAAAAAAGTATTTTGAGGAAGCATCTTAAAAGGCTTTTGGAACAACAGACATGCCTTTGAAGGTGAGTCACAGAGCGCAGGATGTGTGTTCCTGTCTCCAAAACCACTGGGAACTTTGGAGCCAGAAAAACAATATCACAGTGGGAAGTGAGGGAACCTGTTTGCTTTGATAGCAGGTGCCTCGCTGTCCACAGCTTGCACATTGGAGAGTGTGGGGACAGGAGCACGTGGACTGAAATGCCAGAAAGTCAAAGTTAGAGAGAAGGATAGGAAAAAAGGAAAATAAATGGATAAAAATTACCCCAATATTGCTTACTTTGGAGGGACAGGCTTGTGGAAAAGAACAATGAGTGAATAAAGCCACCCTGCTAAGTTTAAAGGGCTCTTTTGAGATCAAGTATGCCACTTTCTCCTGTGGGAAGAATAAGAAAAGACACATCTCTGATGATTTCTTACTGATTTAGAGGGGTGGGGTTTGCAGCTTAATTATCCAAAGTTTTAGTTTTCTTTATGAATTACAGCACGTCCAAACTGTTCTCAGCCACAATCAGGAATTTGGGAGTTTGGCTGCTTTGATCCAGG
This sequence comes from Edolisoma coerulescens, assembly GCA_013397115.1. Lineage (NCBI taxonomy): Eukaryota > Metazoa > Chordata > Aves > Passeriformes > Campephagidae > Edolisoma > Edolisoma coerulescens. The sequence continues at coordinate 628,449 of VWZW01001528.1, forward strand.
GCAGCATAGCCCAGAAGAGGAACTACCTAGACTGGAATTTTTATTGCTCCATCTAAAATGCTTTGCTTGCTGCTAGAATAGAAGCAGAATGCTGTGGACAGGTGCATAGATTTATGTTTATATTGACCACTTTTGACCTGGATTTGACTAGTGAAATTGCAATATTCATAACGTGGAGCCCTTGGCCTGATTTCTGAGATTCTCTCTCTTTCCAGTCACATGCAATATGCTTCCTTATTAATCTGGATCCTAGTGACACTCAGTTTGCACTCAGAGCAGTGAGTTTCTGGCCACGTTTCTCAGTGATGCTGTGTTCAGGAACACAACAGGATATTCACCTTTTTCTCTGCACACCCACCCACTGATGTGTGGCTCTCATATGACAAGGAAAAGGCTGGAGTTAAATACTGAGACTAATAAAGAAATGCATTCATTGTGCATATCTGAAAGTTAAGCAAATCTGGCATGAAAAAACTTCAAGCTGTTTCATTTGAAGTAAACTGGTGTACAAAGTGCAGTGTGGTCTCCCTGCCATTTACACCCTGTGCAAGAGAAACCCTTCAGAGACATTAATTAGCCATGCATGGCATTTACCTGCTGATGTGTGCATTGTAACATGGTGATGCAGGTGAGATGCACTAAACAGAGCTAAAATCTCAATGGAACAGGAACCTGTGGCTGTTTAACACCCTGCTATGAATTATCTCCGCAGCCTTATTAGAGTGGTGCCCTGTGTGACAACAGAGCTGATCTTTAACCTCTACATCCTTCAGCCATGTCTCTGTCTCAGGTAGATGGCTTAAAAACCAGCAGTGGTGCAGGTAATTAAACATGCTGGAAAAAGGGAGAAACAACTTTAGGCTGTAATTGGTTGTATAAATGTTTTGCACGCCCCAGGATCACGCTACACACCCACCATGAATGGATTGCAGGTACAGTATTAGAAGGGAGACCAAATAAAAGGGAATGGCTATTTCTGGGTCTGATTAGAACAGAAACTTTCCTGCTTTAGTCAAGCAAATGAAAACTTGACAAACGAAACATGTGCCACAGATAAATGCGGGGCGATCATCTTCTACAGCTTTTTATACTCCATTCCTTCCCTGCTTACTGATAAAATAAAAAACCAGAGGGGAGGATATCTGAGCCACAAGGTGAGAGTTCAGCTCCAAAGCTTCCTCAGGCAGAAGGATTTGGCCTGGCTTATTATACAGGCTAAAGTCATAAAATTTGAATGGGCTTTCCAAGGTTAAAAGATGTGAAGTTTTGGGCTGGTCTTCAATAAAAAGTTTTCAAAGGCGTTGAGGGAGGCTATGGAAGAGGGGCAGTGGGTGAAGGAAGGCTGTTGTGTTATGCACTGCTCCATTCCAGTCCCTCTCCATCTCACTCCTCTCCTCTGGAAGCGCCTCAGTGCCCGGGGCAGTGTGGGGGCAGTGGCAAAGGGCACAGAGGCAGCTGGAACGGCGAGTGCCACCTCCAGAATGTCACTGCTCGCTTCAGAGCGCGCTGCACTCCTCGTGTACAGAAGTCTCTGTGAAACTGAATTCTACTCTGAACTTCACTACATAAAAAGGAGATTTGTTCCTCAGTCCTGCACATCACAGTCTTATCTCCACTGTCCGTGAAATCCAGGGAAGCTCACTGCCCTATTCAGTCCAAAATGACAGCAAGTTATGCTTATTTTATCATTGGGATATTTATACTGATTCCAACATAAAATAGTTCTAACTTTAAGAGTGGGGATAGGAAACATGTTTTTTTTTTTGCTAGAGGTCAGGTTTAAATCAGGTCTACAGCACAAAAGCAACACTAAACATAAAACATCTGCCTCCATGGATTCTTCAGCACACAGGTAACGTCTACACCTGGTCCTGATCTTCAGAACTACCTTTGTGAATGCCTTTAAGTTTTGACAACCACACCACAAAAGAAGACCTAAATCTAGAGTTATTAAAAAACATGCCATAGAAATTTTCTAGACTATGCCACTCAGCTTAACAATGAAAAAATTACATTCTGGAGAAAGGATACAGACAAAAGTAGTAAAGCAAGCTTAACATTCTGGTAACATGGGCACAAGGCAAAGGTAAAAACCAGTTCACTTGTTTTCTGCTCTCCTGAGCCAGCTGAAATTCAGAGCCCTGGTTTTCACAAGCAGACCTGAAGAAGCCAGCAAGAGCAGCTTCCCTTTGAAGTTATTTTTCATCGGGGGCAATACTAAATTACCTCTCCCACGCCACCACGCAGTCGTGTCAGTAACAGGGCTCAGAGCGAGCTCCCTACGCTGCTCCTTTCCTGGAGAGGAGGTCCAAGCAGCAACTAAGAAGGAGCATAAACTGCTTTTATACTGAAGCTAATGAAACCTAGAAACTGTGCACCATGATCTTAAGTGGATTTCTAAAACATATTGAAAAGTTCTTGGACAGTAAATGAGGCACAGAGCAGTCAGCAGTGGGGACAGTGGCCACCAGAACAGCCAGCACAGCCAGCCATTAAACACTTACACAGACAAAAGTAGGACGACAAAACACTCACATGACAGTTTGTAAGGAAGGTGGAGTGGGATTCAAAATAGTCAAATATTCAGTAATGAAAGAAAGCATTTGCTTGTCATCCACTACATGACAGCTGCTGTCACGGGCATTAGTGAGCTGTGCCAGGAATTCCCAGAGTAAGGCTCTACTCCTGCAGGGGGAAAATTTTTTCTTGGTTTGTTAATGTTTGCCTGATGTTGTCCACAAAATTAACTACAGGCAAAAAACATTCACAGCGTGTGTACATGTAAGGATGAGATTTGCACACTAAAGCAGTTACAGGTCCCAGGGTTGTTCCCATGCAGCACTGAAAGTGTGAATAACTTCCCAGGAGAAGAACATCACAGCTACCCTGTGGACAGACAAGTCTTATTGCCAGAAGTAATGCTCCTTTATTAGAGAAAACGTGAGAAATGGGGAGTGAGAGGGAATATATTTCTGGGATACTCCTTCTTCAGGTTAGATTCATGGCCCTTAATGTTGGGTTGGTTGTTTTTGTTTTGTTTGATTCCTTTTTTCTGAGTACTGGCTGAACTATTACATGACATTAGCACTCCTTGCGACATTTTTTCAGATCTTCTCCTATTCTGTCAAGTGTCATCCCCTAAAATCTCAGTTTATATATAACCAATAAAAACTCTAGAGTTTGGCGCCTAAAAATCTCTGATCATTCATCCTGTGCTGGCTTTGCTCAATGCAACTAGAAGCTGAGGACTTCACTCTTTCCTTGTCCTGGCTGCCAGGGACTGCAGCAGTACAGAACACAAGATCTGAGAGAAAAAGTCCCTCTGGCAGAGTCCAAGTGGCACAGAGAGAACAAGGGAAGAGACACAGTGGAATTCTCAGGGACAGGGAGCTGAGAGAGATGAGAGCCCTGGGGGAAAAGGATGGGTTCTGATGTTGATTCCACTGAATAATCATTCAATAGACCTCTGTGAGCCATTTGGAGAGAGGACCTAAATATAAAATAATACACAGCCTGGAAGGGAAGGATATGGTTTCAAATAGCCTTTGTGAGCACACAGGAGCAGTTATTTTTCATAATAGAGTGCAGCACGGATCCTCTCTCTATGGGTGCTCTGGGTGAGATAAGTGGCACTTCCAGAGGATCCAGGACGACTTTCCTGAATGCCATTTTATCTCCATCATCATCAGTGTAAGTTCCCCAAAGCCACGGCCACAGATGACAATCCCAAAGTGCAAAGCCTCGCATGGAGGGCCCATGCCAGCCCCGTGCCTGTGCCTCACACAGCTCCAGCCTCAGCTGCAGATAAACACCTTCCCTCAGCTCTAATCTCTTGAGCAGACATTTTTTCAGTGCCCTGACAAAGAGGTACAAGGGACTGTGTGCCACAGTGCCAGGACTCGCACTAGCAGGGCCCACTGCCACTGGAAAAGGTCCAGATGATGACCTGATTGCACAATACAGTGTACACCAAAACCACAGGAGCTGCAGAGGGGCAGGTTACACCCAGCAGCAGCAGCAGCCAGAACAAGCAGCTTACCAGCAGCAGCAGCATATATTGTAACATATCTCTGCTTTTCCTGTCGCTAAGCCATATGAAGCATTTGCTGGAGAATTATTCTTACATCTCTTCTGTTGATAAGCTACTTAGCAAGGTGGAGTTGGAGCTAATCTGAGTGCTGTATGAGAAATGTGATGTGCTCTTGCACTGTGCTGCTGTTTGATACTTGGTCCCCCCTTCCCAGGTACCTGTTGTGAATTCCAGCTGCTATCTCAGAGGTTAATCCTTGGGCCCATGCACAGGTAGTAAAAAGACCCTGAAAGCAGAAGCAGCTCCTGAGCAGAAGGAGGGTAAAACATTTTCTCTTAGTTTGCATCTGAGAGCAAGGGAAGGCATTCCATGTCTTTAAACAAGTTCCTTCTGAACTGCACGAGGAAGCAATAAGATTCTGCTTTTCTCAAGTTTGATAAATGACTTATTAATACATAAAATCTATTTCTGAAGGAGAAAGTTTATGAAAAGATATCAGGCACCATTCCTGCGGTCATATGACTGATACTGCACAGAGCAGCCAATGTCTTGCAATTATTTTCTTCTGTAAATCTTTTGGCAGTCTAAAATAACTCAATCAGGGGTTTTCAACCACTAAAGTTTATAATTTCAAGGTTTTCCCCTCCTCTAATCAGCAGTTTTATAACCTACTGCTCTTCTTTCAAAAAGAGCTGGTGATGATCAGTGTTTATTCCAAACCATTTAAGAAGGCAGCTGTTTATTAAAGTGCCAACAGCTATGATTGATTTCTGATGCTCATGAGTGCATCTGTTTTCTAGTTAATGACATCATTGCAAGCAAACAGATACTGCAAGCTGGGGCTCTAATGGAGAACTAAAGCAGCCATGCCTTCTCTATAAAAAATAAATTGATTTCACTCAGAAAAAAAAATCTATTAATATGTCAAATGTTCGAGTTACATTCCTGCCAATTGGCATTCTTATATGCAACTGGCATTTCCTCAAAAAGAATCTGTGGGTTAACAGTGTTTATATTAAAATCTTTAAAGAGGACATCTGTTAGTTGAAATTCCAAAAGTAGTGACTGATTTATGATCTAGTAAATCACATCTGTACAGGGTAAAAAAAAGACTGAACTGCAGCGAAACCAACATCTGTCATCAGGCAACTACAGGCCTCGAGAGTGAACGGAAAATGGAAGTACTGCAGGTTCGGAGGGTCCCCCTTAATTCTCTTCTTTTTGTGGTGTTTGAGATAAGGAATTAAAATGAGTATACTCCAAGCTCCACTGAAACTTGCAAAAGTAATAGCTTTTTAAACCTCATTTCTTAGGGCCGAATTCTATCTGGTTTAAACCAGCTCACTTTTTACTGGCTTTGCCTTTTCCTGCCTCCTCAAGAATGCACTGCAGGCCACAGTGTTGTCAAGAAAGCATTGATGGTATCTCCTTTTAAGAGTCTCTTTTTAATATAACCTTATTTTTCTCAAAGAAAATATAAAGAGCATATGCAACCATTTCCTTTGCAATTCCTTGTCCGCATCAAACAGGGATGCGGAGTGAGGAGCGCTGCTGCCTCCCCGCCTCCTCCTGGAAATCTCTGGGAAATGGTTCATATTTTATGGCAAGCAGGGTTTGATGTGCTCAGAGAACAAGGCCAGGACTCAGAAACCCTGAATTTGAAGGGCCTGTCCTGACCAGAGCTTTCGCTGGGTCTCTGTGATGCATCGAGAGGTAGAGAATGCTGCCCCAGCTCCATCTCCTGGCACTTCCTTCAGGAGTCCCTTCCCTGTCTCTCTCCTCACTAAATGCCTCTTTTGGTGTGTGCACGTTTTGCCTGACTCTGCAATTTGAATTGAATGAGAGGCACTACACCTTCAAAAGCAGCCATTTAAAATTCTGCACGCTGGGAGAAAAAAAAGGGTTTTTTTTAAAATATCAGAAACAGTGAAATCAAACTTTGAGGCCTGAAATAAAGCCTTCAGTTTTCTTGGGTTTTGCATCTTTTTTTCGTCTTCCCTGGCTCTTGACCTGAGTATCAGCAGCTTCTAAAATTTGGAAAAATTATTCTGCAGTGATGCCTGCTTTCTTCCTGTTATTTCATTGTCTCTGCCTTTCTTTCTGCCCACATTCTTCCACTGCAGCACCAGGGAACAGCACTGTTCTCCTCACAGAAAGCAGGAGATGACCTGTTCAAAGCCTAATGAGCCTAGCCTCATTCAGGTTTAAATATTTAACTTTGAGACTAAATTTAACCCTACCCAGCCAGTTTTCATTCTTTGTTATTTCCTAACTTTTCTCTTCAAATAATAACTCTGAACCTCATATCCTTTCCTAACTTCACTCATAAATTCAATCCTCCTACAAATAAAGAGTGTCATTCCCTATTTCCTCCTCTTAAGTCTTGAAATAATTAGAGATGGATATAAGAAACAGCAGAAAGCACTGGCGAATCACTTGACATGAAATCCATGGCAAAGCCTGTCCATGTTTGCTATTTTGGTTGAGATTGTAAATCCCTTCATTTTACCCAAAAGAGGCTTCTTACAGCACAGTTTGATCCAAAATTGGCAGAAGCACCAGATCCTTATGGGAGAGCTTGGCACTGGACATCACTATTGCTTTCTGCAACAGTCTGAAACCTGCAGACCCTGAACTTGTCTCATTAATGGCTCCATGTGATCATTCCCCACCAATAGCGGGATAATCAAACTCCATTTGAGAGAGTTTTGTGTAGTATTATTAACATTAAATGTAATCGTGCCCCTCACAATGAAATGCTTCAGGAAGCCTGACTACTCATTTTAGTTTTCCAGTAGGGAAATAAGCCTAGGGAATTGCCTGGGAAATCTCACCCTGTGCCTTCAGGGAGTTTTGAGACATGAATAACCTTTCCTGTGATTACAGTGGAAATATTTAACATGGAGAGTAAATAAATATTTTGCAGAAGGTTTAGATAATTCATAACTATCCAGTCAGTGGACTCATTTTGCGATGTTTGATACCATTTCATTATATTAATTAGACAACATAATAATGAAAACAAGCTTCTTACAGCTTTGGAACTAGCAAAAAAAAATTGGAGTTGTTTCCTCATGATTTTTCTTTTTATAACTATTTTTAATTTGCTCTTCATGAAACTTAAGGGAGGAATTCTAAACCTTGACCTTTCCTAGTGCATTATGCTGCCCTTCCTCCACAGGTAAGTGCTTTTCTAAGCATCCCTGATGCCGAATTTGATATCCTAAACATTTTCATTAAACTCATTTTTTGGGGCATGCATTATCACCTCAGGTAGCCGAGCAGCGATCGTGGGTCCCGCTGTGATTGCGCTCAGCAAGCGTCCGTGCGCTCGGGATCCGCGGCGATTGCCCAGCAGAGCCCTGGGAAAGGCTCTGGCAAAGCAGGAACAGATTGGAGGAGTTACGGCTGGGAATTACCTTGCAGCAGGCACAGCAATGGCACTGGAGCTGATTAGATCATCTGAGGAATTATACTGACAAGTTTTTAAATCTTGTCATTTAAGTCTGGGCATTTTGCTGCCGTCACTTCCTGACAATACTAAGGTTTGGGTTGTGGGTGACTGACACACAAACAGAGTAAGATCACATAATCAGAGTCAGGTAGGTTGGAAGACACCTCGGGGATCATCGAGTCCAACCTATGACCCAACAGCCCCTCGTCAACCAGACCATGGCACTCAGTGCCACATCCAGCTGTTCCTCAAACACCTCCAGGGACGGTGACTCCACCACATCCCTGGGCAGCCCATTCCAATGTCACCAAGAATCACCCTTTCTGTAAGGAAATTCATCCTGATGTCCAACCTAAACCTCTCCTGGTGCAGCTGCAGACCACGTCCTCTCGTCCTGGGAGAAGAGGCCAACCCCCACCTCCACGTGTAGGAAGATGCCCCTGCACAGGAAGGCTCTGCAGGGCAGAGACAGAGGTTGCATTTCCACGGGGGTTTCATGGTAATGGTCATCAACAGATAAAAACACCAGAGGGACCAAAATGTCTTAAGGAGACTGAACTATGGGAAATCACGACCCATTAATCCTGCTGCTCAGAGAACAATTTGGGATTGTCACTTATTTTCTGTCTCATTCTCAGATGACACACAGCCGTGGTTTCTGAATACAGCCAGCATTTAAACATTGACTGTGCAAAGAGAAAACACTCTCATTATTTCAAGGCTTTAGGGAGGATAATTTAACTGCCCAGTTTCCTCTGATTTTGAGGTGGGGAATTGCCAACTCTCCTTAAGCAGCTGACTAGGACACCTGACAGATGCACTCAGCATTAGCACATTTTACACTTTCAATGCTGAGATTTGAATAAGAAGGAATATATTATTTCTGCAGCCATCAAATTAGCAATATCTTGTTGGTTTTGTTTGGGGTTTTTTTTAATTCCTAGTAAGGAGAATACACGAGTTCAAGATGAGAAGAAAAATGTACAACAAGGTAAATGTATTAGTGTGATCCCTAAAGCACCCAGCACCATATGCACATGTTTGTGAGGGATTCTGCTCCAGTGAACAACTCAAACAACACATAATTTCTCTGATCCTGCTTGATCCCTGGAGAAACACTTGCAGGTCGCTGTTTAAATGAGGAGAAAATTGGTTATAAATCTACTTAATTTTCAAATATATTAATCCAAAGAGAACCCAATTTTGTGTGAAATGGTAGCATTTAGAGAGGAGTATAAGTACATCTCAGTAAGAAACCCCCTTGAGTTTAATCTTAGCTATCATCCAAATTGATATTGTCTTTCTCATTTTTCAGGTCTCCAAGTTTCAGCAGTGATACAGAACACAAAGGTATAATTAATCATAAACAAAATATTTACATGTTTGTACAGGTAAGTATGATGGAATGTTTGATCTTCCCTTTCTTGTCTGACTTTGGATAAAGTGTAGGCTATGAAGAATAGCTGTTACATGCAATTTCGGAGGCCTTGCATTTCTTCTGAAAGGAAATGGTTTTAAATCAGAGTAAGGTGACACGGCTGCTTTAATGTCACAACTTTTAACTAGCAAGAATAAAGGCTTGAATTTAATAACATATTTCTCTCTGTTCTGCCATGTACCCGCTGAATGAAAAACAAACTTGCAATTGTGCCCTGCACTGGTACACAGGAACACTCACCCCCTCTCCTCTCCCCGGGGAGCTCGGTGTCTGTTGTACCTCTGAAAGGTTTTTCCTTGCATCACAAAACTACCACACAGCTCATCCCAATCAAGCTGTGTTCAAAAGAAAATGAGCTGCTTTGAAATGGTGACAGAGCTGCTCCTTTCTGTGGCTCAGGTGGAGAAGCAGAGAGTTTCCTGACTAAGATCCTACCCTTGTGCCCGCAGTTATTGGTAGAATTTTTCAGGAGGAGGATTCGGTGAGGGGGCTAATCCTGCAAAGCACTGGCTCTGCTCAAGTGGAGAGAGCTTGCCAGGGATGCTCAGCGTCTCACGGAGCAGACTCCAAGTGACAGCACGAGAACAAAATGACTCCAAGGTCAGAGAGATGCAGGGAACGTAAATCTCTGCACGCCGCAGACATGGGCTCTGCACAGTGCCCATATTTCACATTAGAAGTTGCCACATCATTTTTATAACAATTTTTGGGAAAGAGAGGGGGAGAAAAAAAGCCAGCAGAAATACAAAGCAAATAAGCTTCAAAGACAAGAAAGTCAAGGTTCCAGAAAATATATGTACTGAATCAGAGACAATTTGGACTCTACAGCTTTCTCATTAGCTGGAGGACAAATTCTCCTCTCTTGTCCTGTTACAGAGTTAATGAGTAAGGTCAGATCCAACTGCCTGACTGAAGCCAGCACTTTTTTATATCAATATGCAGCATGTTGGTACTGAGGGATGTGCTTTTATCTCTAAATGCTACAGAGTCTTAAAAAAATTCATAAAGCAACAAACAAACCAACCCCTGTGGAAAATCCAGACCAGTACTGGAGTGACACACAGCTGATCCCAGTAGTGATGGTCTCTTCCCACAGGCAGAGGATCCAGTGATTAAAGCACACAAATAGGGCTGAACATCTCATCTCGCCACTGATTTACTGCATGACCCTCCCCACCTCCTTTCAAGCAAATTATGCAGTCCCTGTCACTTTTTCTTACCACATGGTCAGGAAAATACTATTCCCATGTTTCTCTAGCCCACACAAATTGTGAGAACCAATTAGCATTTGTGAAATGCTTTGAATACACATTGTCTGAGCACAACTAAGGGAGAGAATGGTAATTACTCATAGTTTTCATTTTCCAGCAAATTTAAAACAATTCTCTGTGCCTCAGCTGAAGTGATCACACCCAAACCTGATCTCCCTCAAACCCCTGCTTTCAACAGGGAAACATTACAGTGCAAATGTGTAAAACAGACCAGAGAATTCTGAGAGTCTTCAGTAAATATGTTGGCTGTTAGATAAGATGAATGACAAAGTTACTCTCTTGAGCATTTAAATTTACAACTCTTTCATCTAATCGAAGCCATTCACATACAGCTTGTGTAGTGTCCTTTGGATAATGATGAACTAGAGCGTGCTAAATACTTGAAAAGCAAACATTTTCCTCCCTGAAGGAGAGGGAATTGTATCTACAAATACATACTTACATATAAAACACAGGCAGATATATGCGAGTTTATAAAAACACCAGTGTTACAGAGAAATCAGGTATCTATAGTAACAAGATGCTGCTATTCTAATGTCACTGTGCTTCTTCGTAATAGGACCATTAATGAAATAGTTGTTTGATGTTCCAGCACACGTGATGATAGCTTTTTGTGCCCTAAGTAGACAGCAATACAGACGTGTGCAGATATGTTGTTATTGCCAAAAACTCCTCAGCAGGGCCATTAGAAAATCCCATCATTCCAACCCTCGCTTTCTTGGATTTATAGTTGAAATGTTCCCAATCCACACTCAAAAGCAAAAATACCTGCAATTCTGAGAATGCAGTGGTTTCCCATTTGGTGCAATGTAAACAAACAAACAAAGATAAAAATCATTAACCTGATGAAAAGAGTCCATTTGCAACATGGAACTGTTGAATGAGGATAGTGACATCCTATCACATTCGAGGGCACAGCCTGCAAACTTGCTGACCCTGGAGTTCTCTCTCATTCCCTGGAAAATCTGTACTTCATTGGCATAAAACTATTTATGTGATTTTTTTTAATCCGAGAAGAGATAAAGTCTAGTTTTGGGCAGGGATTAGTCACTACAATATTCTTTAATTTTTTAAAGAAATGTATATTACTACTTTTTCCTATGCAACCACTGCTTTTTTTCATCAGCAGATAAAGCAAAATCCACTCACCTTTGGACAAATACCTTTGACTGATCAGACTGCCTCATCCTTGGCTGGCAGGAATTTACATGTTGCAACACAAATACCTTCCTTTCTTTCTTTTGGCTGTAAAGTAGGAAAAAAAAAGTCAGTTTTAAAGCCTCAGATGTGAAGGTAAAATAAGGTTCTCTGTGGCTCATTTGTACCAACACACATTAAGAGTGTTTAAGGCTGGGCTCATTTCCACTTTTCTACTCCCCAAGGCCCAATGCTGTAATTTCTGGAAGAGAAGGAGCTTCATGCTGTTCCCAAACCCTAATCTGAGGAACAGATCAGCTCATGGGGTATTTACAACAGCTTATTCTGACATGTAAGGCCTGGCAGCATCATATCCTCTTCTTCAGCTGGACTTGGAACTTCTGTGACAGGCAGTAACTTGTTCAAAAATATTGCCACACTTATTTTAGGTCTGTTTTAAAGAAATGAGAGTTTGGAAAGGCTGTTTACTGCAGATGGTAGATTATAAGGGGTCACACACACGATATAACAAACTGTTTTTAACAAACAAGTGGTTTGTCTCCTATTTTCCAAACAGGTTTATAAGGAAGGCTTCAATCTGGCTCTTAAATTCCACTTTGTTTTTAAAGTACTACTTCTCAGCTTCAAAAAACGATAACAGCACCTTGAAAACAAAAGCCAGCATACTCAGACATCTGTGCAAAGGTAAAAACAAACACCTTAGAGACAGAACTAAATCAGTATGTGCAATTCACACAAGTGTGTTCCAAGGAGAATGACATTACAGAGAAGCACCTTTCAGTCTGCAGGACATTCTCAGAAGTGTCACACTTCTGCCTATTGTCCCTGCATGGTGACAGCCCCTCCTCACCTACACGACAGCTGCAAACCCACTTTGCAGTGATGTGCTCCTAAATTCAGTGCCCTGAACAGACTAGTCAGCTCTTCCAGCAGGGAAGAGCACTAAACCTGCTCCAGCTGCCACGTGATGATCTAAAGGGAGCCAAGAAGCTGCAGCAACCTGAGCCCTGCCCATGGTACAGGAGCATGGGAGAGGCTCCTTCTCCACCCCTGGCAGGAGGGTGCCCAACCTCAGAGCTGGGCACTGACAGAACTGGGGCATTAAACGTCTGCAGCTCCTCACGACTCCCCTCACACACTTATTCTGTACATTTGCCACAGGAGTTATTCTGTTGTATTTTTATCTGCTAGAGAACTGATTTTGGAAGAGTGTTATAATACTGAAATTAATGCTTATTAAGGAGGACACGCTTTTTATTCACTGTTCTGCTGCACAGATGTGTACGTACTTCTGCAGGAAAAGGCAGTGACCATGTTGCCAAAGCAGAAACGTGTGAAGAGCTTCTAGAACAAAACAAAAGATGGATGTCTTACTATGTAAAACACATCCTTACTAAGGACACTTTCACCTTGAATCCCATCAGCCCTCACTTTCAGATGAATTCCGTTATTGTTTGTGTGCACTCAAACAGCAAAGGATGCTTTACACAGCTACAGCTTTATAACTGTTTGCCCTTGGCCCAGGCCCACTGGAATAAGTAGAACTGGTAAACATCCTGCTCAAACAATGCATTTCTTTTGTTACCTGAGTTTAAGATGTAATGAGTCATTTTTTTTTTTTCTGAGTAATTATAAAGCATTCTCGGTTTTCAAACCTTTATGACATATAGCAAAACATGACTTACAGCACAGAAATAATAATAAAAGCTCTCTAAAAATTTATAGCCTCCTGCATGCTGTAAAAATGCCTCACACATTCATTATATCTCCCACTATAAAATTATTTCCATAGTATGCTTTAATGAAGCTGGAGATGGTTTCAACACCTAGGCTGTTGAGAAGGAAAACTATTATTTTCCTGTTGATAGACTGAGGCATTTCAGCCTCAGCCATTTAGCAGCTGCAACATTTCCAGACACAAAGCTACCCTTTTGTTATAAAAAGGGAGAATTAAAGACATTGTGATGATTTGATTTATCAAACATAGGTAACTAAAAAAAAAAAGGCAGGGCAGTGGTGGTGTGAAGAAAAGCTACAACCTGTCCAGAGCACTGAATTACTGAGTTTGGAACACACAATTAATTCTAAATACAAAACCATGTTTATAATAACTGCATAACAACATTATAATAGCATTAAATAATACTTTGTTCAAAAGCCTGAAAACCATAATACAGAATCTAATTGATAAGAGCTCAAATTCACTTATCTAGAAATTTATTTAGCCCAGGCACAGCTATTTGCCCCATCTATAGGTACAAGAAGAGTGTGCAGAGCAGGTCCTGTGGGTGTCTTTGCAGAAGGAAGAGCACTGGAAGGGGTTGCACACAGGGAATTCTAATGCCCAGCATAGGATTAAAGGTTGATAAAATGTGACGAAACCATATTGAAATATTTAGTTACATTTGGAAAAGTTTTCAACTATTCTTGCACAGGACCAAATAAAATTCCCAAAGGGAATGTACTCCTGTAGTACACTAGTCCCACAGTACTCCATTTTTACTGCATAATGCAGAATTCAAGATTAATAACTTTGCACCAGCACTAAGTTCAGTTTATTTCCTTACATGCTTTCCTAAAAGTCTAAACACAGCAAGTAGGTATTATAATTATCTCTGTAGAGATTAATTGTTATTAAGACTTTACTCGGTTCTGTCATGAAATGTAAATATTTTCCTTGAGTTAAGCCACAAGTAAATCACAGCATTACATTTGATGTAATTTCAACGAGGTGTTTGTGACATCTCTGAATTGCAGGGGGAATATAAAAGCAAGATGTTCTCTGAGAGTGGTTTATTACTGTGAAGCTCCTCTTTGCATCTTCGTTTTCTGCTTCCACACCTTTTTTTTTCTCTCAGAGAGCTAAATAATGTGAGATCAGGAATTCTGCAGTCTGTTTTCAAACAAGGCTGCCTCTGGGGCCATGCACGTTCCTCTGGATGTCTGGTCTAACCTGGACAGCATTTCTTGCCCTTTCCTGACATTCTTGCCCAAGTCAGCTCCCATGGCCACATGGAGACTGCAGAGCCAAGCCAGATGTGCTCTAATGTGGACTTGGTGCTCTGAACACCCAGATGTGCTCTAATGTAAACTGCTGCTCTGAATGGCCACAGCTCACTGAGAGCAGCAAAAGAGCTCAGCTCCTGCCAAGGGAACTCACAGTAGCCTGTGGTCCCAAGGCAATCATCTCAAACAAATGATATTTCTCCCCATCAACATTATTAAAGCCTTTGTGTCATCAGATCTATTTATCACTGTCTGTCTTCCTTTTCTCATATCACACATCTTGGTCTAACCAAATTCTTAAGATTAAGCATCTCTCATGAGGCAGTGGTTACAGCCTTCCTGTCTTTTCCAGCTATACACACATAATTAATAATAATAATAATAATAAATAACTGTGTGCAGCTGGATGAATTATTCATAAATTAATATACCAAAATGCTTGACATTATCTTCATCTTCATATATATCCAAGAAAGATGACTGTGTATATTTCAAAGTCATTTTTCTGTTACATAGAGGAGTAAGAGTTTTGATGTGTGCACAGTTAAGTAAAGTCAAGTGAGTGGAATGCAAAGCAAAACTTTCCCAAACCCACCCCATTTTTGCCAGAGCACAGAGCTGGCTGTGCAAACAGGAGGCTCTGCCCGTGTTCACAGTGCCCACAAATACGGATTCGTTGCTGAACTGTGCAGACATTCCTGCTTCCATTTCTTCTTCCATCCGTGCTCCACTGCCTGACAATTTACCAACATTTTTAAATATAACTACTCACTTCCCTCCTTTCTGCAGAACCGCAATTTTGGAAACTGCCTAAGTAAGTGAATTTTTTTTCCTGTTTCCATTATACTGGGATCATTTTAACAGAGTAGAAGAAAATGCCACATAATATTCTGTCTTACACTTTAAAATACAATTATAGTCAAAATGTGAATCTAAAAATGGCCTCATGGGACCAAAGTCTCAGACACTGTAAACTGGCACAGATTCATTCTCTTAGGCAGAACTGGAGTGTACTGCTGAGAATTTGACACAGCAGCTTTATATCAATGAATTCACTTAAAACTGCAATAGCTTCCAAGGAAAGAGTTTTCCTGTTCACCAGCCTGATAAACAAACTTGTAAATTTAGTATCAGAGTCCTTGATAGTGTGTAAGTGGCTATAAATGATTCTGTAGTCAATTAACAATTCTGTCACTGATATATGAGCCAGATTTAAGCTAAATCAGCCTCCCATGTTTGCAGGACCTTGGTTTGTGCAGCAAATGCAGCTCTGAATTCAGGCAGCAGTTTACCCTGGTAAACCCCAAAATTTATCACTAAACTTATGGACTTGACTCTGGACCATAACTGTACTTCATGAATTTTTATTCCTTAATTTCTCTGGTCTTAAAGAAGTATTTATTTATGCAGACATCCCACAATATTTGTGGTTGTCCTCCAGGGGAGATGGCAGGAAAAGCAGAGCCCTTCCCGTGAGTGGCCAGGACAGCACAGACACCAGTACAGAGGCTGCCCTGGGGGATAGAGCCTAAAGCATAAATTGAGTCTTGTTTAGACCTGCAGGATGAGTGGATGTGGCTTTGTCCCACCTCTGAGTAAATCTAGTGCATCTCTAGTTCCAGCTTTCCAGCCAGGTGTGTACCAACGCTAAATAACTTACACAGAACATTGCCTGCTTTTCATAAGTGTTTCTGGATTTCACAGACAGCTCACTAGCAAGTTTCTATCTTCCCTGCAACAGGAATACAGAGAACAATACCAAATAAAGGAAACTCAGAAAAAGTCAAATGCATTTTTATATCTTTCTCATTTCCATGAAATGGGACCTACCTAGAGCTCGAATATCTCAAGACTTCAACTGATAGACCCCTGATACCAATACACAATAAAAAAGGGGGAAATATCTAAGTCAAGTTATTTTTTAAATGTATTTAAAACACACCAGTGGTATCATTCAGTGAGATAAACCAGTGTGTCTCCACTGGCAGCAGTGGAAGCCGAGGGCTGTTACACCATCACAGATGAGAGGATATAGAAACTCAGCTGGGTAACATCGAGAGCAACTCTTTTAGCACTGCTTTGTATTTCAGAGGCTCTCCTAACTTGACTTATCAGAACAAGTGTTCTGTTTATTAATAATTCCCCCGATTTCTATAGAAACAACCAAAACAAACAGAAATTTCCTATACTTTCCATTGCTCAAATTCAAATGCATGACTGCACAACTAAAATAAATACCTAGGAATATTTGAAAAATAATATAATTATCTCCAAAATGTGCTAATAGTCCTAAAGCAAATGGGTTTTTATTGCATTTGTTACTTGTGACCTCTTAGCTCAATAATTCAACAGAAGGTGACTGTAACCACTTTCCATCTAATGGAAGGGGTAAATGCTGTCTGGTGTGTGGATATTTCTGCAAATCTCAAATAACTGTTTCTCTGAAACAGAGGAAGTGATACTAGACACAAAGATGCACAGCCTGAGGATTGTGTAGCCACAGGAAAACACGAGTTATTGCTTTGTGAAAAGAGACCCTATCCAAAAGTCACAGCTCTGTGTGGAAAAGGGCTTGGCGTATTCCTCAGAAAGGAAAAACACATGTCAGAGCAATACCTAATGTATTAAAAATGGATAATCAACATGAACTATCACTGATGATCAAAAATTAATTGATTTTTCTAATGGAAACAATTCAGGGAAGCCCAAGTGCCCTAATTCCCAGCTCACTTGCACTAACAGGCACCAGCACAGAAATGTGGCACTCGAAGCCTGGTGCAGCACACAGAACATTCCCCATTCTCACTGGAAAGATCCACCAGTCCACAGTTTCCACCCAAAAATGCACTGTCTAAGTGAGATTCTGGCCCAGTAACTCCTCCTTCTTTCTCTGATCCACTATTGCTGCCACTAGTTTGGCATCACAAATTCACCCATCACAAATATTCTTTCTAGAACCCTTGCTCATGTTGTACTATCACTTTCCCTGTGTCTTGCAATTAAAAACTCCAAAGGATGTTAGCTTATCTTTCATTATAAAGACTGTTTTCCTGCCCCTGAAAATTTCTGCTTCCTTAAACTCCATCAAATAATATGGATAGTTTAGGTTTTAGTCTGTCTTTGAAAAATAAAAAACACACACAAGAAGATTGTGGTAATGGAGACCTCAGCTGACATCTTCCTTTGTAGTGTGTTTCATGTGCCCTCAGATCTTTTCATTAAATAATTCAGTGTCTGAAGGGGGGAGGATGGGACAGGGAAGAGATTGATTTTTATAATTCATCATTAAATGCCCTTGGGTTTTTTTCCTTCCCCCCC